>CAWUFW010015882.1:0-337001 GCA_963921515.1 Calotriton arnoldi | reverse complement strand
AGGTCCCCGGACTTAGGATCAGGAGACAAAGACTAAAGGACAGGATCAGGACAGGACCAATACTTACTAGACTTTTCTACAAACCCGACGCACCAGGGCGATTCCCTCTCTTACACGCTCTCCCTCCTCGATCTCCTTCCGCAAATCTTCGAATCTAATCAGGCTGTCATTTCGGATCTGAATCTTCCCAGTCTGCTCTCGCCTCTCTCTCTCTCCTCTATGATGCTCTCTCCCGATGCAGCATACTCGTCTCTCTCTCTCTCAGCGTCGATGGCGATCGATCTGCTAACTTAACTCAACTTACTCTAGTTATAGTCTTTATTTCTACATGTCCCACCCTCAAGAGTTGCAAATTTCACTAAAATACGGAATATAATTGGACGGGGGTAGGGAAGTTTTCATCACATCATGCTGACATATTCATTTTTATTAAGACATTTATTGTTAACTAGCCCTTCCCCTTTAGCTCATTCATATTGTCCTCTTCCCATGCATATATTGTCATTTTGCAATAATTTATTCAATACAGACTACATAGACGAATGATACATGTCTTCTTTTTCTCATGTCTTCTGTCCTTGATTCTTGGCAGTCATTCAGTTCTTTCAGTCACCGGGTCACACCATGGACTCTCTGAGCATGCGCAACTTTTGGTCATCCATCGCCATTTTCTTTTTCTGTCAAGCTTCTAGCAGGCCTGAATGCACACTATTAATAAAGGAATCATAAACAGATGTTATTTTCTTAGACATACGATTCTCACTGTTCACCACCCACTTCTACTCTATCCCATGTTGTTATTATTTTTCTTAGGCAAAAGCATTAACAACAGCAGCTTTCTTTTAAATTCACGCAAGCAGATGCCAGGCACGCGGTACCTCAAGACCACGTGTTAGTTTTTCTTGCGCATGCGTGAGGTTTTCCCTCTCAAAGCAAGTTAGTCACGTTATCTCTACGTATTTCAGATTTGCACATGCGCAAAGCGTTTTCGCAAATTAAAGCGGGTTTTAGTCGCGTTGCTTTTTAATCTTCATTAGTTTAAGCATGCCTAAGCTTCTCTCCCCATGTGTCGATGTCTGGTGTATATTAGTTTTGTTTTATCTACAGTTTTAACGATTAGTAAAAGTTAATGGAGGATTTCTCCGAGCAAGTTTCATTTTCTCGAATCCTTGCTCCATCACGGGCAGCCAAGGTTAAGCTAGTTTACCATAGACAAAATATACTGCATACTCCTTGTTGTGTCGACTCTGGAAATACAGGACTCCTGAAGCACCTCAAAAGTTAAACGGGAGGAACATAGTCAGAAATGCTGTTGAGAAACATATCGCTCCAAGCCTAATGAAAGTCTAAAACGTATTTATTAAGCAAAAATGAGCAAAAACAAGCAATATTGCAACCCGGCGAGACAGAACTTTGCCTCATCAAGCATTTGAGCATCTAATGCTAACCGTACCCTAAATTTCCACAACTTTTAGACATTTCTTTGACACAGATGAAGCAGCATACAAGTGCCTGGGTTTTTCATGAAACTAATAAAAAAGACCCTTGAAAAGCGTTATAACAGCAGAGATCTTAGACACTTAACTAGCTTAATTGAGAATCTTTGCTTCCTAGTGCCATGCATGGAAAAGAGGCAGAGTACGGCAGAGGCAGGAGTACTCAAGCACATTAGTATAATAAAGGCATACAAAATGGCTGTGGGTTACTCAACAATGCGGTTTAGAAATGCATCATTAAATCATAAGGAAACAGCAAAATTAGTTCACAACCCTAGCAGAAAGACAGATAAAGGAACTGAAGCAATGTCTTACCATCGTTCTTCATCAAAGCTTTTGCAGCGGATGCTCCCTTGCCCCTTCTTACTAAGGTAAAGGTCTCCTTCACTCAATATATCTACCCAGACGTTCTCAAGACAGGCCAGATCCTCCCACTTCTAAATAAACCTACACTAGGCTTTGATGACCTGGCCAACTACCAGTCCTTCACTCACCTTCCATTCATTGCCAAGATCATTGAAAAGGCAGTCTATGTTCAAATCCAAAACCACATCAATGTTCATTACCTCCTTCACGACTGTTGACCATCAGTCTCGAATCGGATTCCCCGGGCAGTGTGCTTCACTGGTTCTCTTTCTACCTTTCCAACTGACACCAATTGGTTCACATGGGCACCTCCAAGTCACAAAAGATCTTTATCACCTAAGGTGTCACCCAGGGTTCCATAGTGTCTCCTGTCATCTTCAACCTTTACATGGAGCCATTTGATGCTCTATTCACAGAAACCGATACAAAAGGGGATGATGGACGGAACGTTTGAGCCAATCAAACACTCACCCCCAGTCAACTGATCTGGGTTTAATCCATCATCATTCTTTAGCTCACTCCACCACCCCAGTTCAGACATGGCCATATGCAAATCAGTCTGACTCTGTGCCTCATGGGAACAGTCCAGCCGAACTGCCAAGCCATGTCTTCCTGGACCGGAAACAGCATCCTAGGATCGGTTTCTGGCATTCCAGCCGCCATCAGCTAGGCTTGCTTGAATCCAGTGGCAAAGTGAGCAAGGGACCCACGCCTGGGCATACCCCGCCAACTTAGGGCGAACAAAGCGATACAAAAGGGGATGATGGACGGAACGTTTGAGCCAATCAAACACTCACCCCCAGTCAACTGATCTGGGTTTGATCCATCATCATTCTTTAGCTCACTCCACCACCCCAGTTCAGACATGGCCATATGCAAATCAGTCTGACCCTGTGCCTCATAGGAACAGTCCAGCCCGAACTGCCAAGCCATGTCTTCCCTGGACCGGAAACAAGCATCCTAGGACCGGTTTCTGGCATTCCAGCCGTCATCAGCCAGGCTTGCTTGAATCCAGTGGCAAAGTGAGCAAGGGACTCCACGTCTGGGCATACCCCCGCCAACTTAGGGCGTAACAAAGCGATACAAAAGGGGATGATGGACGGAACGCTTGAGCCAATCAAACACTCACCCCCAGTCAACTGATCTGGGTTTAATCCATCATCATTCTTTAGCTCACTCCACCACCCCAGTTCAGACATGGCCTTATGCAAATCAGTCTGACCCTGTGCCTCATGGGAACAGTCCAGCTCGAACTGCCAAGCCATGTCTTCCTGGACCGGAAACAAGCATCCTAGGACCGGTTTCTGGCATTCCAGCCGTCATCAGCCAGGCTTGCTTGAATCCAGTGGCAAAGTGAGCAAGGGACCCACGTCTGGGCATACCCGCCAACTTAGGGCGAACAAAGCGATACAAAGGGGATGATGGACGGAACGTTTGAGCCAATCAAACACTCACCCCCAGTCAACTGATCTGGGTTTAATCCATCATCATTCTTTAGCTCACTCCACCACCCCAGTTCAGACATGGCCATATGCAAATCAGTCTGACCCTGTGCCTCATGGGAACAGTCCAGCCCGAACTGCCAAGCCATGTCTTCCCTGGACCGGAAACAGCATCCTAGGACCGGTTTCTGGCATTCCAGCCGTCATCAGCCAGGCTTGCTTGAATCCAGTGGCAAAGTGAGCAGGGACCCACGTCTAGGCATACCCCCGCCAACTTAGGGCGAACAAGCGATACAAAAGGGGATGATGGACGGAACGCTTGAGCCAATCAAACACTCACCCTCAGTCAACTGATCTGGGTTTAATCCATCATCATTCTTTAGCTCACTCCACCACCCCAGTTCAGACATGGCCATATGCAAATCAGTCTGACCCTGTGCCTCATGGGAACAGTCCAGCCCGAACTGCCAAGCCATGTCTTCCCTGGACCGAAACAAGCATCCTAGGACCGGTTTCTGGCATTCCAGCCGTCATCAGCCAGGCTTGCTTGAATCCAGTGGCAAAGTGAGCAAGGGACCCACGTCTGGGCATACCCCGCCAACTTAGGGCGAACAAAGCGATACAAAGGGGATGATGGACGGAACGTTTGAGCCAATCAAACACTCACCCCCAGTCAACTGATCTGGGTTTAATCCATCATCATTCTTTAGCTCACTCCACCACCCCAGTTCAGACATGGCCATATGCAAATCAGTCTGACCCTGTGCCTCATGGGAACAGTCCAGCCCGAACTGCCAAGCCATGTCTTCCCTGGACCGGAAACAAGCATCCTAGGACCGGTTTCTGGCATTCCAGCCGTCATCAGCCAGGCTTGCTTGAATCCAGTGGCAAAGTGAGCAAGGGACCCACGTCTGGGCATACCCCCGCCAACTTAGGGCTGAACAAAGCGATACAAAGGGGATGATGGACGGAACGCTTGAGCCAATCAAACACTCACCCCAGTCAACTGATCTGGGTTTAATCCATCATCATTCTTTAGCTCACTCCACCACCCCAGTTCAGACATGGCCATATGCAAATCAGTCTGACCCTGTGCCTCATGGGAACAGTCCAGCCCGAACTGCCAAGCCATGTCTTCCTGGACCGGAAACAAGCATCCTAGGACCGGTTTCTGGCATTCCAGCCGTCATCAGCCAGGCTTGCTTGAATCCAGTGGCAAAGTGAGCAAGGGACCCACGCCTGGGCATACCCCCGCCAACTTAGGGCGAACAAAGCGATACAAAAGGGGATGATGGACGGAACGCTTGAGCCAATCAAACACTCACCCCCAGTCAACTGATCTGGGTTTAATCCATCATCATTCTTTAGCTCACTCCACCACCCCAGTTCCAGACATGGCCATATGCAAATCAGTCTGACCCTGTGCCTCATGGGAACAGTCCAGCCCGAACTGCCAAGCCATGTCTTCCCTGGACCGGAAACAAGCATCCTAGGACCGGTTTCTGGCATTCCAGCCGTCATCAGCCAGGCTTGCTTGAATCCAGTGGCAAAGTGAGCAAGGGACCCACGTCTGGGCATACCCCGCCAACTTAGGGCGAACAAAGCGATACAAAAGGGGATGATGGACGGAACGCTTGAGCCAATCAAACACTCACCCTCAGTCAACTGATCTGGGTTTAATCCATCATCATTCTTTAGCTCACTCCACCACCCCAGTTCAGACATGGCCATATGCAAATCAGTCTGACCCTGTGCCTCATGGGAACAGTCCAGCCCGAACTGCCAAGCCATGTCTTCCCTGGACCGGAAACAAGCATCCTAGGACCGGTTTCTGGCATTCCAGCCATCATCAGCCAGGCTTGCTTGAATCCAGTGGCAAAGTGAGCAAGGGACCCACGTCTGGGCATACCCCCGCCACCTAGGGCGAACAAAGCGATACAAAAGGGGATGATGGACGGAACGTTTGAGCCAATCAAACACTCACCCCCAGTCAACTGATCTGGGTTTAATCCATCATCATTCTTTAGCTCACTCCACCACCCCAGTTCAGACATGGCCATATGCAAATCAGTCTGACCCTGTGCCTCATGGGAACAGTCCAGCCCGAACTGCCAAGCCATGTCTTCCCTGGACCGGAAACAAGCATCCTAGGACCGGTTTCTGGCATTCCAGCCGTCATCAGCCAGGCTTGCTTGAATCCAGTGGCAAAGTGAGCACAGGGTCAGACTGATTTGCATATGGCCATGTCTGAACTGGGGTGGTGGAGTGAGCTAGAGAATGATGATGGATTAAACCCAGATCAGTTGACTGGGGGTGAATGTTTGATTGGCTCAAACGTTCCGTCCATCATCCCCTTTTGTATCGCTTTGTTCGCCCTAAGTTGGCGGGGGTATGCCCAGACGTGGGTCCCTTGCTCACTTTGCCACTGGATTCAAGCAAGCCTGGCTGATGACGGCTGGAATGCCAGAAACCGGTCCTAGGATGCTTGTTTCCGGTCCAGGGAAGACATGGCTTGGCAGTTCGGGCTGGACTGTTCCCATGAGGCACAGGGTCAGACTGATTTGCATATGGCCATGTCTGAACTGGGGTGGTGGAGTGAGCTAGAGAATGATGATGGATTAAACCCAGATCAGTTGACTGGGGGTGAGTGTTTGATTGGCTCAAACGTTCCGTCCATCATCCCCTTTGTATCGCTTTGTTCGCCCTAAGTTGGCGGGGTATGCCCAGACGTGGGTCCCTTGCTCACTTTGCCACTGGATTCAAGCAAGCCTGGCTGATGACGGCTGGAATGCCAGAAACCGGTCCTAGGATGCTTGTTTCCGGTCCAGGGAAGACATGGCTTGGCAGTTCGGGCTGGACTGTTCCCATGAGGCACAGGGTCAGACTGATTTGCATATGGCCATGTCTGAACTGGGGTGGTGGAGTGAGCTAGAGAATGATGATGGATTAAACCCAGATCAGTTGACTGGGGGTGAGTGTTTGATTGGCTCAAACGTTCCGTCCATCATCCCTTTTGTATCGCTTGTTCGCCCTAAGTTGGCGGGGTATGCCCAGACGTGGGTCCCTTGCTCACTTTGCCACTGGATTCAAGCAAGCCTGGCTGATGATGGCTGGAATGCCAGAAACCGGTCCTAGGATGCTTGTTTCCGGTCCAGGGAAGACATGGCTTGGCAGTTCGGGCTGGACTGTTCCCATGAGGCACAGGGTCAGACTGATTTGCATATGGCCATGTCTGAACTGGGGTGGTGGAGTGAGCTAGAGAATGATGATGGATTAAACCCAGATCAGTTGACTGGGGGTGAGTGTTTGATTGGCTCAAACGTTCCGTCCATCATCCCCTTTTGTATCGCTTGTTCGCCCTAAGTTGGCGGGGTATGCCCAGACGTGGGTCCCTTGCTCACTTTGCCACTGGATTCAAGCAAGCCTGGCTGATGACGGCTGGAATGCCAGAAACCGGTCCTAGGATGCTTGTTTCCGGTCCAGGGAGGACATGGCTTGGCAGTTCGGGCTGGACTGTTCCCATGAGGCACAGGGTCAGACTGATTTGCATATGGCCATGTCTGAACTGGGGTGGTGGAGTGAGCTAGAGAATGATGATGGATTAAACCCAGATCAGTTGACTGGGGGTGAGTGTTTGATTGGCTCAAACGTTCCGTCCATCATCCCCTTTTGTATCGCTTTGTTCGCCCTAAGTTGGCGGGGGTATGCCCAGACGTGGGTCCCTTGCTCACTTTGCCACTGGATTCAAGCAAGCCTGGCTGATGACGGCTGGAATGCCAGAAACCGGTCCTAGGATGCTTGTTTCCGGTCCAGGGAAGACATGGCTTGGCAGTTCGGGCTGGACTGTTCCCATGAGGCACAGGGTCAGACTGATTTGCATATGGCCATGTCTGAACTGGGGTGGTGGAGTGAGCTAGAGAATGATGATGGATTAAACCCAGATCAGTTGACTGGGGGTGAGTGTTTGATTGGCTCAAACGTTCCGTCCATCATCCCCTTTTGTATCGCTTTGTTCGCCCTAAGTTGGCGGGGGTATGCCCAGACGTGGGTCCCTTGCTTACTTTGCCACTGGATTCAAGCAAGCCTGGCTGATGACGGCTGGAATGCCAGAAACCGGTCCTAGGATGCTTGTTTCCGGTCCAGGGAAGACATGGCTTGGCAGTTCGGGCTGGACTGTTCCCATGAGGCACAGGGTCAGACTGATTTGCATATGGCCATGTCTGAACTGGGGTGGTGGAGTGAGCTAGAGAATGATGATGGATTAAACCCAGATCAGTTGACTGGGGGTGAGTGTTTGATTGGCTCAAACGTTCCGTCCATCATCCCCTTTTGTATCGCTTTGTTCGCCCTAAGTTGGCGGGGGTATGCCCAGACGTGGGTCCCTTGCTCACTTTGCCACTGGATTCAAGCAAGCCTGGCTGATGACGGCTGGAATGCCAGAAACCGGTCCTAGGATGCTTGTTTCCGGTCCAGGGAAGACATGGCTTGGCAGTTCGGGCTGGACTGTTCCCATGAGGCACAGGGTCAGACTGATTTGCATATGGCCATGTCTGAACTGGGGTGGTGGAGTGAGCTAGAGAATGATGATGGATTAAACCCAGATCAGTTGACTGGGGGTGAGTGTTTGATTGGCTCAAACGTTCCGTCCATCATCCCCTTTGTATCGCTTTGTTCGCCCTAAGTTGGCGGGGGTATGCCCAGACGTGGGTCCCTTGCTCACTTTGCCACTGGATTCAAGCAAGCCTGGCTGATGACGGCTGGAATGCCAGAAACCGGTCCTAGGATGCTTGTTTCCGGTCCAGGGAAGACATGGCTTGGCAGTTCGGGCTGGACTGTTCCCATGAGGCACAGGGTCAGACTGATTTGCATATGGCCATGTCTGAACTGGGGTGGTGGAGTGAGCTAGAGAATGATGATGGATTAAACCCAGATCAGTTGACTGGGGGTGAGTGTTTGATTGGCTCAAACGTTCCGTCCATCATCCCCTTTTGTATCGCTTTGTTCGCCCTAAGTTGGCGGGGGTATGCCCAGACGTGGGTCCCTTGCTCACTTTGCCACTGGATTCAAGCAAGCCTGGCTGATGACGGCTGGAATGCCAGAAACCGGTCCTAGGATGCTTGTTTCCGGTCCAGGGAAGACATGGCTTGGCAGTTCGGGCTGGACTGTTCCCATGAGGCACAGGGTCAGACTGATTTGCATATGGCCATGTCTGAACTGGGGTGGTGGAGTGAGCTAGAGAATGATGATGGATTAAACCCAGATCAGTTGACTGGGGGTGAGTGTTTGATTGGCTCAAACGTTCCGTCCATCATCCCCTTTTGTATCGCTTTGTTCGCCCTAAGTTGGCGGGGGTATGCCCAGACGTGGGTCCCTTGCTCACTTTGCCACTGGATTCAAGCAAGCCTGGCTGATGACGGCTGGAATGCCAGAAACCGGTCCTAGGATGCTTGTTTCCGGTCCAGGGAAGACATGGCTTGGCAGTTCGGGCTGGACTGTTCCCATGAGGCACAGGGTCAGACTGATTTGCATATGGCCATGTCTGAACTGGGGTGGTGGAGTGAGCTAGAGAATGATGATGGATTAAACCCAGATCAGTTGACTGGGGGTGAGTGTTTGATTGGCTCAAACGTTCCGTCCATCATCCCCTTTTGTATCGCTTTGTTCGCCCTAAGTTGGCGGGGTATGCCCAGACGTGGGTCCCTTGCTCACTTTGCCACTGGATTCAAGCAAGCCTGGCTGATGACGGCTGGAATGCCAGAAACCGGTCCTAGGATGCTTGTTTCCGGTCCAGGGAAGACATGGCTTGGCAGTTCGGGCTGGACTGTTCCCATGAGGCACAGGGTCAGACTGATTTGCATATGGCCATGTCTGAACTGGGGTGGTGGAGTGAGCTAGAGAATGATGATGGATTAAACCCAGATCAGTTGACTGGGGGTGAGTGTTTGATTGGCTCAAACGTTCCGTCCATCATCCCCTTTTGTATCGCTTTGTTCGCCCTAAGTTGGCGGGGGTATGCCCAGACGTGGGTCCCTTGCTCACTTTGCCACTGGATTCAAGCAAGCCTGGCTGATGACGGCTGGAATGCCAGAAACCGGTCCTAGGATGCTTGTTTCCGGTCCAGGGAAGACATGGCTTGGCAGTTCGGGCTGGACTGTTCCCATGAGGCACAGGGTCAGACTGATTTGCATATGGCCATGTCTGAACTGGGGTGGTGGAGTGAGCTAGAGAATGATGATGGATTAAACCCAGATCAGTTGACTGGGGGTGAGTGTTTGATTGGCTCAAACGTTCCGTCCATCATCCCCTTTTGTATCGCTTTGTTCGCCCTAAGTTGGCGGGGGTATGCCCAGACGTGGGTCCCTTGCTCACTTTGCCACTGGATTCAAGCAAGCCTGGCTGATGACGGCTGGAATGCCAGAAACCGGTCCTAGGATGCTTGTTTCCGGTCCAGGGAAGACATGGCTTGGCAGTTCGGGCTGGACTGTTCCCATGAGGCACAGGGTCAGACTGATTTGCATATGGCCATGTCTGAACTGGGGTGGTGGAGTGAGCTAGAGAATGATGATGGATTAAACCCAGATCAGTTGACTGGGGGTGAGTGTTTGATTGGCTCAAACGTTCCGTCCATCATCCCCTTTTGTATCGCTTTGTTCGCCCTAAGTTGGCGGGGGTATGCCCAGACGTGGGTCCCTTGCTCACTTTGCCACTGGATTCAAGCAAGCCTGGCTGATGACGGCTGGAATGCCAGAAACCGGTCCTAGGATGCTTGTTTCCGGTCCTGGGAAGACATGGCTTGGCAGTTCGGGCTGGACTGTTCCCATGAGGCACAGGGTCAGACTGATTTGCATATGGCCATGTCTGAACTGGGGTGGTGGAGTGAGCTAGAGAATGATGATGGATTAAACCCAGATCAGTTGACTGGGGTGAGTGTTTGATTGGCTCAAACGTTCCGTCCATCATCCCCTTTTGTATCGCTTTGTTCGCCCTAAGTTGGCGGGGGTATGCCCAGACGTGGGTCCCTTGCTCACTTTGCCACTGGATTCAAGCAAGCCTGGCTGATGACGGCTGGAATGCCAGAAACCGGTCCTAGGATGCTTGTTTCCGGTCCAGGGAAGACATGGCTTGGCAGTTCGGGCTGGACTGTTCCCATGAGGCACAGGGTCAGACTGATTTGCATATGGCCATGTCTGAACTGGGGTGGTGGAGTGAGCTAGAGAATGATGATGGATTAAACCCAGATCAGTTGACTGGGGGTGAGTGTTTGATTGGCTCAAACGTTCCGTCCATCATCCCCTTTTGTATCGCTTTGTTCGCCCTAAGTTGGCGGGGGTATGCCCAGACGTGGGTCCCTTGCTCACTTTGCCACTGGATTCAAGCAAGCCTGGCTGATGACGGCTGGAATGCCAGAAACCGGTCCTAGGATGCTTGTTTCCGGTCCAGGGAAGACATGGCTTGGCAGTTCGGGCTGGACTGTTCCCATGAGGCACAGGGTCAGACTGATTTGCATATGGCCATGTCTGAACTGGGGTGGTGGAGTGAGCTAGAGAATGATGATGGATTAAACCCAGATCAGTTGACTGGGGGTGAGTGTTTGATTGGCTCAAACGTTCCGTCCATCATCCCCTTTTGTATCGCTTTGTTCGCCCTAAGTTGGCGGGGGTATGCCCAGACGTGGGTCCCTTGCTCACTTTGCCACTGGATTCAAGCAAGCCTGGCTGATGACGGCTGGAATGCCAGAAACCGGTCCTAGGATGCTTGTTTCCGGTCCTGGGAAGACATGGCTTGGCAGTTCGGGCTGGACTGTTCCCATGAGGCACAGGGTCAGACTGATTTGCATATGGCCATGTCTGAACTGGGGTGGTGGAGTGAGCTAGAGAATGATGATGGATTAAACCCAGATCAGTTGACTGGGGGTGAGTGTTTGATTGGCTCAAACGTTCCGTCCATCATCCCCTTTTGTATCGCTTTGTTCGCCCTAAGTTGGCGGGGGTATGCCCAGACGTGGGTCCCTTGCTCACTTTGCCACTGGATTCAAGCAAGCCTGGCTGATGACGGCTGGAATGCCAGAAACCGGTCCTAGGATGCTTGTTTCCGGTCCAGGGAAGACATGGCTTGGCAGTTCGGGCTGGACTGTTCCCATGAGGCACAGGGTCAGACTGATTTGCATATGGCCATGTCTGAACTGGGGTGGTGGAGTGAGCTAGAGAATGATGATGGATTAAACCCAGATCAGTTGACTGGGGGTGAGTGTTTGATTGGCTCAAACGTTCCGTCCATCATCCCCTTTTGTATCGCTCTATTCACAGAAAACAGCATCAAGCTTAACCACTATGCCAATGATGCACTACTTGACAGTCTCCTCTGCTTAAGACATTCCATCCCTCAAACGCTGTTTGTACATATCCAGGCCTGGATGGTCACTGCCTACATGAAGCCCAACCCAACCAAGACAGAATTCCTAATATTTGCCAAAAACAAACAAAATTCTCTCTGGACACCCACCTGACCCTCAAGGGGCCACATTGTGAAAAAATATGGCCTGGGATTAGCTCTTTCATCTAAAGAAAGTCAAACTGTTTCTTCCAGAAAGCGACTTCAGAACTGCTGGTCAAGCCCTAGTACTTTTGTATCTGGATGGTGGTAATTCCCTACACCATGGACTACCAAATGCCATACTGGCACCCCTTATGGGAATCCTACAATCCGAAGCACATCTCATCCAGTACCTGAAGAAATATAATCACATTACTCCCATCTTGATGGAACTCCAGTGACTTCCTTTGCAAGTCTACACCATCTTCAAAACCAGCTAAATCATTCACAAAGCCATCACGATCAGCACTCCTGCTTATCTTGCAGACAACTCTCTGGTGGTTCTCGGCACACCTGCAGCCATAACAGCATCAAACTGCAGACTAAGAGGTGTAATAAAGAACAAAACAAGACAACAGTCCTTTGCCATCTATGCTTCAAGGACTTGGAACAACATTCCTGTATCCGTCGGGACTGCCCCAATGATGCTCCAATTTAGGAAAGTGTGAAAGACTCACCTCTTTCAAAGAATACTACATCACAATGCATTAACCATCCACAACCCAGCTTCTTCTCCTTTTACTTGGTGACTTTAAGCTTCTTTTGACCAGGTGCAGTGCACTGATGTCTTTTGGCTAGATTTGTGCTACAGAAATACCATATACATCCATATATCCAGCCACTTCCTTGCCCTTGGGCAAGGTGAGGCCCTGGTCCTTTTTTAATGTTGGGCTGTGGCAAAAGTTTAATCTATGGAAGAATGTACTTCCCCATAGATATTCAAACAAGCATTTGCAATGCAATAGGTCTCGCATTCACGCGAGTTTGAGCTATTGCCATTGTAAATGACAATGCCTTTTACTTATGTTTTGGGTTTTAAAACATAAATAAAAGGCATTGTCATTTACAATACTAATAGCTTAAACTCTTGCAAATGCGAGACCTATTGCATTGCAATAAAGGGCCTTCTCGACCGCTTGTTAGATTGTAAATATCAGAGGAAGAGACCGGCCTGCGACCTCTTCAAAGTAGTGATAAATAGTGCAGTGAAGAAGATGTGTAAGTGTTGTAAATTACACAGACACGAAGTGTGAAGTGAGAGTTACATATGATCCAAGCTATAAACACTAACAAAGCGCTCCAACACCTTTCGCAGTGTGATTACACTGTCGCGGCTCAGGAGGAAGAGCGGGAGGGGGGCTATTTCCTGCCCTCTCCGTGATTTGAGTGTGCAGTGTGGCGTTGCGTAATGTCATTGCTATCGTTGGCCTAATAAACACTCCAGCTGTAGTAGGGCCCTGGCTTCACCTCCTGGTGCAGGGCGAGCTGTGCTTTATGGCACGCATGGAGGGAGGGAGGGAGGGATGGTCTCAGCTGCAGCTCCGGCTTCGAACAGTGCCCCTGCTATTACTAGTGAGCGAGAGGCGCTGAGGTGGTGGTGGTGGTATTGTTGGTGGGGGTAGTGGTATTGGTACTGGTAGTGGTACTGGTGGTGGTGGTACTGGTGGTGGTAGTACTGGTGGTACTGGTGGTAGTGGTACTGGTGGTACTGGTACTGGTGGTATTGGTGGTGGCTCTGGTGGTATTGGTTGTGGTACTTGTGGTATTGGTGGTGGTACTGGTGGTATTGGTGGTACTGGTTCTATTGGTACTGGTGGCACGGGTGGCACTGGTGGAGGTGGTACTGTTGGTGGTGGTACTGGTGGTGGTGGTGGTACTGGTGGTGGTACTGGTACTGGTGGTGGTGGTACTGGTGGTGGTACTGGTGGTGGTACTGGTAGTGGTACTGGTGGTGGTGGTACTGGTGGTGGTAGTACTGGTGGTGGTGCTGGTGGTGGTGGTACTGGTGGTGGTACTGGTGGTGGTGGTACTGGTGGAGGTGGTATTGGTGGTGGTAGTACTGGTGGTGGTGGTACTGGTGGTGGTGGTACTGGTGGTGGTGGTACTGGTGGTGGTACTGGTGGTGGTGGTGGTGGTGGTACTGGTGGTGGGACTGGTGGTGGTGGTACTGGTGGTGGTGGTGATACTGGTGGTGGGACTGGTGGTGGGACTGGTAGTGGTACTGGTGGTGGTACTGGTACTGGTGGTGGTGGTACTGGTGGTGGTAGTGGTACTGGTGGTGGTACTGGTGGTGGTGGTACTGGTGGTGGTAGTACTGGTGGTGGTGGTGCTGGTGGTGGTACTGGAGGTGGTACTGGTGGTGGTACTGGTGGTAGTGGTACTGGTAGTGGTCCTGGTGGTGGTACTGGTGGAGGTGGTGGTACTGGTGGTGATGGGACTGGTGGTGGTGGTACTGGTGGTGGTGGTACTGGTGGTGGTGATACTGGTGGTAGTGGTGGTGGTACTGGTAGTGGTGGTACTGTTAGTGGTGGTACTGGTAGTGGTACTGGTGGTAGTGGTACTGGTGGTGGTGGTATCAGTGGTGGTGGTATTGGTGGTGGTGGTGGTACTGGTGGTATAGGTGGTGGTACTGGTGGTGGTATTGGTGGTGGTAGTACTGGTGGTAGTACTGGTAGTGGTGGTACAGGTGGTGGTGGTGGAACTGGTGGTGGTACTGGTGGTGGTGGTACTGGTGATGGTGGTACTGGTGGTGGTGGTACTGGTGGTGGTGGTACTGGTGGTAGTGGTGGTGGTACTGGTAGTGGTGGTACTGGTAGTGGTAGTGGTGGTACTGTTAGTGGTGGTACTGGTAGTGGTACTGGTGGTAGTGGTACTGGTGGTGGTGGTATCAGTGGTGGTGGTATTGGTGGTGGTGGTGGTGGTGGTACTGGTGGTCTAGGTGGTGGTACTGGTGGTGGTATTGGTGGTGGTATTGGTGGTGGTACTGGTGGTGGTGGTACTGGTAATGGTGGTGGTCGTACTGGTGGTGGTGGTAGTGGTGGTGGTACTAGTGGTGTGGTGGTCGTACTGGTGGTGGTGGTGGCATTGGTACTGGTGGTACTGGTACTGGTGGTGGTATTGGTGGTGGTATTGGTGGTGGTACTGGTGGGTACTGGTACAGGTGGTACTGGTGGTGGTGGTACTGGTAGTTCTGGTACTGGTGGTGGTATTGGTGGTAATAGTGGTGGTATTGGTGGTGGTACTGGTGGTATTGGTGGTGGTACTGGTGGTATTGGTGGTGGTAATGGTGGTGGTACTGGTGGTGGTGGTACTGGTGGAGGTGGTACTGGTGGTGGTGGTACTGGTGGTTGTGGTGGTACTGGTGGTGGTGGTACTGGTGGTAGTGGTGGTACTGTTAGTGGTGGAGGTATTGGTGGTGGTGGTACTGGTAGTGGTGGAGGTATTGGTGGTGGTATTGTTGTTGTTAATAAAACAGGCTTTTGAAAACAACCCGTCAGGTGGCTTTAGTACAGATGACGTAACACAGATGTGCTGTTGTCAGCTTCAGCCCATTAGCACACGATTATGTGCTACCTGGAATTCACATGACTTATCCTTTCTAATTCCATTTTACTTGGGGGGGTGAGGGGGGGGGAGAGTTGAAAAAGACACAAGATAATGCCGGGTTAAAGTGATTGAAAGCAGGCGCCCGTGTTACGGGGCGGCCGTGCTGCTTAAAAAAACACAAGCATTTATTTGCAATGCAATAGGTCTCGCATTTACGCGAGTTTAAGCTATTGGCATTGTAAATGACAATGCCTTTTATTTATGTTTATGTTTTAAAAACGAAAACAAAAATAAAAGGCATTGTTATTTGCAATGTTAATAGCTCAAACTCGTGTAAATGCGTGACCTATTGCCCGTTGGGTTTCATAGAGTGCAATAGTCGGAACCCAACGGGTTAAATGAACGCATGGAATTTCAATGTTATTTATGATATATCTCTTTTGAATTTAGACATCTTTAACTCATTGTTGCAATTTATTCATCACCTTTTCTACTTCCTATATTCTCTATTCTGTGTTTATGTTTGAATCATGTTGATCCATATATTCTTCTTTATCTGTTTTGTCAGCTTGAGTACTCATACACACAGCACACATATATTGTCGCTTATAAACACACCTAATATCATTTATTTGCACTTGTTAAGGTGTTCATCCACCATCGCTTTGTCAATATGGCCGGACTTTTCACTCAAGTTTTTCTCTATTTTTATCACCAGTCCGCAGTCACTATCGATCACCCACGCGCAAACCATAGTCTTATTTTTATTTCCAATAAATCGCCACAATGGCATTTATACCGAAGCATAGAGCACTTTCAGTTCATTGACCGGGACGCGCTGTTTGGAACACGCTCATTCAACTTTACGAGTAAGCGCTTGTTTGTTTATTTTATTCACACGAGCATGATGTGTTTAGACTTGCTTTTGTTAGCTTCGCTAACGGATTCACTAACTTGGGTGCATTCGCTTTCAATCGTGTACACGGCAAATTCGGCATTTGAATTTATTTCACCACAGCTTGTCACGGCATTTTTGACTCCGTGCACTTCACTTTTGAATAGCACATGATGTCGGGTTTTCCGAGTCGTTGACAGCATGAAATATAGTTTTATTTCACTGAAACCTCATGAAGTAAACACACTCTCTTTTATGCACATAGAATGATAAAGTTTCATTATTCACGGTCTTTCGTGCACATCACCACCATTACTCCGCGGTCCTTGTATAATGATACACGCCTATTTACCTTTTCAGATTATCCCCAGATGAAGGCCTCATCGGCCGAAATGCATTGGGATATATAAAGTTTGTTATTCATGACTCATAATTGATGCATCTTGGGAAATGAAGTTCAATCTCCCAAATAAAATCACAGTGTTGTGAATAAACAATACAATTTGAAATTTGATTTGGAACTTGTTTTGGATTACTGACTTTATTGAACTTTGGAGCCTCATTAGGGGACCGTTGATCAGTGCCCTGGGGACATTCCCCACGTCTTTGGGGGTGCAATTAAGTTCATTCATTTACAGTTACACTCTGGTTCAGAGAGTGATACCCAGGCAGCACGATATATTTTATAACATTCCAGAGAACACCAGCTGTGCACGCACGACATTTATTGGGTATGCAAACTCAACATAATACTTCTTGAAAGAGTATTATATCCTGTGAGTCCACAAAGGAGCCCCAATCGGGATCAGCTAAAAGTTTAGAAATCCCTGCCACATTCCAGACCAAAATTCTTAGGTGCCTTGGGTGAGTATTTGTAAGGATATGGTTGGTGTTACTCTCAAGGGATACTTCCCTTAGCCCAATATTGGGGAGACCGCTAACCCCCTCTCCTCCTAGGTCCATATTCAAATGCACACTCCTTCCCCCAGTGATAACAGGCACCCCCATCCCTACAGGTGCTTGTGCTACAGACCCATCCTGATTTTGGCCAGGGGGGATTGTGCATTCGTCTAGGTGCAGCGATCCTCCTCCCTGCAGTCATACCTGTGCACCTAGACCACTTGTTTTGGTAAGGGGCTCCCCGCTCGATGCAGACCCGGGAATCCTTGAAAGCTCTTTGTCCATTCCTGCCGGGGGTCTATATCTAATTATAATAGAGGTGTTAACAATTGGGATAGTACGGGAATCAATTGACATTAGACCATTAACAGGGGCCAAACAAAAAAACGATACTATAACCACATCCTTTATTGACCCCGGGACTGCTACTCGTTTAACATTTTTGATATCATCTCTTATGATTCAGTAGCAGTGCTGGATGTCCCTAAACCAGTGGGTAACCTTTTTTTTAAGTGAGTCACAGTCTTTATAACCATCCTTTGGCAGTCTGGGTACTTCAGTTAAATATATTACATGATTATTGTCCTGTTGCTGGGAACTCAGATAAATGCCGAAAAAGTATGCACACATGAGATAACGCTAATAGAAGAACTTTGCCACATTCTTTTGACCGTTATCACCAAAATGATAACCAGCTCAAAAACAGAGGGAAAGGTCTCAGAGTTATGTTATGTTATATGGTATTTGCAGAGCGCACAGCTACTCAGGAAGAGTGTCCCAGCGCTTATGAACCTCGGAGCTAGACTGTTGCAGTCCCTGAAGGGGGGAAAAAAATCCTTAAGGTTTTTGCTGGAACAGCCAAGTTTTCAGCAGCTTCCTAAAGGTGAGTAGGTCTGACACCTGTCTAAGTGTCACCGGCAGGAGGTTCCAAACACGGGCAACCTGAACTTGGAAAGAGCGGCCTCCAGTACGGGTTCGGGAAAACTTGGGGACAACCGCCTGATGCCGAAAAGATGACCTCAGGGTTCTGCAGGGGACATAGTGTGTGACTCTCCTTCTAAGATAGTGTGCGCCTGTACCTTGTAAAGCCTTGAAACTAAAACCAGGGCTTTAAAACAGATTCTTTTTCGGACGGGAAGCCAATGCAGCGCCTTCAGTAGGGTGAGATCCGGGCTCTCGGTCCAAGCATGAGGACCGCCCTGAATGCCGCATTCTGGACCACCTGAAGTCTGTTCAGAAGGTACTCCGGGAGGCCTAGGTATAGCACATTGGCATAGTCTAGCCTAGAGACAATGAGGGCTTGGACCACAGTCTTCCTGTGGGTGAGAGGCAGTAGGGGGAGAAATTTCTTGAGCATCCGCAGGAGGCCAAAACAGGATCCTGCGACTGACTGGATTGGGGCTTTCATGGACAGGGTGTCATCCAACTTAACACCCAGGTTTTTGACCGTGTTAACCGAGGCGAGGGGAGGTGACATGTCTGATGGCCACCATTGTTTCCACTCGTCCTGAGATGGAGAGCCGAAGAAGATTATCTCCGATTTCTCTGGGTTACATTTAAGTTGAGTCTCTCTGAGCCATGTGAAAACCCCAGTCAGGCATTTGTTGATCTTCTCCCCTACAAAGTCCTCGCCCTTTTCACATGTAAACAGAAGCTGCATGTTGTCAGCATAGGAGATTATTGTCGCGCCGCAAGCTTCAGCCAGGGGAGCAAGGGGAGACATGTAGATGTTGAAAAGTGTTGGGCTCAAAATAGAACCCTGAGGGACACCCACCTTCAAAGGAGGAATGGGGGCGGCGAAAGGAGGGGACCAGACCTCTTGGTATCTATCCTCCAAGGAGGAGAATCACTTAAGCACCATGCCAACCAGGCCGCACTCCTGCAATCTATGCAGGAGTCGGTCATGCGGCACGGTATCAAAAGCCGCGGAGAGGTCCAGCAAGATCAACACCGCTTTACCTCCTTTGTCCAGCTTCTCCTTAATGGACTCAGAAATTTCGAGCAGCGCTGTATCTGTGCTGAAATTAGATCTAAAACGGGACTGGCTCTGGTGGAAAAGGTTGTTAGTTTCCACATGGTCCGTGATGACTGAGTTCACGTATTTCTCTAGGGCGTTAGAGAAGAATGGGAGGAGTGAGATCGGTCTATAGTTGGATGCCACCAAGGGGTCGGCAGAAGGCTTTTTTAGCAGTGGTAAACTTTTAGCATTTTTCCACCTGCATGGTACCTGGCCATTCCTCAGCGAGGAGTTGAGGACAATATTAGCGGCTGGGTTAATAACCTCGGCCACCGTTGCCAGCACTTTGGCAGGGCAGGGGTCCGTGGGGGAGCCTGACTTAAGGCTCCACCACAGTGCTTAAAACATGTTTGGGTCAACTTCCTGTTGAAATAAACATTCCTGATTTCACCGGATTTAGTTTTCGTTCTCTAACTGGGACCCCTTTTTCTGTTCAAGAGTTAGGAGAAGGCAGTAACCAAACAAGCAATGTACCATCCAGAGAATAAAATGTTGATGGCTTTCAGACCTAGTTGCAGAAACAACACTGATGGACATCAGAGAGAGACTGCTGGCAATTTTGGACTTTGATAATGCAGAACATTTGGTCCTGTTTGACCTCTAGCCATGACTGGACACCCTGGATCCTGGTATTCTAATCAACTGCCTTCAGTGTGCGGTGTGTTCTCCTTATGTTAGAGTGGTTTAGATCATGTCTGTCCAAAGCATCCATATAGGTGGCTAAAGATGTGTGTTGTGGCTCATGCTGAAACATCAACTTGAATGGGAGACTTGATGATTTGAAGAATGAGTAAGGTTGCCCAATGGGGCAATATTTCTGCCGTGAGACAAGAACCTAGGTTATATGGTTAAGGCATGTTAGATCATTGTTAATGCTGGTGTAAATCATACTGCTTTGCCATGACAACATGCCAGCACTGCTTTATAATCAATTATGGAATGGCCTATATACTTTGTGATACATACTGGACAGGATTTTGGCATATACTATGAACAGTTATTGTTGTTAGAGAGCAGCCTAAGTAGGATGGTCGTCACTTGTGAGAACACAATTTCAATGGATGTTATTGGCCAAATACATACAGGGCTATCCGATCCAAGAGAGCGAAGGGCATTCTTTTTGGGGGGGGGGGGGGAGGGAGGGCGGTGTTCTCATGGAATACTGGTACGTACAAGAGCGAGAGATCTAATAATTTTCAGGAGCAGCTGACTAATGGGGAATATTTCTTTCTTGGGAC
Organism: Calotriton arnoldi; assembly: GCA_963921515.1. Lineage (NCBI taxonomy): Eukaryota > Metazoa > Chordata > Amphibia > Caudata > Salamandridae > Calotriton > Calotriton arnoldi. Next base: position 316,728 of record CAWUFW010015882.1, on the reverse strand, counting down.
AGGAAGCAAAGTTATAATGTTAAGGGACCTACATCACTGCTTTTGTAGGCAAAAATCTAATTGCTTTGCCATGATGCTTTTTCAACACTATTTTATCAATAAATATGGAATAGAACTGTTGCTCGGGGGTCAAATTCCTAAAAAAACAGAAAACATGAGGCGTTTGGCAAAACAGGAACAATTTCGTTTAATTAAACAATTCGCCCGGGACACAGTTAAAGGCACAAGGTCTGAGGACTGTCTCAATTTACATTGGGTTAGTGTTAGAAATGGGGGTCTCTAGTTGGCAAGGGCTTGCACCTCTGTCCAAGTAGGGACTCTTCTTCCTAGTCAGGATAAGGGAGTTACACTCCTAAAATAACCCCTGCTCACCCCTTGGTAGCTTGGCACGAGCAGTCAGGCTTATCTTAGAGGCAGTGTGCAAAGCATTTGCAGATAACCAACAGTAATGCAGTGTAAGCACTACAAACGGACACCACACCAGTTTAGAAAAATATCCAATATTTTTATATACTTAAAACAAGACCAAATACGATACAAATCCACAGTACAGTACTTTAAAAATCTTCCTTGATGTCGATAGCTCCGTCCGGGGCTATCACGGCGTCGTGAACAAACAAATCCAAACAGTTCTGGCTGACCGCGACGCCGCGGGTCAGCTACGGTGTCGGGAAGACCCGCAAACAGTACCTTTCAGAAATGCAGGGCGTCGATGACCTCGCGGTGAGCTTCCGAAAACACGGCCTCCACAGGCGTCGGTTCCGGAGGTCGGTGCAGGCGTCGTCGGGGCCCTCGAAGTCACACGCATTGCAGATCGAACTCCTCTCTGTTTAAGTCAGGAGCGCTGGCGTCGGCAGGCGTCGGGTGCTGCGTGCGGTGCCCTCAGGTCGCGGTGCGAGCAGCGGCTCGGTGGCGGCGTCAGATGGCGTCGTCGGTGAGACCAGGGTCGCGGTGTGAGATGAAGGCAGTGCTCGTCACGGTGCTGGCAGGTCACGGTGCAGCAGCGGCGACGTCGTTGCTGAAGCGCTGTCGTCGGCTGACGAACTGGAGTCGATGGCACCGGCGTCGGTAGGCCAAGGCTGCGGTGCGGGATGAGGGCGGTGCGTCGTGTAACTTTACGAGCGGTGCCCTCGAACCACGGTGCAAGCAGCGGCGTCGAGTCCGGCGTGGAGCGGCGGCGTCGGGGAAACCAAGGCGTCGTCGTGAAGCGAGGCGGTGCAGAGCCCACAGGTCGCGGTGCGAGCAGCGGCTTGGTGGCGGCGGCGTCGGTGAGACCAGGGTCGCGGTGCGGCGTTGCGGCAGTGCCCTCTGCGGTGCCTTCAGGACACGGAGTCGGCAGCGGCGTCGTAGACGGTGTCGGGCTTGAAGTCTTTGCTGTTCCTGAGACTTCTTGAACAGGGGGCAAGCTCTACCCCAATCCCTTGGAGACACTCACAAAGTAGATTGCAGAAAGTTCAGTCCAGTCCTTTCACTGCCCAAGACAGAAGCAGCCACTGCAGGCCAACACAGCAAAGCACACAGCAAAGTGGTAGTTCCTCCTCACAGCTTCTCCAGCTCTTCTTCTTGGCAGCCTTCTTGATCCAAAAGAGTTCTAAAGTTCTGGGGTTTGGGTCCCCCTTTTTATCCTCAATTTCTCTTTGTTCTCTGAAGGCAGAGAGGCCTTTGCCTAGTCCAAACCAGTTCTGGTCAGTCCTGGAGCACTTTGTTGACAAGACTCCTTCTTTCCTTTTGCAGTGTAGGCCAGGGACATCAGACACACCACAGGAGGTGGAGCCAGCATTGTGAAGGGAAGGCACAGCCCTATTCAGGTCCCAGGTGCAACTCCTCCCACCCATCTACATGTAGATCTTGCTATTCAGCCCTGTGCTGACTCACCCTGTCTCCTGGAATCCCCCAGCCCCTGTCACTCACACTCCAGACAAGGAATACCCAACCTAGCAGAGGCAGGCTTGGATGGTTAGACAAGAAAATACCCACTTTCTAAAAGTGGTATTTTCAAACACAGAATGTTAAAACCAACTTCACTAAAAGATGCATTTTATCATTCTGAGTTCAGGCATACTAAACTCGAATTTCTACCATGTTCCCTGGGTCAGTTAGGATTATAGGATGTAATAATCAAACTGCCCATTCTGGCCTATGGGGAACAGGTAGCCTTGCAATAGTGAAAACGAAGTAGGCTGTATTTCACTATCAGGACATGCCACACACACCAGGGCATGTCCTACCTTTCACATACAATGCACCCTGCCCACAGGGGTACCTTGGGCCTACCTTAGGGGTGACTAACATGTAGAAAAGGGAAGGTTTAGGGACTTGCAAGTGTGTGCACTTGCCAAGACGACATGGCAGCCCCAGGCTGCACAGATGCTCTGCAATGGCAGGCCAGAGTTACACTTTATGGGCTGTTTGCGTGGGTGGCACAATCCAGTGCTGCAGCCCACCAACAGCATTTGATCTATAGGCCCTGGCACTCGCAGTGCACTTTACTAGGGACTGACACATAGATCAAATAGGCCAATCATGGAAACACCAATCCATAACACATTTTATACAGGAGCACTTGCACTTTCCCACTGGACAGCAGTGAGGAAAGTGCGCAGAATCATCACACCAGCAAAAACAGAGTCAAAAACGGGAGGTCAGAAAGCAAAAAGTCAGGGGAAACACGCCAAAAGATGCCAAGTCTAACAGTTAGCATCAGTCTTTTATACATTTTACATCAAGTCATAAATGTATCTGGCGTACTACATATGGTGAGGAATGTTGGCTGTTGCTTTAGATTCATAAATGAATGGTCAAATGGTTACCACAGGTGGGTCTTGACCATGCGTCGACACAGTGTGGCCAGTGGTGAATGTGTCCAGATGTACGGCGTGGGGAGCGCGTGATCACTACGTGTGCTAAGTCCTGATTGGCTTTGTGTTCCTAAATCATGTGACATCTGACTTTATGGTGTTTTTCTAAACGAGCGTATCCCCTAGGGCTATGTGTACTTTATTGGGAGCAATCTCTCCTGACCATTGTGATGTCGCTGCGCCTATCTGTGGGACTGATCAAGAATTTCCTGCCCGTGTGTTTTGCCAGCCAGCCATGCACCCTCCCACCCTTGACCCATCAATCAGGGATCTCGGTCCTAGGTCGCAGCGCCTGCCTTACTACATACTCGTGTGTCAAGGTAGATGTGGAGCTCAGGACGGGTGATTTTAATGATAGTTCATTTTTATCAATAAATGCATCTATATCCATATTAACATCCCTTTCTAGTTGATTCTTCAACTATACTATCCAACTCATGCACTTATACCATCACTTTATTAGGCTCCTGCTGATCCCTTGACACGCTTTTGACTATAACAACCTTTCTAGTTATTTGCATTCTACCTAATTTGAGGACTGCTTTTTTTTCAGTAGGTGATCCCCAATTGTACAACCCTGCAAACCAACAGGAACACAACAACAACAGGCAACAGTGATTTGAATAGACCGGAGATCCATCATGGGAGCCAGGAGAACCAATTTGAAAACCACTCCTGACAGGGATACCTCCTTCTTCACACGTTTCTCTGTAGATTATGCAGTGCTTTGATGGTGAGTGGCAAAGTTGCATCGTCCATGGCATTCCCTGGGATGAAAGTGCAGAAGGCAGCGCCAATCTTGGCACAGACCCCTGCCTCCATCGCGGTCATTAAGTCCAGCACATACCAATGCTACATTACCATGAGGCAGATGGCTCGCATTTCTTCCTTCATCAAATTGAGGCCAAGCTCAGTGCTGTTCCTCATCTTGAGCATCTCCTACCTGGTTATCTGCAACCAGCGGGCATTCATTTTGTCTGTAGGGTGATGAAGGGTATCGACCCCCTGCCCCCAGCTGTCCCTCTATGAACAGTCTAAACTCCTCTGGGATGTCCTTGAACAGAGCCCAGCCTAAATAGTCCGCTGCTCTCTTGTCGCGAGCTTGGTGCAGAAAGGTGGTCTTTTTCTTTAATGGGTGCTGGTACAGTTGTGTTAGTTCTTCTCCGGGAATGACCAGGGTGAGGGTGTGTACGGTCACCAAGGAGCACAGTCACCTCCTACCGGGAACCAGTTGGGTGTAGGCGTGTTCGCCGCACTGCCAGTAGAAATCCATAAGCGTGGAGGTGCTCCATTGCATATTCGGAATGTGCAATATCACGCCGCAGTTGGCATTCGTGACCATCGGAAGCGTTCCTTTTTCTCTGAAACATAAGGAATACAAAGTAAGTTTCTTTACAATCAGGGGTTGACCTTTCCCTTCTAGGCAAGGGTATCAACACCCCTCGGCGTCCCAGATTTGCTGACATGGGTAAGCCATACTTTCGTTGAACCCTCCCCTATGCGACTCGTTCCACTTTTTATCCCAAGCTGGATGGCCCTACACAGGAACTTCATGTCAGGGGGCCACTTGTTATTAAAAAGGACTGCCCCAGATATGCTATGGGCCACCCTCGCTCCACCGACGGATGCAGGAGCAAACGTGTTTGTGCACTGCTTTGGGGGTTTTGCTACCTCCAAGAATCTCTTCTCTGGGAAGTCTCAGGACCAAACAGTACCCTCCCCTATGGTGCCCTTTCCTCGCATCCTGTCCAGCTCGGTTTGGATATCATTGGGTTCAGTAAAAAGGTATAACGCTGTTCGGTTGGTGTTGTATCGGGTTAGGTTCAAAAATACCCTGTGTGATTCTATCTTGTTGGGCTGGATGCTGGCCCTTATCCTGCAAACGTAAAGGTGAATATGACACTTGGCTTTCTCGGGGGCTATCTCTTAGGACAGGTAAAGACTATCTGCACCTACCGCTTGTGGGATCAGCGAACAGACGTAACATGACCTGGCTGATGCTTGTGGGCCGGCTGAGGTCATTTGTTAGTACCAGGAGTTACGTAAGCGGGTGCTATGCAGAGTGTGCGGGATGCTCGTGTTTGGTTTGGTGTATTTATAGGTAACATACGAAAGGTCCCTACGCAGGTGCTGTTTTTCCCTATTAGTGACCCTCTTATGGCTCTGCAGATCCTCAATTGTAAGTAAGTGTGGGATTAGCATAATAAACCGGAGGTACATATGCACAGAAATATACATAACTATTGTTGTGATATGGTCGCTTGAGGTGGGGTTCCCTTTAGGGCCATCTGTGCTCTTCCGGTGGCTGTGTTTCTTCTGCCCAATGGGAAAATGTTCGCAAAGTTTAGTTCATGGATGTCATCGCCATGGAAGGGCTCGACTACATGAAGGAACAGTGCACCCTCTCAGGTGTTAAGCAGGCTGTGGGTTTTTCCTCCTTCCATTGGCGTAAGTGCGGAAATTGTCCTTTCTCTTTTTTGTTATTAGTGGAATTTGAAGCCACATCGCGTTGGTGTACTTTGTTGTCTTCTGTTACCTGGTGTTGAAAGAGCTCTGTTGACTGATAACTTCGAAACATTACACATGCTTGGTAATTAATGATTTTCGGAGTTCCTGTATTTTTTACCCTCGGGCGTGATTTTCCTCACTCCACTAGTTGCCATCTAGTGGGGCAACGGAAGGTGACCCCCTGTTGGGCGTATTTAGTCATTTTTGGGGAATAAGGGTGATTATTAGCTATCTAGATGGATCGAATCTGTTTATAAGCCATTGAGCCCCCCCCCCAATCCTAACTGGATGCTTAGGTCTCATGAGCATAGGGAGGGACGGAATTGTGGCTTTTAGTCGGAGTACTATGGTGGTGCTTACTTTTGTCATAGGCAGCGGCGGTTTCTCGCGCAGGGCAGCGGGGCTCCGCCCCCTTTACTTTCGCCCCCATTGATGTTATGTTAGCACGTTTTGTAAAGCGCACAGCTGCCTCAGCAAAGAGGCGTCCCATCTCACCATCTCCAAAATCAATCAATCAATCAATCACAGAATTTGTAGAGCGCACTACTTACCCGCGAGGGTCTCAAGGCGCTGGGGAGAGAAAAGGGGGGGGGTGCTGCTACTGGTCGAACAGCCAGGTCTTGAGTAGCCTCCTGAAGGTCAGCAGGTCTTGGGTCTGTCGTAGGCTTAGTGGAAGGGTGTTCCAGGTCTTGGCGGCGAGGTGTGAGAAGGATCTGCCGCCGGTGGTTGTTCTTCGAATGCGAGGGACGGTGGCGAGGGAGAGGTCGGCGGAGCGGAGCTGGCAGTTGGGGACGTAGAAGAGGAGTCGTCTGTTGAGGTAGGCTGGGCCAGTCTTGTGGAGTGCCTTGTGTGCGTGGATGAGGAGTTTGAAGGAGATTCTCCTGTCGACGGGGAGCCAGTGCAGGTTCCTCAGGTGGGGGGTGATGTGGCTGTGGCGCGGTACGTCGAGGATCAGGCGTGCAGAGGCGTTTTGTATGCGTTGCAGTCGCTTGATGAGCTTGGCCGGGGCTCCCGCGTAGAGGGCGTTCCCATAGTCAAGTCTGCTACTGACGAGGGCCTGGGTGACTGTTCTTCTTGTATCTGTCGGGATCCACCTGTAGATCTTGCGAAGCATGCGGAGGGTGTTGAAGCAGGAGGAGGAGACTGCGTTGACTTGCTTGGCCATGGAGAGCGTTGAGTCGAGGATGACTCCCAGGATGCGTGCGTGGTCGGTGGGTGTCGGGGCTGCTCCCAGCGTCATTGGCCACCAGGAGTTGTCCCAGGCTGAGGGGTTGGAGCCGAGGATGAGGACCTCTGTCTTGTCCGTGTTCAGCTTTAGTCTGCTGATCTTCATCCAATCGGCGATGGCCTTCATTCCTTCATGGAGATTGGATTTGGCGGCGAGCGGGTCCTTGGTGAGGGAGAGGATCAGTTGAGTGTCGTCGGCGTAGGAGATAATGTTGAGGTCGTGCTGTCTGGCGATGCGTGCGAGCGGGGCCATGTAGATGTTGAACAGTGTTGGGCTGAGGGAAGATCCCTGGGGTACGCCGCAGATGATCTTGGAGGCTTCGGATCGGAAAGGTGGGAGGCGGACTCTCTGGGTTCTGCCGTCGAGGAAGGAGGTGGTCCATTCCAGGGCCTTGTCTCGGATCCCTGCGTCGTGGAGGCGTGCGCGTAGAGTGCGGTGGCAGACAGTGTCGAAGGCGGCGGAGAGGTCCAGCAGGATGAGGGCTGCGGTCTCACCGTTGTCCAGCAGGGTCCTGATGTCGTCAGTGGCGGCGATGAGGGCAGTCTCAGTGCTGTGGTTGCTGCGGAACCCTGATTGGGATGGGTCCAGGATGCTGTTTTCTTCGAGGTATCGGGTTAGCTGTTTGTTGACGATCTTCTCGATGACCTTAGCTGGGAACGGAAGAAGGGAGATGGGCCGGAAGTTCTTGAGGTCTCTCGGGTCCGCCTTGGGTTTTTTGAGTAGGGCGTTGATCTCTGCGTGTTTCCAGCTCTCTGGGAAGGTCGCGGTCTCGAAGGAGAGATTGATAACGTTGCACAGGTGGGGTGCGATGGAGCTGCTGGCTTTGTTGAAGATGTGGTGCGGGAAAGGGTCTGACGGGGAGCCGGAGTGTATTGTGCTCATGGTCTTGATGGTGTCATCGATGTTCACGCTGGCCCAGGCTGGCAAGGGGTCGTGGTCGATGGTGTGCGGCGGGTCTGGTGTATCTATCTTAGTAGGGGCTGTCTGGGTGTTGAAGCTGTCGTGGATGTCGGCGATCTTGCGGTGGAAGAAGGTGGCGAGGGAATTGCACAGGGCTTGCGTCGGCGGGATGTCGTTGGTGTTGGAGCTGGGGTTGGAGAGTTCCTTCACGATGTTGAAGAGCTCCTTGCTGTTGTGTGCGTTGTTGTCGAGGCGGTCTTTGAAGGAGATTCTCTTGGCGGACCTGATGAGGTGGTGGTGGTTACGGATGGCGTCTTTGTGGGCTGCGTGGCTGTCCGGTGTCTTATCACTGTGCCAATTCTTCTCTAGTTTCCGGCAGGTGCGCTTGGAAGCTAGGAGTTCCGGGGTGAACCAGCTGGCTCTTTTGGTGGTGTCGCTGTAGGTGAGTTTTTTCAGCGGGGCGAGGGAGTTGGCACAGTCGTCTATCCATCGTCTGAGGTTGCAGGCAGCGTCGTCGGTGTTGGATGGGTCGGAGGGAGAGCTGAGAGCGAGGTTTGCCCGTAGTTGGTCTTCGGTGACTTTGCTCCAGCAGCGGCGTGGGATCTGTTGGGTGCGGTGGTGTGTGGTGGGTTTCTGGAAGGTGAAGTGGATTCAGCGGTGGTCGGTCCAGAGGAGTTCCGTGGTGTGGCTGAAGGAGACGTGGGAGCTTGAGGAGAAGATGGGGTCGAGCGTGTGGCCGGCGGAATGAGTTGGTGTTGTGACGAGCTGTCTCAGTCCGAGGTTGGCGAGGTTGTCGATCAGGGTGGTGGAGTTGCTGTCGTTGTTGTTCTCCAGGTGAAAGTTCAGGTCTCCGAGGAGGATGTAGTCGGTAGAGGTCAGGGCGTGCGTGCTGATGAAGTCGGCGATGGAGTCGCTGAACTGGGGTCGGGCCCAGGGGGTCTGTAGACAAGGGTGCCTCTAAGGGTGGTGTTGGGGTCCGTGTGGATCTGGAAGTGCATGTGTTCGGCGGTGCAGAGAAGGTCGTCGGTGCTGGTCGAGACCCTGTTGGAGTTCTTGTGGACGATGGCGATTCCTCCTCCTACTCCGTTGACGCGGTCTCTGCGGGTGATCTTATAGCCGTCTGGGATGGCTATGGCGATGTCGGGTGCGGAGGAGTCGTTCATCCAGGTCTCTGTCAGGAAGGCGACGTCTGGTGATGATGTGTCGAGCAGGTCCCAGAGCTCGACGGCGTGTTTGCGTGCGGAGCGGGTGTTCAGTAGGATGCATCGGAGGTGGTTGAGGTCCTTCTTGGCGGGCGCTTCGGTGGCTCTGAGGCTGGTGTAGCTGCAGTTCCGGCAGGTGAAGGGACCATGAGTGCGTTTCGGGGCGGCCTTGAAGCAGTTGTGTGTCCGTCCGGGGTTGAGAGCATGGAGTGTGGTGGCATCATAGCGGCGTCGATCCTCGAGGCTGGAGCGGGGGGCGCGCGGCCCAGGGGTTCTGGCACTGGGCGCGGTCCAGGCGCGGACGGGCGCAGACGGGCTTGCCTTAGGCGTGCCAGGGGCGCGGCCGCACAGCGGCCGCCATATATGGGGAGGTGGGAGGGAGGAGCAGCTGGGAGGCGGGAGGCAGGGGCAGCGAATGGGCAGTCAGGGGGCGGGGCCGCAGGGACGCAGCGGCGGGAGTGGAGAGAGGCAACGGGGGTACAGAAGGCAAAATCGGGCACAAAAAATGGGGGCACATGGGGAAACAGAAAGCAAAATCGGGCACAGGAGATGGGGGCACGATGGGAAACAGAAAGCAAAATCGGGCACAGGAGATGGGGGCACAAGGGGAAACAGAAGGCAAAATCGGGCACAGGAGATGGGGGCACGAGGGGAACAGAAGCAAAATGGACACACAGAATGGGGGCACGAGGGGAACAGAAGGCAAAATCGGGCACAGGAGATGGGGGCACGAGGGGAACAGAAGCAAAATGGACACACAGAATGGGGGCACGAGGGGAAACAGAAGGCAAAATCGGGCACAGGAGATGGGGGCACGAGGGGAAACAGAAGGCAAAATCGTGCACAGGAGATGGGGGCACGAGGGGAACAGAAGGCAAAACGGGCACCGAGGCAGCAGCAGAGGGGCGAGCTTACCAGCAGCAGCAGCGGGCAGGACAACACAGGCGGAGCTGTGTGGCGGGGGAGCGACCTACCTGGCAAGGTCAAGGGTCGCTCTCCTCACCGCGCAGCGGCCGCCATATATGGGGAGGTGGGAGGGAGGAGCAGCTGGGAGGCAGGGGCAGCGAATGGGCAGTCAGGGGGCGGGGCCGCAGGGACGCAGCGGCGGGAGTGGAGAGAGGCAACGGGGGGTACAGAAGGCAAAATCGGGCACAAAAAATGGGGGCACGAGGGGAAACAGAAAGCAGAATCGGGCACAGGAGATGGGGGCACGAGGGGAAACAGAAAGCAAAATCGGGCACAGGAGATGGGGGCACGAGGGGAAACAGAAGGCAAAATCGGGCACAGGAGATGGGGGCACGAGGGGAAACAGAAGGCAAAATCGGGCACAGGAGATCGGGGCACGAGGGGAACAGAAGCAAAATGGACACACAGAATGGGGGCACGAGAGGAACAGAAGGCAAAATCGGGCACAGGAGATGGGGGCACGAGGGGAAACAGAAGGCAAAATCGGGCACAGGAGATGGGGGCACGAGGGGAAACAGAAGGCAAAACGGGCACAAGAAATGGGGGCAACGAGGGGAAACAGAAAGGCACAAATGGACACACAGAATGGGGGCACAAGGGGAAACAGAAAGGCACAAATGGACACACAGAATGGGGGCACGAGGGGAAACAGAAGCAAAATGGACACAGGAGATGGGGGCACGAGGGGAACAGAAGGCAAAACGGGCACCGAGGCAGCAGCAGAGGGGCGAGCTTACCAGCAGCAGCAGCGGGCAGGACAACACAGGCGGAGCTGTGTGGCGGGGGAGCGACCTACCTGGCTAGGTCAAGGGTCGCTCTCCTCACCGCGCAGCGGCCGCCATATATGGGGAGGTGGGAGGGAGGAGCAGCTGGGAGGCGGGAGGCAGGGGCAGCGAATCGCCAGTCAGGGGGGCGGGGCCGCAGGGGACGCAGCGGCGGGAGTGAAGAGAGGCAACGGGGGTACAGAAGGCAAAATCGGGCACAAAAAATGGGGGCACGAGGGGAAACAGAAAGCAAAATCGGGCACAGGAGATGGGGGCACGAGGGGAAACAGAAAGCAAGATCGGGCACAGGAGATGGGGGCACGAGGGGAAACAGAAGGCAAAATCGGGCACAGGAGATGGGGGCACGAGGGGAACAGAAGCAAAATGGACACACAGAATGGGGGCACGAGGGGAACAGAAGGCAAAATCGGGCACAGGAGATGGGGGCACGAGGGGAAACAGAAGGCAAAATCGGGCACAGGAGATGGGGGCACGAGGGGAAACAGAAGGCAAAATCGGGCACAGGAGATGGGGGCACGAGGGGAAACAGAAGGCAAAACGGGCACAAGAAATGGGGGCAACGAGGGGAAACAGAAAGGCACAAATGGACACACAGAATGGGGGCACGAGGGGAAACAGAAAGGCACAAATGGACACACAGAATGGGGGCATAATGGGAAACAGAAGCAAAATGGACACAGGAGATGGGGGCACGAGGGGAACAGAAGGCAAAACGGGCACCGAGGCAGCAGCAGAGGGGCGAGCTTACCAGCAGCAGCAGCGGGCAGGACAACACAGGCGGAGCTGTGTGGCGGGGGAGCAACCTACCTGGCAAGGTCAAGGGTCGCTCTCCTCACCGCGCAGCGGCCGCCATATATGGGGAGGTGGGAGGGAGGAGCAGCTGGGAGGCAGGGGCAGCGAATGGGCAGTCAGGGGGGCGGGGCCGCAGGGGACGCAGCGGCGGGAGTGGAGAGAGGCAACGGGGGTACAGAAGGCAAAATCGGGCACAAAAAATGGGGGCACGAGGGGAAACAGAAAGCAGAATCGGGCACAGGAGATGGGGGCACGAGGGGAAACAGAAAGCAAAATCGGGCACAGGAGATGGGGGCACGAGGGGAAACAGAAGGCAAAATCGGGCACAGGAGATGGGGGCACGAGGGGAAACAGAAGGCAAAATCGGGCACAGGAGATCGGGGCACGAGGGGAACAGAAGCAAAATGGACACACAGAATGGGGGCACGAGGGGAACAGAAGGCAAAATCGGGCACAGGAGATGGGGGCACGAGGGGAAACAGAAGGCAAAATCGGGCACTGGAGATGGGGGCACGAGGGGAAACAGAAGGCAAAACGGGCACAAGAAATGGGGGCAATGAGGGGAAACAGAAAGGCACAAATGGACACACAGAATGGGGGCACGAGGGGAAACAGAAAGGCACAAATGGACACACAGAATGGGGGCACGAGGGGAAACAGAAGCAAAATGGACACAGGAGATGGGGGCACGAGGGGAACAGAAGGCAAAAGGGGCACCGAGGCAGCAGCAGAGTGGCGAGCTTACCAGCAGCAGCAGCGGGCAGGACAACACAGGCGGAGCTGTGTGGCGGGGGAGCGACCTACCTGGCAAGGTCAAGGGTCGCTCTCCTCACCGCGCAGCGGCCGCCATATATGGGGAGGTGGGAGAGAGGAGCAGCTGGGAGGCAGGGGCAGCGAATTGCCAGTCAGGGGGACGGGGACGCAGCAGCGGGAGTGGAGAGAGGCAACGGGGGTACAGAAGGCAAAATCGGGCACAAAAAATGGGAGCACGAGGGGAAACAGAAAGCAAAATCGGGCACAGGAGATGGGGGCACGAGGGGAAACAGAAAGCAAAATCGGGCACAGGAGATGGGGGCACGAGGGGAAACAGAAGGCAAAATCGGGCACAGGAGATGGGGGCACGAGGGGAAACAGAAGGCAAAATCGGGCACAGGAGATGGGGGCACGAGGGGAACAGAAGCAAAATGGACACACAGAATGGGGGCACGAGGGGAACAGAAGGCAAAATCGGGCACAGGAGATGTGGGCACGAGGGGAAACAGAAGGCAAAATCGGGCACAGGAGATGGGGGCACGAGGGGAAACAGAAGGCAAAACGGGCACAAGAAATGGGGGCAACGAGGGGAAACAGAAAGGCACAAATGGACACAGAATGGGGGCACGAGGGGAAACAGAAAGGCACAAATGGACACACAGAATGGGGGCACGAGGGGAAACAGAAGCAAAATGGACACAGGAGATGGGGGCACGAGGGGAACAGAAGGCAAAACGGGCACCGAGGCAGCAGCAGAGGGGCGAGCTTACCAGCAGCAGCAGCGGGCAGGACAACACAGGCGGAGCTGTGTGGCGGGGGAGCGACCTACCTGGCAAGGTCAAGGGTAAATAAAACCAAAACAAGGTTGCTGTTGATGTTTTTTAAAAACAAGCACTCACGTAAATACATAATTATTTGTTTCCGTGTTGGAGCCATAAGCACTGCAAATAAACACTGCCAGTCTGACGCTGACACACTTCCTGATTCAATGCCGCTGAGTGACGCTGAGCGAACTATTTGCCGGGCTGACGAGCTCACAGCCCTGAGGCTTGAGAGGTCATCAGCTCGGCAAACACATAGTGCAAAGGACCAGTCTCCAACCCCTGATGACATGGGGGTAAAGTTAGCCCCGGGCGCTTTAGGCTAAAGCCCTGTAGTGCCGGGGCTTCACGTCAATCAGGGAGTGCAGAGCATGGCTACCCTACCCATTTCCAACTCGTCACGAGGGGTTGGTCCCACCCTGTGACGAGTTGGCAAAGGGTGGGGTAGAGGCTGCAGGCAGGCGGGAAGCAGACAAATTGAGTCTGCGCAGTTGGTTATCAGGATTCTTGAAGACGACTGTAGTGTCGCGCTCTAGTGGTCACGCGTCCGCGCGATGACGTGGAGCGCGGCCGCCATTTTGGGCGCCGATTCGGCGCCGAGATTAGAGCGGTACGGACGCGTTTCCCGGCGCTCTTCTGCAAATGAAGTAATTAACTAATAAATACACCTAACACAAGTCTGAGTGTGCAGCGCCTTATTTGAGAGGAAGAGAACTTTACAGTGGCGACGAGACTGGGACTGGGAAAAAAAAAAAAACAACTAGAGGAGCAACACAAGGACCCACCGAAGTACTCAGCAAGGCAGGCCACGAGGACCACTGGCTAAAGGACGTGTCACAGCAGGAGAGCGTGGCAGAGGACAGCACTACTGCAAACCAGCACCCACAGAGCAGGTAGTCGCAATCAAGGGAGTGTACACAGCCTACAACATAGGAGGGTAGAACACACGGGAAAGCAGAACGTCACCCCTCCAGATCCTCCTAAAGGACATCCAGGGCCCTGGCGGAAGCGGTGCAGCACAGCGACGGGGGAGCCTCAGGGCCCCATCAAGACCACACACACCCCAGAAGCACAAGTGCACCGGGCAGTCCAAGGGGAGACGAAGCTATACCAGAAAGAAGCGCCGCAATGTGTGCGCAGGCGTCTTCACTCACGACACCAATACCATTCCTACCAAAACCAGGCGACCCATTGATGAAATGGGAAGATTGGAGAGAATACTTCATGAACTACCTAGAGGCCATAGAAGATGAAAGTGGAGAAGCATTCCCCAGCAAGAGGAAGAAAAGAATATTACTCCACAACTTAGGCCCGGAAGGAATCAGAGTCTTCCAGAACCTGGTCCCCACACAACGGCCGGACGCAGACGACGACGTATTCCAACACGCGATTGAAGACCTAAACAACCATTATAGACCGGCAGTGTGCACGTCCATTGACAGATATACCTTCCAACAGAGGAATCAAGCAGGGGATGAGTCCATAGACGACTACGTTGCGGCGTTAAAGAAGTTAGCGATCACATGCAAATTTGGTGCCTTGCACGACGAATTTATCAAAGACCAAATTGTCATGCACACGAAGAACACAGCGATCCAAGACAAACTGTGGGTGAATGGGGACGCTACCCTGAAGGAAGTCATAGCCATGGTGAAAAAGGCGGAACTATCGAAGAGATGTGCTGAGGCAGCGAAGAAAGAAAATACAGAGCGGCCCATGGTCAACAGAGTCACGGAAACAGAACCGCCAGAGAGAGGAAAAAAGATGGCGGCAGAAGGGAGAGCACAGAACAGATGGACTCCACGATCCACACAGGCACAGAGACCGAACAAGGAGGGCACAACCACGTGCTACAGGTGCGGCAGTCCATCCCACGCGGCATATGATAAACGATGTCCGGCCTTCCGAGCCAAATGTATGTACTGCGGAATCGTAGGACACTATGAAAAGGTGTGCCGCCGCAAGGTGAAGAGGCCAACGGTCAAGTACGTAGCACAAGACGGGGGAGAAGAAGATGAAGAAGGAGAAGAAGAAGAAGACAATGTGCTGTGCATTGAAGGACAGGTGCTAGGCATAGAAGGTAGTCGCTCCAAGAAACCACAATGCGACATGGTAGTGGGAGGAGTTCGGATCAAAATGGTGGCGGACTCCGGATCTCCGTATACCATCATTCAACGGACGGTGTGGAGCGAGAACTTTAAACCCAGCCTGGGATCACACCTCGAACCCCCAGACATACGTCCGGTCACATTCACAGGGGAACCCATCCCAATGGTGGGATATCGAGTCCTGAAATTCGAGTTCAAGAATCGCAGCGCAGAGTGCAAATTATACGTGGCTGAAAAGGGGCCCTCTGTTCTTGGATGGATGGACCAAGGCGAGTTAGGCATACAATTGAACCCAGGAGGGGACACGCAAGTCCTGATGACCAGCGCAGACAACCAACCAAACTTCGAAAAGATGAAAGGCGAATTCCCCACAGTGTTCGGAGGCAGAGTGGGAAAACTAACGAAATTTACACACAGAATTGATCTTAAGGAAAACGCCAAACCAGTATCCCACAAGGTGAGGAACATACCGCTAGCAATCAGGGAAGCAGTACAACAAGAGCTACAAAGATTGGAAGACGAAGGGATCATCGAACCAATAAACAGCTCGGAATGGCTGGCCCCGTTGGTGGTAGCGAGGAAACCCAACGGCAAAGTTCGCTTGTGCGTGGACCTGCGCGAATTGAACAAGTGCATAATAGTGGAAAAATTCCCATTACCCAGAATAGACGAAATGCTGGCAAGGACAAAGGGTATAAAATGGTTTTCTACCGTGGATCTCGCCTCGGCATATCATCAAATAGCCCTGCATCACACGAGCCGTAAACTTACATCCTTCATAACACCATTTGGATGCTACCAATTTCGCCGGATGCCTTTTGGCCTGGCATCAGCAGCGGCGGTATTCCAGAAGTTGATGCACAAACTGTTCAAGGATATTGAGGGAGTACAATACTTCCAAGACGACATCTTGGTAATGGGCAAAGACCAAGCCGACCACAACAAAAAGCTAGCAACGGTGTTACAAATCTTGGAAAGGAACGGCTTGACGGCAGAATGGGAGAAGTGCAGATTTGGAATGGCGTCGGTCACATACTTGGGTCATGAGATCAGTGACCAAGGCATCACACCCAAACACGCCAATGTCAAAGCGATATGTGAAGCACCGGCACCAACGAGCAAGGAAGAAGTGAGATCATTCTTAGGGATGGCCGAATATTACAGCAAATTCGTGCAACACTTCGCCACCAAGACACACCACCTGCGACTACTCATACGAGACAAAACGGCCTTCAGGTGGACAGAGGAGGCGCAAGGGGAGTTTCAGAAAATCAAGGCGGATATCAGCAAAGCAGTTCCCCTACAAGGATATGATCCGCAAGGCAAATTAATTTTGACCACAGACGCGAGCGACAAAGGCCTTGGGGCAGTTCTTATGCAGGAAAGGATGAACGGAGAGCTGGCGACCATCAGCTTTGCATCAAGAGCATTATCGCCAACAGAACAGAAGTTCAGCGTGATAGAAAAAGAGATGCTGGCCGTGGTATGGGCCATGGCGAAATTCCGCCAATTTATATGGGGCACAAGGTTTCAACTCAAAACGGACCACAAACCCCTAGTAAAAGTACTAACGTCCTGCGGGCATGCGAGCGCCACACCCCGCATCGCCAAAATGACCCTGAAATTGTTAGACTACAGGTATGATGTGGAATACATCCCGGGAGCCAAGAATAAGGTGGCAGATTACCTCAGCCGAGCTTCAGCCATGGAGGATGCTCCTGCAGGTACGGACGAGGACGAAGTCAGGGTGGCATTCACGGAAGATCATGAGATAGTGATAAGCGGTCAGGAATGGAAACAAGCCTATGAAATTGACAAGGACGTCAAGGACATCAAGGAATTCATAGTACAAGGGTGGCCAGAAAAAAAGCACCTGAAGGCGGAACAAAGGAAATTCTTTGAAGTGCGGGAGGAGTTATCCATAGGAGATCAGGGAACATTCCTGTTTAGAGGGGAGAGAGTAGTTCCCCCCGCGTCGTTGATACCACACCTACTAGCAGTGTTGCACGAAGGGCACTTGGGCATCGTGAAAACGAAGTTGAAAACCAAGCAGATGTACTGGTGGCCCGCAATGGACAGTCATATTGAGAGGCACGTTCGGGAATGTGACCAGTGCCAAAGAGCGGATAAATCACAAACGTTACTACGCCCATCACTAGGGAAGTTCGACAACCCTGCCAACCCTTGGGAGGAACTGTCGATAGACATTCTTGGTCCAGTGTTGGATGCAGAGGGAACCCCGAAGTATGTAGTAGTTCTCATAGATCGGTATTCAAAGTGGCCCGAATTGGATATACAGGAGGTGATGGACACAGAGACAGTTCTTAGGTTTCTCACAGCTACCTTCCTCAGAGAGGGCATCCCCCGTTCCATTTTGAGTGACAATGGACCTCAATTCACATCGGATAAGTGGAACAATTACATGGAACGTAATGGCGTCCAAATCAAACACACATCTGTCTACCATCCGGCGGGAAATGGCCTTGCCGAAAGGTTTAACCGAGTAATAATGGGTTCCATTCAAGCAGCCATAGGAGTGGGGAAGGACTGGGAGAAGGAAGTGAGGAGTATGCTCTGGGCCTACCGAATCACACCGACTGGCACAGGATACAGCCCTTTCCAAATCCTAAGGGGACGTGATCCGTTCACTAAGGACAATCTAGCATGGAAGGAAAAGACTGTCACAAGTAAATGGTCCCCGGCAGTAGTTCACCACAACTTGGAGAGAGCCCAGAGAACATACACTGAGCAGTACAATAAGAGACGCAATGTGAAGGGGACGTCCCTGGAAAGAGGGGAGTGGGTCAGAGTCAAACTTGCCCAATTAAGGAGGAAAGGAGACAGCAAATACAGCTTGCCAATGCAAGTTGAACAAGTGTATAACAGAGCAGCCTTGCTAAGTGATGGGAACGTCTGGTCACAAGATCGCATGTCCAAGTGCAATAAGATACTGCAGTGGGACAGAGAGGAAAGATCAAGGACACAAGAAAACCCAAGTTCACCTGCAGGTAACGCAGCCCCAGGAGAAGGAGAGAGGGACCTTGGGATAGAAGGAAATAGAGCGGAGCAGGAAGAGGACGAAAATCTCATCGCAGATGAATGGCAGGAGGACAAAGGCAAGACTCCCGAGAGAGAGAGCCCTAAAGGACTTGGAGAGACACAGGCAAGCCGAGCAGAGGGAAGGGCGGAAAGTTCCACCTCCACTCCGGTAAGACGTACACGGGCAGGGAGAACAGTGGTAAGGCCTGCCAAATACAGAGACTATGATATGGGAGAAGTGAAGTAACTTTAGGCCGAGAGACTCTTAGACTCTTATCCATATGTTATTGTTGTTGTTGTTGTGTCCCGTAAAGAAGGGAGATATGTAGTGTCGCGCTCTAGTGGTCACGCGTCCGCGCGATGACGTGGAGCGCGGCCGCCATTTTGGGCGCCGATTCGGCGCCGAGATTAGAGCGGTACGGACGCGTTTCCCGGCGCTCTCCTGCAAATGAAGTAATTAACTAATAAATACACCTAACACAAGTCTGAGTGTGCAGCGCCTTATTTGAGAGGAAGAGAACTTTACAACGACCAGTGCAGACTCGAGGTGTCTGCTTCCCATGCTGCACTTTGCGAGGGACACTATTAGCGCCGGCTTATCGTAGGTGCGTTACACGTGTATGGCACTTCACAGCGATGGACTGTCTGGGCAGCCAGAAGCAGACCCCAGGACCCGGTGGCGGCGTGGAGGGAAGGTGGTGCAGGTGCACACTGCAGTTGTCTGTGACTCAGGCCTACGTCGTTAGCATGCAGATTCCAGATGGTGCCCTGCAGAGTCCCAACCCTGTGAATCACGAGGTGAGTGGTTTGTTTGTATGTTATGGCTTCATCTGCCCCTGAAAAGGTTTAGGCCAGCAATTGTGTGTGCTTTGGTGTTTCAGTTTACCACTTCGTGCATTTCTCCGGAGTTTTAAATAGCAACTGCGACCCAAAGACACAGCTAATGGTTTTTGTACAGCTGGCATTTACGCACCTAATTAAAAGTACAATCAATAATTGTTTTTAAATAACTGGCATTCTGAACGCACGTATTTTAAAGTAATTTCATCATATGCACGGTAATGGTTTTTGTACTCTGAAGAGTTATGGTGACATAAAATGTGCCTAAGATCATACAATTTAAGAGGGGAAGCCCTGATTTATCCACGTTTTTCTGGTATCACTTTACAAATCAGCCAGTAATTGAGAGCCTATTAGCCTTTCCATGTATTAAGGCTTTGGTTTTTACCTCTTTGTGCATTTTTCTGTAGTGTTTATATGACGACTGCGACCTAACCTTAACCTGAAGGCAGCCCTAATGTTTTTTGTACAACTGGCATGCTTAAAGCACATATTTGATTGAAAGTGCTTTCATACATGAAAATTAAGGAAAAGAGATTTGGTGAGACATAAGCTTTGCCAAAAGTCTGCATAATTTAAGAGGGGAAGCCCTGATTTATCCATGTTTTCTAGTTTCACTTTGTACAAATCAGCTGCTAATTGCGATCGGAAGGTATTGCTAATGTTGCTCAGAACTTGCTCTGTAATAATCTGGGCCACTTGCAGGGTCTACAACTGTCTTGCCTTTTAGTTAGTGCACTAATAGTTCATATTTAAAAACTCTCACGTCAATAAGCACTTCAGTGCAGTGTTGCAAAGGTAAACATCAAGTCGATTCAACATGTGTTTTAACATATAGGGAAATTTGCAGATTCTATGTGGCAGGTGGTTATGGTAAATGTGTTTTTAGCTATGAATGTCATGGGGCTTAATTACACCTAGAAACATTGAACCCTGCTATCGTATAGGCAGTAGAATAGAGCCATAACTGTGGTGCAGTTAAAACTACATCATGTTATTGCATTTGCACAGAAAATGGCGATTGGCCTCCCAAAAAATGCAGTACCGCGCTCCCATATCTTGCCCCCCCACATGCCCCACCCCCAAAGGCCAAGCTCAGCCTCACCACTCTCAAACTTCACCAGCCGCCACTGGTCATAGGCACTTTGCCCGGGGGCTAAGGGTCCGGTTGCTGTGCAGCCCCTTCCAGTTGCTGTTTCTTTCAGCTGGGGGCTACATCTTTTGATACTAACAAGCGCAACTGAGCTTAGTTTCGCTGGGTGACTGGAGCACGTGGGTAGAGGGTGGGGGGTGTATCGCCGCTAGAGTTGCTAATATCTGCCTCAGATGAGCCCGTTTTGGTGCGTGTGCACCTCCCTTTTCTGGGCACATGTTCATAACGTGGCATGGCTCTCCCTTGTGTCTTCCAGGTACCTGGCTTTGGCTGATATTGACCCCACCTTGGGGCTAGCTTTTGGGTGGTTTTCTTTAGTTTTGGGCATTTCCCTGAATCTCGCGTGATCTATTGCTACACTTGTCATGCGGGGGAGAGAGTCGCGGGCTGCTCCCTGGCAACCATTTTCTCCCATCTATGCCGCCTCGTGGTGCCTGAGGTCGGGGCCAACTGCTTTCCCTGGATTTTGCCTGCAAGGTTGGAGCACCGATATACCCTATGCATGGTATGGAGGTGAGAGCACCCGGTGCCCTACGTTTGTCTGGACCTGGAGTAGAGATCCGGGATCTTACCTCCCGGGCACCCCCCTCTACTGCAGACCACACCCGGCTAACTCCAAGCGTACTGGTGGGGTTCGCAGTCCCTGGCTTGTAATTGGGGTTTCTATGGTTGTGAGTGGCCTAATGAACTGGTGCATTTCTTGTTGAATATTGGAAGAATGTCGCAGGGCGACCGGACTTTGTAAATCAAAAACTGGAGAAAAAAAAGAAAACCCGGGACTTTTCACCAAAAATGCAAAATTCTGCTGGGTGACAATGAAAAACTGGGACTGCCTCAGCAAATCCGGGATGTCTGGTCACCCAAGTGAACCCCCCAACTGGAGGTTTGAACTCGACATCATGCTGGGGCCTCGCAGATTACTGGCTCTTCGTGTGTGCGCTGTGGATTTTTTGAGTTTTACCATCCCAGGTGCACAGGAACCCTGGTTCCCGCCACCAAGGCTAGCTTCATTAGAGAACTCAAAGGGGGCCTCCATTAGTGCGGACGCTTCGAGCTTTTGGAGGCGCTGTTGGGGCTACACGCCAAGAAGGAAATATAGGCCCCAGACATGGTGCCTGAGAATGGGGTCCTTCTGACTTGGTGATTGTAACGTGTCCTTTGTGACTTTGGCTGCGGGATCTGTGTGTCTCCTTTGAACAGTTCTTGTTCACGCTCCCTCGTCAGCCTGCCTTGCACCTGGGGCATGGCCAGCCAACCCCTGGGGGATCTGCAGCAGTGTGGGGCTTAAGTGAGATCACCCCTTGATGACGAACTTGGTGCGGGCCCCCGATTGACCGAGCTCTCAGTCGATCTGAATTCCTGGATGCAAGTAAATATTTTGACCTCCCACTGCTGTTTTTAGCCGTTTTTGATCTGGTAGTGGTTTGGGGGAAGAGGGTGAGTGGGTGAACCACTGAGTGTTAAGTTGTTGGGATCATTCCTACTTGTGCTGTTTTTTTTACTTTTTACTGCACAGTTTGGCTCTGTGTTTGCGTGAAGGCGCTACCTTCCCAAACTGTCACCCCTCCCTGCAGGTGTTGTGGCCCTGGATTCCCTGTCTGTAGCTGCTGCTGCCACATGCTCGCCCAATTGCTAGATTCATGCTGCAGTTGGGTGGCAACCGGCGGACCTTCCTGCGGCTAGACGTAGGGTACCTTCTGATTTCCGGGTGCTTGGTGCTGAGGAGGGACATTCATGGGGTTTTGTGGTGACTGGCCCTGGTTCATTGATCTCTGCTGCTTTTGTTGGTCATGGTTCACTTTTAACCGGCATCTTTCCACCAGGTGACCCGGTCTAGGGTCTGGTTGCTGCCAACCTCCCTGGACTCTACTGCCATAGCCTATTTGGAACCCTCTGGGGTTTTGCGGTGGAGCCCCGCTTGAGACGGGCGCCATTTGCACGGTTGCGTCCATCGCTGCCCATTCGAGGGCAGTCTTTTTTAGTTTGCGTTAAACCAGTTTTGCTGTGTCTCTTTGGGCCTGCTCTTGCTTTTCCCTATCCTTTTCCTGCTTCTTTTTGTGATAGTGAAGGATATAAGGCTGTATCTCATGCCAGGGTTTGGTATCTAAACCCACTGCGCTGTCCAGCCAGCTCTGAATCTCGGTGGGTAACCGCTTTTTAAGAATGTTGTAGAAAAATGTGACTTATGTACCTGTATCGATCCACGGCTTGTGCCCATCATTCCCTCATTCTATTCAGGAACTCGCTTATGCTTTCCTCCGCTTCATGGTCTCTGCCATTAGCCCCCTACATCTAGGCAGTCGGGGAATATTTTTCTCAGGGTGGTTCATATCCGGTGTCGGTATGAGTTAAATGCTGCCACGTCATGCTGGGTCTCTGTCAGCGTTATTGGACGAATACCTTGTTTGTCTGTTCCCCAATTAGGTTGCTCAAAAGATTCTTTATGTCGCCTATCACTAGGTCAATACCTGCAGTGTTCTTTTTGAAACACGTAATTCATTTCCCTGCCCTATCCAGCAACGACCGTAACTTCATTCTTAGTTCCTCTTTGCCCATCTGGGCCCACAGCACGTATATGACCCCCGGTGCACCATTCTGCAGTAGTGGGCACATTCTCAACTTGGGTGGCCCTGTGGGTTTATCCTCGACACAGCGTTCCCACCTTGCGAGGTATTGCTGCATGTAGGGGAAGTTTCAATTTGGATTTCCTCCTTCATGCCTGATGCAATCCTCCGCTACTGCCATGTCCTCAGGCTCAAATGATCCTTCCCTAGGCCAAAACTAAGATATTGGTCCCTCGCCTCAGTCCAGTCCATACCAGGTCGCAGAACATGTACACAAAACTCTTGCCTTCCTCTTTTGCTATTATTTCCCAGGGGGTAGGTCTTTCTTGCAGTGCACCCATGTGGAGCAGCGCGTGTCTTTATCGCTTCTCTCCTCGTATGCACGTAAAGGTGCCATCCTGCTTTTCCTGCAATGCTTGTGTGTGAGCACCAGATTGCCCTGATCTCTGATTTCTTGGTCAGGCCTTCTCCTTTAACGAGCGTGACAGTGTGACTCTGAGCCCTCCTAGTAGGCTTTCATCTACCTCAATTTCATCCCAGTGCTGCCCTCTATCCCTATCTCCGCTTCCCTCACGAGGGGAGCGCGACATCCTGTGCTCTTGGTCTAATTCCCCGTTGCGTGCCCTTTCTCTCTCAAGTAGGAGCTCACGCCTCTCTTCCTTGCGCCATCTGGCCTGTTTCTTTTGCTCTGAAATACGCGTTGCTTTAGTTGACTTGGCTTTGCTTTCAAGTTCACCCTCCGTTTCCTCCTTCACTACCAGGGCAAATCATGTAGCCACACCCTTGTCGTCGGTTCCCGGGGAACTAGAGCTCGCTTCCTCTCCCGAGCTCGCTGAATCACTATCGAGCATCGCCACAAACTTCCCTGAAACCCGCTTGAGTTCACTTGACCTAGTGGGAATGCCTATTCTATCCGTTCTTGAGGTGTCACGTGTCGTTTGTGGTGGACAGGGAGTTGAGCTTTTTGGGACCTTTCCTAGGAACTTGGGCTGTACTGGAGGTGTCTGGGCACGCTTGATTTTTCTTCTCTCTGACTTAGATCTAACTGACCTTCTATCGGCGGAGGCTCACCAGCTTCTATTACTACTGGGTTTGAGTGACCTAATGCAGGGGGAGCAGGTGTGTGCACATCCATACCTGCATATGGTGGGGAAGTTGCTGATGGTTTATTTGCTAACGGCAATGTAGGGATATCGCTTTTGGCCTCCTCAAAGATGGCCCATAATACTAATAATGCCTCTCTCTTGTCTCTCTTTTGACCTGTGTATTTGGTTTTTATGTGTGTTTTAGTGTGCTCAATTATGTTCACGTCAAATTTTCCCTTTTAGGCCAGGGAAATGTGTGTGCCTTTGTGTGCGAGTGCCACTTTTGGCAAAACTTATTTAGTCTTTTTACCTGCTTGGGGAACCTATTTCCATGTGTTTTAGTGTGGAATCCATAGCAATGTAATAATCTGGCTAATATAATTCAAATTACATTTGCCTAGTTTGGTTTGTCAAATCATAGGGGCAATTCGTACGTCATGCACTCTTACAATTTTACCCACTATGAGCTCAGCACTTGCAATTCTTTACATAAACAGTTCAAACGAGCATTTACATGAAACAAGACAAGACTGCAATCGTAGTGTTGTAACACAGGACGAATATGCAATGGTTTAGCACAAAACCTGAATGACCTTAATCCATATATTGTATTTTCAACAACAGTCAATGCTAATAACATTTACATACAACAATGCATTTCTTCAATGATCAATAGAAAAAATAATTATTTTGTCAAAAATAACCTCAGTGGCTCACTGCAATTTATCCTCCAAAAAAAGACTAGCGTGGAACACGTTCCGAAGTGAGCTGGATAGTCTGCCACGACCATTCTTGGACAAAGGTGGCAATCACAGATACCAAAAAGTAGTAACTCGGGAATCACCGGCCCTTCTTGGCCCCATACCAGTTACGCCCAGTTTCCTGGGTAAAAGTTTTCCCTAAAGCCCTAATTACACCCTGTGTCACAACCAAGGGCGAAACGTACACTCTGTGTCACGCCCAGAGGTCCAAGCGACCAACACCTCTCACTCCTTTCAGAAACAAACTGTGTTAAGAAACCAGTTAGCACTGAGAAGTCATTTTTGACTAAACAACTATGAGACTGAGGTGCCAACTTCACCCATACAGGATAGTTGTATCACAAAAATAGCATCCAAGGAGCCATAAAGGGCTAAACAATAAATATTCACCTTTCCTATTATGCTGACTATTGAAAAAAGGTGATTTCCGCTGGATCGCCTCCGAGGCCGACATACGAGTGATACAGTTGGGACATATAAAATAGGTAATATGCCAGACCCTATCAGTGGCAAGGCGCTCAGGTTATCGTTTTACGCTTCTCCCTAGTTTGCCATACGCCAAATGCATTAAAAGAGAATTTTTCAGGTTCAGATGTTGTCTCTTACCCTCTGTGACAGCTGCTTCAGGACAGATCTCCGCCCGCAGATTCAGCAGAACCTCCAATCAATTGTGGTGTCTCACCACCTTTGTCGATGCACGATGTAAATCCGTCCGAGCGGGGTCACCGTCCTTCGGCTGCAGTCAGGTACAAAGTCTCAATCCTCCTGGCTGGCTTGCCAAAATGTTGCTTGGGTTCGAATTCCTTAAAAAACAGAAGATAGAACGCGGTTGGCAAAACAGGAACAGTTTTGTTTAATTAAACAATTCGGCCGGGAGACAGTTACAGGCACGAGGTCTGAGGACTGTCTCAATTTATATAGGGTTCGCGTCAGTCTTTTGCATCAAGCCATAAACGTATCCGACGTACCACATATGGTGAGGAATGTTGGTTGCTGTCTTAGAGTCACAAATTAATGGTCAAATGGTTGCCACAGGTGGGTCTCGACCTTGCGTGGACACAGTTTGGCCAGAGGTGAATGTGTCCACATGACTGGGATGGGGAGTGTGTGATCACTACGTGTGCTAGGTCCTGATTGGCTATGTGTTCCTAACTCATGTGACATCTGACTTTATGGTGTTTTTCGAAGCGCATGTATCCCCTCGGGCTATGTGTGCTTTACTGGGGGCAATCTCCCCTGACCATTGTGATGTTACTGCGCCTATCTGTGGGACCGATCAAAAATGTCCTCCCTGTGTGTTTTGCCTGCCAGCCATGCAACCCCCCACCTGTGACCCATCAATCAGGGATCTCGGGCCTAGGTCACAAGGCTTACCTGACTACATACAAGCATGTCGAGGTAGATGTGGAGTTCGGAACAGGTGATTTTATTAATAGGGATGATAGTTCTTTTTTTTTTTTTATAACCAAATTTTATTGGGTTTAACAACATACAGCATCATGCACTGTTAATGTTAATGGGATTTATAAAGCGCACAAATACCCGGGGGTGTCTTGGCGCTGAGAAAACAGTAAGCCCGACCAAGCGTCTAATTCTGGAATAACCAGGTTTTTAGTCCTTTCCTAAAGATGGTAAGGGAGCTGGCACTTCTGAGCTCACTCGGGAGTGAATTCCAGAGTTTAGAGGTGCCGTATAGAAAGCTGCGGCCGCACCATTGAGATGATCGAATTCTAGGTACTGTCAGGAGTCTGGCCCCTGTAGAACGAAGTTGTCTGGCCGGTTCATACCAGACAAAGAGATTTTGAAGAAAAGAAGGTCCTGTGTGGTTCAGTGCTTTGTACGCCAGACACAGGGCCTTAAATTTGATACGTTGTGATACAGGGAGCCAGTGCAGGCCGCGAATCGCTTTGGATACCGATTTGTGCCTAGGAATGTTGACCAGTAGCCGCGCCGCTGTGTTTTGAACAATCTGAAGCTTTTTTAAACATTGCTTCTGTATGTTCAAATAAAGCCCATTGCAATAGTCCAGTTTGGACTGGATTAACGATGTTACCACTGTCTTCCTTGTGTCCGCGGGGATGTAAGGAAAGATCTTCCTTATTTTCTTGATAAGGAAGTGGGAGGCGGAGACAATTGCATTTGTCTGATGTGAGAGTGCTAATTTGTTGTCAAACCATACTCCCATTTCTTAGCTTTGAGCGCAGGTTTTGGTGGTTCACCCATCTCTGCCGGCCACCACAGATTGCCCCAGTTTGGTTGCATATTACCAAAGATTAGGACCTCGGTCTTTTCAGAATTGAGTTTGAGACAGTGTGTACTCAGCCATCTATTTATTGCACTCATGCAATTCTGAAATTGTTGAGCAGGAGAGGCCTGAGTTCTATAGGCAGCCACCACTATCTGGGTGTCGTCGGTGTAGGACGTCAGACTAAACCCAAAGTCCCGGATCAGAGGGGCAAGTTCGGAGATATAGACCTTGAAAAGAGAAGGGCTTAAGGAAGAGCCCTGTGGTACTCCGCACGGGAGGGTATAAGGCTCTGAATGATACCCATCTACCGATACTGTTAGTTTCCTATCCTTGAAAAAGGAGGATAGCAGGGCTAATGCCCTTCCCTAACCCCCAAACTCTCCAGCCGCTGTTGCAAGAGAGAATGATCTACGGTATCGAAAGCGGCTGACAGATCGAGGAGTACAAGGGCGGCTGTGCCTCCTCCATCCATCACCACTCTGATCTCCTCTGTGGCTTTAATAAGTGCCGTTTCCGTACTATGCTCGTGACGGAAGCCAAACTGGGAGTGATCGAGCAGATTATTATCACGAATAAATTGGGACAATTGAATATTCATGATTTTTTCGATTATTTTGGCTGGCAGTGACAGCCGGGCTATAGGACGATAGTTGTTTGGGTTAGTCCCATCCAGATTGGTTTTTTTTTAGCAGTGGAAGGATGGAGGAATCTTTCCATCTGGAAGGAAAATTGCCAGAGTCAAACATAGAATTGAAGATTTCTGTGAGTCCAAGACTCACCACTGCCGCTATTTCTTTCAGAAACACCGGCGGGCATGGGTCAGAAGGAAATCCCGACTTTGCTTCTCTTAAATATTTTTCCACTGCTTCCGATGAAGTAGGGGCGAAGCTGAGAAGGGTGTTATTTTTAAACTCAGGGCTTGTCGGTCGAATGGTGGGAAGGTGGACTGATGTATCCTCAAAGACCTTAAAAATGTCCATGACTTTGGCTTTAAAGGCTGCTGCAATATCGTCACAAAACTTTTGGTTGCCCTTAATCCCTGTGTTCTTGGGTACAGCTAGTTTGTTTACTACTGCAAATAATTCTTTAGATGAGTTTTTTGCTTTCTCAATCTGTTTAGTAAAGAAGTCCCTTTTTTCTGATATCAGTAGCTTTTTATATTGTGTTAGGGCAGTTCTGTACGCTTCTTTTCGGGTGTGTGGTAATTCGCTCTCCAACACCTTTCTAGTCGACGGCACTTTTGCTTTTCCTTCCGTAGTGCGTCAGAGAACCAGGGGGCAGAAGGGGTACTCCTATTCCCTGAGATTTTTTTTGTAGGCACCGAGGCCTTAACTGCGTCGTTAAGCCATTAAGTATATTTGATGACAGCTAACTCTGGGTGACCGTTTAGCAATGGTTGTGAGTCCTCCAAATACGTTCGGAGGATCGTTTTATCTACTTTGTTCCATTCTATGTAGGTAGAGGGAGGGGGCTTAGTGGTCCCGCCATGCCCCACAGTGGTGACTGAGAGATTGAACTTAACTAACGAATGGTCTGACCAAGCCAAAGGAAGGGATTCTTTTAGTGTAAGTCCTTGAGCCGAGGTAAAGATGCCGTCTAGTGTATGCCCAGCCTCGTGGGTAGGGGTCTGTACTAGCTGAGCTAAGCCTACGGCTCCCAATGTGTCTAGCAGTGCACCCGTCTCCCTGTTATCCTTATCTTCAAGGTAAAAATTAAAGTCTCCGAGGATGGTGAATTCATTGTTTAAAAGAGTTGGTTCTAGAAGACTATCTAGATTCAGAGTAAAAGTGTTTCTGGCGCCTGGAGGACGATACAATAAAATGCCTCTAAAGGTCGACCTTGGGCTGAGTTCGAGGGTAAAGTAAAGAGCCTCATAAGAGGGCGTGGAGGTAGGATGGAAGGTTGCTGTGAACTGCTCTCTGAAAATAATTGCTACTCCACCCCCTCGTTTTAATGGCCTGTCAACCCTGATAGCCCGAAATCCAATAGGGGTTGCAGTAACAAAGTCTGAGTCAGAGGCAGCATCTGCCCAGGTTTCTGTGATAAAAAGTATGTCTAAATCAAGACTGGAGATCATATGTGCAATCTCATACTTGTGTTTTGCTAGGGACCTAACATTAGCAAGGCCACAGTGAATATCTACACTCTCTGAGTGTTTGGATGAGTAATAACTCAGGGGAAGTGGAGGGGACTGGAGTGCTCTAATCATCCGTGGTTGCGGAAGTGTGAAACCGCAAGGACAGTCTGTCTTCTCTCCACCAGGGATTGAAAGACAACAATTATTCTTGGATTTGTTGAGGAGGCGTAGATCCCTTGAAGTGTATCTATGTATATGGGAATTCAGAGGTCCAGGGATTGTGGCCCTGGGCCCGGTCCAGGCGCAGACGGGCTTGCCTTCGGCGCGCCCGCTGCGCGCGTCCGCACCATCTGGCAGTTAAATGTGAAATCACCGGTGGACGACTAGACCGCGACCAACCGGAAGTGCTTGGTGGGCGGAAGTGAGGGAAAGAGGTCGAGATGGGTCCGCCCTCCGCACAGCAGCCGTGGCGGACCGGGGTCGGCACCCACTCAACCCAAGGAGAACAGTAAAGTGCGAGGTGCGAATGATACAAGTAAGCAGCAGGATTAGTGTAAAAAAAAATGTAAGCAGCAGTTAAAATCATTAGCAAAACTATGGTGTGGCACAAATAAACAGATAAAAGCACCACGGTAAAAGCAGTTTTTAAAAAACACAAAGCGTAAAGGAAAGGCTAAAAAGATCTCGGGCGAAGCGCCAGCAGGGCTAACCTGAGTCCGCTGCGCGTCCGTACCATCTGGCAGTTAAATGTGAAAT
The DNA here is from genome assembly GCA_963921515.1 of Calotriton arnoldi. NCBI lineage: Eukaryota > Metazoa > Chordata > Amphibia > Caudata > Salamandridae > Calotriton > Calotriton arnoldi. Next base: position 287,284 of record CAWUFW010015882.1, on the reverse strand, counting down.
CACCGGTGGACGACTAGACCGCGACCAACCGGAAGTGCCTGGTGGGCGGAAGGGAGGGAAAGAGGTTGAGATGGGTCCGCCCTCCGCACAATCGGCACAGCAGCCGTGGCGGACCGGGTCGGCACCCACTCAACCCAAGGAGAACAGTAAAGTGCGAGGTGCGAATGATACAAGTAAGCAGCAGGATTAGCGTTAAAAAAAATGTAAGCAGCAGTTAAAATCAATAGCAAAACTATGGTGTGGCACAAATAAACAGATAAAAGCACCACGGTAAAAGCAGTTTTTAAAAAACACAAAGCGTAAAGGAAAGGCTAAAAGATCTCGGGCGAGGCGCCAGCAGGGCTTACAAATAGATGACAGAGTAATTCTGAACCAGAGCAGCAGGTAAGTATAATCACATATCACAATTGTACAATTCCCATTGGTAATCCATAATATGTACAACATCTACCCCATATTTTCTCATGTTTCAGGGACATCCTCGAGCCTCATAAAGTGGATTCTTTAGTCGTGCACACCAGTCGACACCTCTTTGCCATGCCACCAGCGTGGATGGGGGGGGAGGGGGTCTAGTTTGTTATGATAGTTCATTTTTATCGCTAAGCGCATCGATATCCATATTAACAGAACTGTATAATTAGTTTTCCTCTCATCATCATCATATTACTTTATTTGGGTCAAGCTGCCATAAAAGTACAGTACAGCAACATCAAGCGTACATACAGTTAGCACAGTTAAAACAATCAAATTAGATAAATGTAAAATACGACATACAAGGTCAGCATCTAAAATCTGGGATGTAAAAAAGACAGGTTAAAAGTACAATGGGCTGGGATTTAGCTAGACATGCAAAAATTCATAATGCTTGACGTAAAACATTTCATAATCCATAGGATAGAGTACACATTCAAGTTTACCAAGAAGTAGCTGCTAATCAATTGTAAACATTAGCTCGTGAGCCTTGAGCTGAAATATAGCAAGACAAGCAAAAGTGCATAATGCTTGACATAAAACATTTCATAATTCATAGGACAGAGTGAGTACACATTCGAATTTATCAGAAAATATCTGCTAATCAGTTGTAAACATTGACTCATGAACCTTGGCGTTTGACCACTCGCCTCAGGGCCCAGCCTTTAATGCACCAGCACGAAGAGACCAGGCCCACTTTAAATATCTTGTAAGGGCAAATAGAATGACTTCAGTTGTGTCGGTTTTCATTATGTGTAAGGCTAACTCGCATTGATTGATTCCCAGATTTCGACAGAAGGGGAGGATCCACTTGGCCCTAGAGGCTTTATACTTTTGACAGAACAATAAAAAGTGGAACTCGGATTCAACAGTGTGCGGACAAAAAGGGCAGCTCTCGAGTCCTTGTCCACGAAATTCCCACTTTACAGTAAATGACCTCAGTAGCAGTGTGTCAGTCAGAAACTGTATGTACAAGGATTTAGCCTCAGCTGGGGTAACCCTATCAAGGAACGTTTCAAAGTGTGGAGTGGGCTTGAGGGTCAAGAATTTGTCTACCACCAACCACTTCAGACCTCGTATCGCGCCACACCATTTCTAGGACATAGTCCCAGAAAAGTCCCTTTATTTGTCTGGCTGAGTTCCTATCAAGCGTGAAAGTGTCTTACCATATGCTCATTAAGTTTAGGTTGTTGCACAAGGATCTTACAGCACTCAACCAAGGTTTGTCTAAAGTAATGAGCTCCTGCAAGGCGGCTCTATATGGAATCAGCTCTTTGGTTGCCCAGATTCTAGCCCAATAAGTCAATGTTTTAATGCAAGCAACATTATCAATTCTTTTCAGGCTTAAATCCCACCTTAATGGTATATGGGGAGTACTCGATGGGACATCTACCAGGGAACTTATGAACCTATTTTCCATGATGGCAAGTCTTGTGGTATCGGCCAAACCCCATATTTCTTCCCCATGAAATTCCATATTTGTAAAGCGCGACTTATCACCCCTAAGGGTACCCAGGTGCTGGGGGCTATCGGGGAGATTAGGTGAGCTATTGCCCAGAGTCACATGATGCTGAGCTGAGCTGCCGCTGGCGATCAAACTGCGAGACCCGTGCTCCAGAGTAGGTCATTCAGGCCGCGGCGCCACACCTCTCCCCTTAGAGTGCTCTAACCACAGCCATTGCTTGGTACACATCAACAGCAGGGAAAACTGCTCCATTGGATGTTATTTTGTGTTTCCTAGCAATCACCTCTGAGCTATGGGACAAGAGAGTATTGCTTTTCTGTAACTGAAGGTCCCAAGAGAGTTTCTCCGAGAGCCTGACTCTCAAGTAGTCAAAGCTCTTTACCTGTTAAATTGGGGATCCATTGACAGTTAAATAATTTCTAAATGAGCGATGGGGATTTAGCACCATCAGTTTGGACTTCCCCGCGTTTATTTCAAGACCTCTGCACTTGCTGAATTCTACAAAGTGATTCAACAGATATTGCAAGCCCATAGGGGTTTGTGAGATCAACAGGGTATCGTCCGCAAGATACAGTATTGGGACACATACACCAGCAATCTTTGGGGCGTCATGCTGGTAGTTGGACAAGTCTTACACAACTTTGTTCATAAACAAAGAGAAGAGGGTGGGAGCCAGCACATACCCCTGATGAACACTCTGCTTGACAGAGATCCGTGAGGTTAAACCATCCGGGTTGTTCCACCTCAACTGGGCAAACGTATCTGTATGTAGCCGGATTAAAAGATGCAGAAGGGCATGAGGCAGCCCTATCGGTTCCAGCACTTCCCAGAGTGAATGTCTCGGTACTAGATCGAATGCGGCCCTCATGTCTATAAAGGGCACATACAGGTGCTCTTTCCCGATAGTGATGTATTTCCAGCACAAAATCAAAAAAGTAGAATATCTGGTCCACCGTCTTTTCCCTAAAGACCACCTGGAAATGTGTTAAGACATTCTGATCCGCCATCCACTCATAAATCCTAGTTAAGACTTGGCAACAAAAGATCTGCTGAGTGCAGTCTATAAGGCTAATGGGCCTATAATTTGCAGGGATGTATTTCGGTCTCTTTTTGTGAATAGGGACTATTATTGCACCTCGCCATGTTTCTGGGATTTTCTACCTGGGAGAGACAACATTTGATAACATGTTCAAGTACGGGTCCCAGATGTTAGGCTCCGAGTGGAATAAATCCACAGGAATGCTATTCGGGCCTGGAGCTCTCTCTTTTTTCAAATGAAGGAGGGCATCTCTAGTTTATCCATATTAAATGATAGTAGACGATCCTTCATGTTGAGATTCAAATGGCATGGAACCAGAAAAATGGTCAATGTAGAAGCATTACTTGAAGGGGGGCCTAGGCAACCATTTGCACCCTTACTATATAAAGTTTTAAAATGTTCAACCCAGAGTTCTGCTGGAACAAACAGCCCTTGCCACCACAACCAACCTCCAGAAAGTTCTATAATCATGTTTTCCCAAGGATTTTAGCACCTGTGATTCCTCTCAATCTTTTTTAGCTTTAACCAGACAATGCTTGTAGGTCCTACTTGCCAAGATTATTTCAGGGTTGGAGCCTGCCTTGATTACTTTTACCAAGTTCCCCTTATCCGCTCTACAATCAGATGAGAACCAAGGACAAGATGTAGGTCTAGCTTGTGGCTTCCTGATCTGCTTAGTAAATAGAAGTTTTAAGGTTCCAAATAGTTCCTCATAATTTGTAACAAAATTGGGCGTGCTCCCAGTATGGTGCAAAGTTGGGTAAAAAGAATCAAATGTATTGGCTAGTGCTTTGTAGATGTAAGCCTTAGTGCATTCATTTTTACTGAAAATAACCCACTTTATGTTCCTGCGGTTATTTGTCAATTTCAAGGGAATTACGAAGGGAGCAGTACTATCTGCAGGGGCATTCCCCAAAAATAGTCTGAGCTAAACTCAACGACAAGCGTATTATGATCGCTGTTTGTCCTATTGACTATTTTCATATCGGCCATAAGGGACCAGAGCCTTGGGTCTAATATTATGTAGTCTATTAAGTTGGTATACAACCCTCACTTAAAGATAGGACAAGGGCAAAAATCAGATTTGGTGCGTCCATTTGCTGCTCTAAGGCCATAATCCAAACAGAGTTGGAACACTTAGAGTGCCAGTAATGGCCATTTCGTGGCCGATTTGGTCGTAAGCTCAGGGATGGCCCACTCAGTATCTTCTTTGGGCAAAAGGGCTAAGAATGGGTCAAGTGGTTCAAATTTCGTGTTGTAATCGCCACCATAGGCGAGGGGTGCAAAGAATTCTCAACCAGGTGGCGCAGTACATGTACAGTCGGTGACTCCATACTATTATGGACAGAACGGACATAGATATTCAACAACACCATATGTTTATACAAGCAGGGACAGATACTAATAATATGGACACCAGGTATATCTTTTGAGCCCGTTTCTATCACATTGACCCTATAATCACATGAGTTTTTCTACCAGATAATTAAACCCCCCGATGCTTGACCTGCTATAGATTTAGTAGCGTTAGCATAAAAGGTTAGGTAACCAGGTCTATACACCGGCTATATGAGGCCCCTGTTTCTTGCAGTAAAATATTTTGACGGGCAGTCATAAATTCCCCCCATTCAGGATCACATAGCTTGGCTTGCAGGCCAGACACATTCCATGACATAAGTTTGACTGGGGTTCTTGGCACTTCGGTGTTAGTAACAGGAGTCGGTGACAGGGCTGTGTCTGGAACACCAGTGCCAGCAGACGTGTCCAGTTTAACTAAATCATTGGTGAAATGACTAATAGTCGTGTTCCGCATGGATATTTGGCAAGGCACAGATAGATACATGCTCTGTCGGGTGACATATATACTTAGGGTCAGTGTAAATATTCTGGGCAGGTAAATATTCTGACGTAGCTGACGAGCCAGCCCTTACCATTTCCTGCTCCCGTAGATGTACAAGTGGGGAACCAGACCTTGAGTTAGCCGCTTAGGGGAAACCCGCAGGTGAGTTGATTTTAAAACTTATTTTGGTGGCATCATGAAGGTGGGCTCTCGAGTCCATGGCAATTAGAGCTTCATTTATTTCATTGCTGACAAATCTTACAGCTATATGGTCTAACCCATACTGGTTACTACTGTAGCACCTAGCTGCTACGACGTCTACCCTAATTTATTGAATGGCAATTATGAACTTTGCGGGCCAAGTGGATGGCTTTGTTAATGAGGGATTCACTGTTCTCTGTTTGACCTGCAGGCAGTTTAGGGACATTTATCAGGAAGATCTCCTCTCCCTGGTGGGTGTTTAACTTACCCTCCCTTTTGGCAGGGGGCCTGGGGTCTCCCCCTTTCCTTACTAGCTGATCACCCAATTCTTAGCTGGCCTGTCCCCCTAAAGTTGACTAATGAGGGGCGGAAACACATATGTTGGCTGTGTAACATGTCTGTTTGGATTTAACCACCCTCCTACTCTCAATGTCCACTTGCCTTGTGCCAGGGTTGCGTCTCCTGGTGGGGGTTTTAGGGATAATGTGTGCATCATTACACTCGCCAGTAGCAGAGCTGTTACCCGGTCCTTCTTTGATCTTAAGTATTTTTAAACTTTTTACAACTTGGTTTTAGAATCCTTTATCTGCTGCTATATTGTTGAATTTGAATTTGTACTGCCACTTACTGCATTCTATTAGCGACTCAGGGCTTGTCGGGGAAACGAACGGGCCCTCCATTTTGGTTAGCAGTCTAGCCTTCCATGACGCTGAGGGGATAAAAGCACGCTGATGCGGACGCGCAGCGGACGCGCAGCGGACGCGCGCAGCGGGCGCGCCGCTGGCGCGCCAAAGGCGCGCCTAAGGCAAGCCCGTCTGCGCCCGTCCGCGCTCTGGTCGGGCCCAGGGCCTGTACCCCTGGCCGGTTTATTACAAATATACCGACCTATACTAGGGATGACCTTATTAGACTGAACCCTCGTCGGGGAGACGACATGTGCCCTTGTATACCTCCTGAGGCATTGCCTAACCGTGTGAGAAGGATTTGTCAGAACTGTAAGATACTTCTACCATGTAAAAATGCTCTCCCTTACTCTGTTTTTGACAACAGAATAGGCAGGAAAATCAATCCAGATCATCAACCAGCTCTCAGATGTATGCTGTTGAATGCTAGATCTCTTGTTAAACACAGTATGGAGTGTGCTTTGTTTATTGAGGAACATGATATTAAAATGGCTTTTATCACTGAATCTTGGACTGACATGTCATCTGGTCCTGATCTAGTGAAGGCTACCCCCAGGATTCCTCTGTCATACTCAGGATAGACCTTATGGGAGAGGTGGGGGACTAGCAGTCATTTATCATGATTCATTGAAGCCCGCTTTTCATACTGCGTCGAATGCCACATGTGAGGCACTTTCAATTAACCTACGCACCTCACAACACAGCACCTTCAAGGGGTTACTCCTCTATCGGCCTCCTGGCTCTAGGACAGGATTCCTAGATTTGCTGGGGGCACTGCTCGAAGATGGGCTATGCGCAGACTCCTTTACATTATTAGGGGATTTTAACTTTCATCTGGAGGATCAATCCAACCCAGACACTATTCTCCTGGAGCAAATAATGGAGGCAGGGGAATTGAAGCAACTGATCGGAGCACCCACACATGACAAGGGGCACACGTTGGATGGGATATTCTCCAACAACCCCTTACTTAAAGTTTTATCAATTCTCCCTTTGGTTTGGTCCGATCATTGTGCCATTCTTTTTAAGTTAAATGAGTGGCAAGACCACAAACTCAGTTCAGAGACCTCAGGTGCTATCGGAAAAAGAGCCTGGAAAAACGTTAATTACACAGAATTAGGTGAGGCATTGAATAAAACCAAGCCAACTTTCCCTGCTGAGGTTGATGAAGCTTCCTCGGTATTTGTGAAGTGGTTGGAAGAAGCATGTGATAAAATTGCTCCTGTAAAATTATGGACCCCCAAAGGGTTTCTCCATCTGCCCCCTGGTTCTGTGATGAACTAAAAATTTTAAAACAGGGTTGTAAGCGTTTGGAAAGGATATGGAGAAAAGCTACCATAACGCAGACAAAGCTAGCTACAAGCTTAGCCTTAGACAATATAAGGCTAAGCTGCTGGAATTTAAAAGAAAGTACTTCACTGAACAAATCTCTCAGGCTGAATCCAACACCAAAGAGCTTTTCATAACTATCTCTAAACTAGTATCCCCTAAAACCCCCAAGAGCCAGAGTAGTCCAGAGCTCTGCGAAAAGTTGGCAACATTTTTCCAGTATAAAGTGGAAACCATCTTTTCCTCATTTAGGCTAGCTCAGGGGGCATACTGATGTTGCCCCAGTTTTGGAACAAAAAAACCAATACTAGCCAATTTCTCTTTGTTAGAGACATCAGATACCATCAAACTTCTGAGTTCTATTCGGTCTGGTGCCCCGTCAGATCCCTGCCCTGCATCAGCACTAAAGCAAATTCCAGAAGTTATAGGATCAACCCTTACACCACTGCTGAACAACATAATAACAACGGGCAAGTTTCCCAGCAATTGGAAAAAGGCCTCTATTCTTCCCCTTCTGAAAAAGCCTACTCTTGACCCTAGTGATACAAATAATTATAGGCCAATCTCAAGACTTCCGCTCCCGCCAAGATTATTGAAAAGACCATGAACACTCAGCTCAGCACTTTTCTGCTAACTAATAACTTACTGGACACATCACAATATGGGTTCAGAGCAGAACATAGTACTGAGTTGGCCCTAATCAAATCTACAGAGGAGATTCGGGAAGCACTGGACGGAGGAGGGAAGGCAATTATGATAATGTTGGATCTGTCAGCTGCCTTCGACACGGTCCATCATGAAGTTTTGATGCACCGGTTGTCGGAGGTAGGAGTGCAAGGGACAGCCTGGAACCTCCTTAGATCTTTTCTTTCGGGCAGATCGCAAAGAGTGGAATTGGACAATCACAGCTCTAAACCTTTTCACTCCCGTGTGGGGTGCCGCAGGGATCATCGTTGAGCCCGACCCTCTTCAACGTGTATGTGATTTCTCTTGCAAGCCTAATCAGATCTTTTGGTTTCAAAATCACTTCTTATGCAGATGACACACAGATAGTGTTGTCAATAAGAGAAGGGGAAGAGAAGGAAACGGGGGCTCGCTTCCACGACTGCATGAGGGCCATCTCAGATTGGATGTCATCCAACTGCCTAAAACTAAATTCGAGCAAGACAGAAGTTGTCACATTCGGCAACAACCCCAATATGTGGACACCTGATTGGTGGCCAGCTGAGTTGGGCCCCTGTCCTATCCCCACATCGAAAGCAAAAACTTAGGGGTGATTATGGATAATAGGCTTTCTTTCTGTGACAACATAAACTCGGTGGTGTCGGCCTGTTTCCGTATCCTGAGAACTATAAGGAAAATTAAGTTTTTCCTTCCTGATAACAGCCTTAGGACAGTGGTCACAGCCCTAGTCATGTCTAGAATCGACTATTGTAATAGCCTATATTTAAATGCTCAAAAACAGCATGTTAATAGGCTGCAAATTGTACAGAATGCCGCAGCCAGACTGATTACTAGTACCCCCAAATTTGCCTCGGTAAAGAACGAGTTGAGACAACTACATTGGCTCCCCGTGAAGTTAAGGGCACGTTTTAAGGCCCTCTGTTTAGCTTTTAAGGCCCTAAATGGAATTGGTCCTGACCATTTGAGATCAAAGTTCAGATGGTATGTTCCCGCTAGAAACCTTCGGTCCTTGGGAACTAAACAAGTTCTAGTTCCTCGGATCAAGAGAGCCAGCTGGGGGGTAGAAGCTTCATTACTTGCACCTCTAAGGCATGGAATGAGCTCCCTTTCCACCTGAGGAACGCAGCTGATCTCCTTTCCTTTAGGAAAGGGTTGAAAACCTGGCTTTTTTACAGTAATCTCTATTCTCAGTTGACCAGCAGGCATGCATCAGCGCCAGGACACCCTAGGGTAACCGTGCGCTATACAAGCTTAAATAACATAACATAACATAACATCATGGTTGAACAAAGGATGTCGAGCGCTAAGGCATGTTGCAGGATTGATCTGGGAACTTAGACCTTGGGGTTGAATTGCCATCATGTTAGCATTTGGGAATGGGCCAGGCCTCCCCTCCCCCTTGGTCCTATCTAACAAGACAGTTAGCTTGTCCACCTTCTCCGTAAGTATCCAGAATGATTTCCTTAATTCACCTATTTCCCCACTCACAAGGGACAACTGAACAACAGCGTCAGTGTCCTCAGCAGCTGGGCTTACGCTAGACTCTTTGGCAGGGGGGAGTGCATCATTAACAGCTTGGGCCTCCTCACGCGGTTGAAGTGCTGCAAATGTTCTTTGGTTTGTTACGTGTAGGCGCACCCCCTTAATCTTCCTTACTCAACAGCCCTTCAACTTCCTCAATTAGCCTCTCTATTTCTTCTAGGGTGCAATTCGATGCTGCATGCTTTGCCTGCTTTTTAGCCTTCCCCGGCTCCCCTGCATTGTCTGAGGCTTTGCGTTTACCCATTTGCCCCAGGTGTGCAACAGAGAGAGTAGGCTATCGGACTCCAGACACTGGAAAATGCGTGTACCACCCTCAACTCAATTAATAACAACACAGGAAAAAACACGGTCCACCTTAGCGGCAACAGTGTGCTTAACGGTCAAAAAGCTATCTCGCACACAGCTACTAGAGTCGCAGTGCATCTGTGAAGTCCAAAGGCAAAATATAAGAGCAAAAGAAGGAGTTAGCAGGACACCATTCACGTCAATCAAGGCACCCCTGCGAGGGATCCGCTGGGGAAGATCAGTACAAAACTCTACAGAGGCCCTCAAGGCAACTGTAGGCTCTTACCACTCACAGATGTGTAAAGAGCTGCTTCCTTCCTTCTCAATGATACCCCACACTTGGATGTCTGAACACTCTTTATTAACTTATTATTAATATGCAGAAGAGCGCCGGGAAACACGTCCGTACTGCTCCGAAATCGGGCGCTCACTCGCACCCAAAATGGCGGCCGCGCTCGACGTCATCGCGCCAGCGCGCGACCACTAGAGCGCAACACTACATATCTCCCTTCTTTACCAAACGCACTAAAACATTAACATTAGGAAGGTAGTCCCAGAGTCTCTCGGCCAAAAGTTACTTCACTTCTCCCAAATCATAGTCTCTGTATTTGGCCGGCCTTACCACAAGTCTCCCTGCCCGTGTACGTCTTACCGGAGTGGAGATGGATACTTCTCCCCTTCCTTCTGCTCGGCCTGCCGGTGTTTCTCCTTGTCCTTTAGGGCTCACTCTCTCCGGAGTCCTGCTCTTGTCCTCCTGCCATTCGTCTGCTATTAGATTATCTTTCTCCTCCTGCTCCACCCTATTGCCTTCTACTCCTAGGTCCTTCTCTTCTTCTCCTGGGGCTGTGTTTCCTGCCGGTGAACTTGGTTTCTCTTGTGTCCCTGATCTTTCTTCTCTGTCCCACTGTAATATCTTGTTGCACTTTGACATGCGATCTTGCGACCAGACGTTCCCGTCACTTAGTAAGGCAGCTCTGTTGTACACCTGTTCAACTTTCAGGGGCAAGCTGTATTTGCTGTCTCCTTTCCTCCTTAACTGGGCAAGTTTGACTCTGACCCATTCCCCTTTTTCCAGGGACGTTCCTTTCACATTGCGTCTCTTATTGTATTGTTCTGTGTAAGTTCTCTGTGCTCTCTCTAAGTTGTGGTGCACGACTGCCGGGGACCATTTACTCGTGACCGTCTTTTCTTTCCACGCTAGGTTGTCCTTAGTGAACGGTTCACGTCCCCTTAGGATTTGGAACGGGCTGTACCCTGTGCCGGTCGGTGTGATTCGGTAGGCCCACAGCATACTTCTCACCTCCTTCTCCCAGTCCTTCCCCACTCCTATGGCTGATTGGATGGACCCCATTATTACTCGATTAAACCTTTCGGCAAGACCATTCCCTGCCGGATGGTAGACCGAGGTGTGCTTGATTTGGATGCCATTTCGTTCCATGTACCGGTTCCACTTCTCTGATGTGAATTGAGGTCCGTTGTCGCTCAAGATGGAACGAGGAATGCCCTCTCTGAGGAAGGTAGCTGTGAGAAACTTCAGCACTGTCTCTGTGTCCATCACCTCCTGTATGTCCAGTTCTGGCCACTTAGAATACCGGTCTATGAGAACTACCACATATTTTGGGGTCCCTTCCGCATCCAATACCGGACCGAGAATGTCGATAGATACTTCCTCCCAAGGGTTGGCTGGATTGTTAAACTTCCCTAGTGACGGACGTAGTAACGTTTGTGACTTGTCCGCTCTTTGGCACTGATCACATTCTCTAACATGTCTCTCGATTTGACTATCCATTGCGGGCCACCAGTACATCTGTTTCGTCCTCAACTTCGTCTTTACGATGCCCAAGTGCCCTTCGTGCAACACTGCTAGCAGGCGTGGTGTCAACGACCCAGGAGGGACTACTCTCTCCCCTCTAAACAGGAAGGTTCCTTGGTCTCCTACGGATAACTCTTCCCTCACTTCGAAGAATTTCCTTTGCTCCGCTTTCAGGTGCCTTTTTTCTGGCCACCCCTGTATTATGAATACCTTGATGTTTTCGAGGTCCGTGTCCCCTTCATAGGCTTGCTTCCATTCCTGCCCACTTATCACCTTTTCCTGATCTTCCATGAATGCCACTCTGACCTCGTCCTCGTCCGTACTTGCGGGAGCGTCCTCCATGGCTGAAGCTCGACTGAGGTAATCCGCCACTTTGTTCTTGGCTCCTGGGATGTATTCCACATCATACCTGTAGTCTAACAATTTCAGGGTCATTTTTGCGATGCGGGGTGTGGCACTTGCGTGTCCGCAGGACGTTAGTACTTTGACCAGGGGTTTGTGGTCCGTCCTTAGTTGGAATCTTGTGCCCCATAGAAATTGGCGGAATTTCGACATTGCCCACACCACTGCCAGCATCTCTTTTTCTATCACGCTGAATTTCTGTTCTGTTGGTGACAATGTCCTTGACGCAAAGCTGATGGTCGCCTGCTCTCCGTTCTTCCTTTCCTGCATGAGAACTGCCCCTAGGCCTTTGTCGCTCGCGTCTGTGGTCAATATGGATTCTCCATGCGGATCATAACCTTGCAGGGGGACCGCTCTGCTAACATCCTCTTTGATTTTCTGAAACTCTCCTTGCGCTTCCTCTGTCCACTGAAAGGCGGTTTTGTCTCGTACCAGTAGTCGCAGGTGATGTGTCTTGGTGGCGAAGTGCTGCACAAATTTGCTGTAATATTCGGCCATCCCTAAGAATGATCTCACTTCTTCCTTGCTTGTCGGTGCCGGTGCTTCGCATATTGCCTTGACATTCGCGTGTTTGGGTGTGATTCCTTGGTCACTAATCTCATGACCCAAGTAGGTGACCGACGTCATTCCTAGTCTGCACTTCTCCCATTCCGCTGTCAGGCCATTCCTTTCCAGGACTTGTAACACCATTGCTAGCTTTGTGTTGTGGTCAGCTTGGTCTTTGCCCATTATCAAGATGTCGTCTTGGAAGTATTGTACTCCCTCTATGTCCTTAAATAGTTTGTGCATCAGCTTTTGGAATACCGCCGCTGCTGATGCCAAGCCGAACGGCATCCTGCGGAATTGGTAGCATCCAAATGGTGTAATGAAGGACGTAAGTTTACGGCTCGTGCTGTGCAGTGCTATCTGATGATATGCTGAGGCGAGATCTACAGTGGAAAACCATTTTATACCTTTCGTCTTTGCCAGCATTTCGTCTATTCTGGGTAATGGGAACTTTTCCACTACTATGCATTTGTTCAATTCGCGCAGGTCCACGCACAACCGAACTTTGCCGTTGGGTTTCCTCGCTACCACTAACGGGGCCAACCATTCCGAACTGTTAATTGGTTCGATGATCCCTTCGTCTTCCAATCTTTGTAACTCTATTTGCACCGCTTCCCTGACTGCTAGCGGTATGTTCCTCACTTTGTGGGATACTGGTTTGGCGTTGTCCTTGAGTTCAATTTTGTGGGTGAATTTTGTTAGTTTGCCCACTCTGCCTCCGAATACTGTGGGGAATTCTCTTTTCGTCTTTTCGAAGTCCAATTGGTTGTCTGCGCTGGTCATCAGGACTTGCGTGTCCCCTCCTGGGTTCAATTGTATGCCCAACTCGCCCTGGTCCATCCATCCCAGGACAGAAGGCCCTTTTTCCGCCACGTATAATTTGCACTCCGCGCTGCGGTTTTTGAACTCAAATCGCAGGACTCGATATCCCACCATCGGGATGGGTTCCCCTGTGAATGTGACCGGACGTATGTCTGGGGGCTCGAGGTGTGATCCCAGGCTGGGTTTGAAGTTCTCGGTCCACACTGTCCTTTGAATGATGGTGTATGGAGAACCGGAGTCCGCCACCATCTTGATCTGAACACCCCCACGACCATGTCGCATTGTGGTTTCTTGGAGCGACTTCCTTCTATGCCTAGAACTTGACCTTCGATGCACAACACATTATCTTCCTCTTCTTCTCCGTCTTCACCTCCCCCGTCGTGTGCTACGTACTTGACTGTTGACCGCTTTACCTTGCGGCGACACACTTTTTCATAGTGTCCAACAATTCCGCAGTACATACACTTGGCTCGGAAGGCTGGACATCGCTTGTCATATGCCGCGTGGGATGGACTGCCGCACCTGTAGCACGTGGTGGCGCCCTCCTTGTGTGATTTCTGTGTCTGCGTGGATCGTGGGGTCCATCTACTCTGGGCTCTCCCTTCTGCCGCCAATCTTTTTCCTCTGTCCGGCGGTTCTACATCCGTGACTCTATTGACCATGGTCCGCTCTGTACTTTCTTTTTTCGCTGCCTCTGCGCATCTCTTCGATAGTTCCGCCTTTTTCACCATGGCAATGACGTCCTTCAGCGTGGCGTCCCCGTTAACCCACAGTTTGTCTTGGATCGCTGTGTTCTTCGTGTGCATGACAATCTGGTCTTTGATAAATTCGTCGTGCAAGGCGCCAAATTTGCATGTGATCGCCAATTTCTTCAACGCTGCCACATAGTCGTCTATGGACTCTTCTCCCGCTTGTTTCCGCTGTTGGAAGTTGTATCTGTCTATGGACGTGCACACTGCTGGTCTGTAATGGTTGTTTAGATCTTCAATCGCGTGTTGGAATACATCATCGTCTGCGACCTGCCGTTGCGTGGGGACCAGGTTCTGAAAGACTCGGATTCCTTCCGGGCCTAAGTTGTGGAGTAATATTCTTTTCTTCCTTTTGCTGGGGAATGCCTCTCCACTTTCGTCTTCTATGGCCTCCAGGTAGTTCATGAAGTACTCCCTCCAGTCTTCCCATTTCATCAGAGGTTCGCCTGGTTTTGGTAGGAAGGGTATAGGCGTCGTGAGTGAAGACGCCTGCGCGCACATTGTGGCGTTTCCTTCCTGTGCCTCTACGTTTCCTCTTGGACTGCCCGGTGTGCCCGTGCTTCTGGGAGGTGTGTGGTCTTGATGGGGCCCTGAGGCTCCCCCGTCGCTGCGCTGCACCGCCTCCGCCTGGGCCCTGGATGTCTTATAGGATCTGGAGGGTTGGCTTCCTGCTCCCCCGTGGTGTCTACCCTCCCATGTAGGGGGCTGTGCGCTCTCACTTGATTGCCACTACCTGTTCCTGGGTGCTGCTTCGCGGTAGGACCGCCCTCTGCCACGCTCTCCTGCTGTGCCACGTCCCTGGGCCCGTGGACGTCGTAGTCTGGTCCGTTGGGGCTCCGGTGGGTCCTTGTGTCCTCTTTACTGTCCTTTTGTGGTTCGTTTTTTTTTTTTTTTTTTCTGATCCCAGTCTCGTCGCCACTGTAAAGAGCTGCTTCCTTCCTTCTCAATGATACCCCACACTTGGATGTCTGAACACTCTTTATTAACTTATTATTAATATGCAGAAGAGCGCCGGGAAACACGTCCGTACCGCTCCGAAATCGGGCGCTCACTCGCACCCAAAATGGCGGCCGCGCTCGACGTCATCGTGCCAGCGCGCGACCACTAGAGCGCAACACTACAAGATGTCCCATTGAAGGGCCCAGGGGGGTGGCCCTGCCTCTTTCTGGCATTGCCAGGCGCAGGACGGGCCCGCCCTTGGACTGGGCTTCGCCCGAGAATGTCCCGCGCAACAGGACAGGAGGGTGTGCTTTGTAGCGTGATGTCAGAGGCTACACCTCCTCCAAACACAACTCTGCAGCTGTGCCTCCTGGTGCTGGAGGAGGTGGGATACAAAGTCCCCTGGAGACTCCTGGGTCTTTGGGAGCGTGTGAGCTCCCTTGCAGCAAAAGTCAGCACCCAGGCAGGCGGACAGCGGGGTGCGCGATGTCAGAGGCAATGGCCCCGTGCAAACACAACTCTGCAGCTGTGCCTCCTGGCGCTGGCATCGGCACCGCTGCCAGAGACTACCGCTTTCCCCACCGCAGCTCCGTTGGGATCCAGGATCCTTGTGTTGGCGGCGGTATTGCGTCGGGCTTGTGGCTATCTGATCACCAACCTCGTAATCGGGCCGCCACCGCAGGTACGGGAGTCCTGGGACAGCCGTACTCGTAATCAGGCCCTTAATGCTATATTGCAGAAAGATAAACATGTCAATGCCCCTCCTGTGCAGAGCCACACTTGGAATCTCTCTCCCGTGTGAACCACACATGATTAGTGCACGCTTACAGTTTTAACAAACTTCACACACTGTAGCAAGCAACTTACCCCAATGAAAAACACACTTTTCTCTAGAGAAACATCCACATTAATTAAGGCACTTACCAAGACTCGTGTCCCATGCATGGCATGAACTGTACTTGGGTGTTGGTAGTACATTGTCATAAATATGTAGTATCCCTGCACTGGACAATTCATGACCTTGAAAGTGAAACTTCTGGGTGGCATGGCTGGTTTCGAGGCAACACAAATTCAGGCAACATTCATTGAGTGACAGACACGTGAAGGTCTTCTTTCTAAAGAGGTAAAGTGACATATTTAGCACCCACAATTCTTTACCATCTTAATTTTTCTAGTTGCAACAGCCGGCCCACAATCCAATAACAAAGCCAAAGTATTGGTTACATGAGAAAGTTATAAAGTGAGGTTATGTTGCCAGGTCTGACTGACAGCAATGTTCATGACCTGAGGAGTGGCTTTTCACCATCAAGGAGATGCATGTTTAGTGGTTTCGAGCAAAACAGTATCACACGCAGCACTCTTTTGTGTTGATAATATTACAACTGCATTTCAGGCCTTGATGCATATTAACAAAGTTCAATGATTGGCGCATTTTATGTGTGTAAACTTAGCATATGTATATTTGGGTCTGGAACCTAACCCCATCCGCCTAAACTGGTGAAATATTCCATGTGTGTGCAAAACTGTTTGACCTTCTATTGCTGTAGTTAAAATGACATTTGCCATTTACTTACTTAAAATTAGCAGTGCCTCCGACTGAGCTCTGCAGGATGACTGTGTAACAAGCGTCAACTTCCATGCTTAATAGACTGCAAAGTAACAAACTAATATTTTTGTGATGCTTCCAACAAGACATTGCTTTCAGCTTGGTGTTACAACGCTGAGTTAGTTCTGAGTAAGCTAGCTCACGGCTGCTACTTAGAATAACTAAGAAATGGTAGATAAACTTGTCACATTTTGGGAACGACAGAGCAGTTGCTGTGAATATTGCTGTCACTTATGACACAAAAAAGAAGATTTTCTAGTCTACAAGTAGGCAGCAGTACTACGTGGCTGACATCACACGAAACAATAATGACACAATACCACAACGCAATTAGGGAGCTGTACAATGATTGGTTAGGTATGTGTGAGGAACAATGCTTGGGTTGTAAAATATCCTTAATTGCTGCGGCAGTCTTGTTATAGTTGCAATTCCTACCCACACGCTTTGCTTAAGAATACCACATAACAAGCACTAATTACTATAAAATAGGATAGCTTGCATGTGCACTGATTTTGTGGATTCTGGCAGTGTCCCAATATCTTTACCTTGTAGGAGCAAAACACTCTGGCAGGGTTGTTGGATGCTAAACACACTATCACTTCTGTACCACTCACCTCAGAGGTGAGGGTGAGAAGCACCGGGCCATTTTCCTTTTCGCCACAAAGTTGCAGAGTCCTTTGGAACTTGGGAAATCTATCTTGTTTTGAACTACAAAAATGTGAGGTTCTCACGACCCATCCATCCTATGACTTTCCAAATGGTGACATGCGGTGGGATTTCAGTCTATAGCGACAGGGTGGTGTAATGTTAATAAGCATCTGGGGCCACATGCATCAAAGCCAGGATTTGCGAAACCTAAATAGCAAATTTTAAGAAATCGCTATTTAGGATTAGCAAATCCCTATGCATGTAGGAATCGCAAAAAAATTGCGATTCCTACATATTCCTTAATTGCGACTCGCAAATTGCGACTTGCAAATTGCGACTTGCCATCAAGGAATAGCTACCCATTCATTCCTATGGGCCTTGAGGCCCATAGGAATGAATGGGAATTGCATGCGCAATTTGCGAGTACCAAATAGGTACTCGCAAATTTCGCATGCAATTTCAAGGGTGCAAGGGTGCCAAAAGGACACCCTGTTGCACCCCTGAAATTGAGATGTTACCACATGTTGCGCACATACATGCCCCAAGGGCATGTGTGTGTGTAACATGAAACTTTGAAAAATGCACTTTATTGCATTTTTCAAAGTTTTTGCAAATTACCATCAAGTTCAAATTTATGGTAATTTGCGATCCCTAATTGCGAATTTGCAATTTGGAATTGCATCATGCATTGCATTTAGGGAATCGCAATTTGCGATTCCCTAAATGCATTCGCAATTTAAGTAATCGCAAATTTTGCGATTACTTAAATTGCGAATTTGCATTTGGGTTAATGCATCCCAAATGCAAAAATGCCGGTCGCAAAGGGGCAGATTCTGCGAATCTGCCCGTTTGCGATCGGTGTTTTCGTTGATGCATGTGCCCCCTGGTTCTTTATCAGGAGACAGTTGTGAAAACGCTAAAATAATATGAGCCAGATTTAGCAACACTTCGCTTTATGTTTTTACTGAAAAAACACAACCGTGTCATGTAGGCAAGAATACAGATTACTCCTAAGTAAACCACTATCACATATACTTTTACAACGGAGACTTTTCAGCACATACCATTTTAACACAATTTTTATATTAATTATGGTAATGACAAATACAATGGAAACCACTACAACGCAACCTTTTCTAACATATTTAAATTATATTGCTTTGTAAAATAAAGGTACCTTAAAAATGAACAACAAAGCAGAAATAAGGGGAAAACACTCCAGAAAACCAATCAAGGATACAAAGGAAATACAACTTCAAGTCTATAAACATGCCCAACACAACATGGCTGCCATTATAGTTAACAAGTAAGGTAAGAAAATTGATACTAACATTAAACATGTGCAGAATCACTGATTTAAGCAGAACATCAATTCAAGTAATTTAATGTAGGGGATTTTTTGGAAAGAAAGAAATATTGTCAGGAAACACAGTCTTCTATTAACAACCTGAGATACTGTGACTACTGAATTGCAGAAGGTTAACTGAAATACTAAGGGCTAGATTATGACTTTCGCGGTCCATAGGACCGCCAAACTCGCGGTGACGCTGCGGTCCAACTGAATTACAATGTCGGCGGTCGGACCGCCACGGGACTACCGAAACTGCCAGGGATCCGCAATCCCTGGCGGTGGCACGGTGGTGTGAGGCCAAATAAGCTTTGTGGGTTCGCCGCGGCCCTGCGAAGCATACTACGAGTTTCCTCACTGCCAGCGGTCTCACGGCGGTGTTCACACCATGACACTGCTGGAGGTGAGGAAACTAAGGGGTGCCTCTGGCCATGTGGATGCATGCAGGGGGGCACATGGTGTGTCCCCCCTGTCTGCATGCATGCTCAGTTCCTGCATGGAATGAACTTACCAGTCCATGCGGTGCAAAAACTTGCTTTGGCGTTCCCATTGTGGTGCCTTTTTGAAAGGCATCGCCGTGGGAACGCCAAAGGACCACCTGCAGGCAACGAAAAAACTCAATCTGGTGGGCGGCCAGCGGACGAGTTTGGTGGTGCAGAAGCGGGGCGGGTGTCGTGCTGCCCCGCTCCCACACTGTCAAACTCGTAATCAGGCTCCAAGGTTTTTTATGTAAATTATAGAAACTTTTGAAATGCTCAAATTTGAATCTCAAACGCAGGCTTTTCAATTTTGACATACATATATTTATTCAGCCAAGCAAAAACACCTATATCAGTAAGTTATGTTGCACACAGGAGAGCTATTTACAATTAGTTGGAGAGCTACTAGTAGCTCACATGCTACTCGTTGGAGAAGCCTGCTCCAAAAGTACTAATATACTATAACATTCTAAATACTTTCTGGAAATTTAATATCTACTTCCCACTTAACCCAGAAATTAACTCCCATAAAAAGTAACAATTTACACTAAAGTGTAAAAAACTAAAATACTAATAATAATATTAAACTCGAGCGTTTTCTTGATGGATGTCTTTCTCTTCTTGTAGACAAAGCAGTCCATAATGAAGGGAACAATTACAACTGTTTAAAAAAGAAACGCTCCATGGAAAAGACGTCCACTCCGAACAGTCCACCGGACTCACTCTTATAAAATCCTCAAAAAAGTTTCAAAAAGTTAAAAAAACCTCACCGAGGAAAATCCAAGAACTTGAAGAAAATTCCAAACACCAAAATTCTTCTAAGCTCCATGCTGGAGTCCACACGTCAAACCTGAAAATAAAGGTAAACTTAGTTGAAACATGTAAAACATATAAATTCACTGCAGGTCATCTTACAATCTGAACTTTAAGTTAAAAATGAGGAAAAAAAGAAAAAAATGTTTTAACCGGAGAGCTCGAACGCAGGCCTGTCCTCTTTGGAAACTGCTAAACCAAATTATAGATAAAGAACAAAATTGGGGGAAAATAATAATGATAAAAATATGTACTTATATATATAAAAATTTAAAAAAATATATTTCTTTGGAATGTATTTTGCTAACTACTTTAAGGAATAGTTATCTGATGTTATGAACAAATTAGTATTTCATTATTTACAGATGTAAAATTGTTTCAATTGAAAATAAATATACATTTGGATTATGAATCTAATTTATTTATTATTTCTTACACTTAAACTTTTCAGCAATTTAAGAATTAAAATAAAATGAACGTGTCCTCACCAATTTGCCAGCAAGTACCCCCCTTGCGGCTAGATCTGGGTATTAGATCTCTTGCACACAGGGTCAGACTCAGACCACTGATGTACTGGAGGAGGATTTGGTCCACCGCCGAACTGGCACAATATCGGCTGGGTCTTGTAGAGGTTTTAAATTGCTGTGCGCGAGGTAAGATTATTTGGTTAGAATATATCAAACGCAGCCTAGCTGAGAACGGTTGTGAGTCCCTTTGGGCACATCCTGAAACGGCTGGTAGGATGACAAAGCCCATTCTAAAAGCAATGTATTGGAGACATATAGATGAAGGGTTTCACAGGTTAGGGAATGTGGATCCCCTGACAGCAGCTTTTTTGGAATTCAAGGATTCTTATTCCTTGAAAGAATATATGGATGATATTGAGCCTCCGGCTGCTAGTCACTATACATTAAATTTGGTTTGAGACTCTGCCTCTTCGCCCATTTACGGCGAGATGTCAGTGTTCCCTTATTGAGCAGGAGATGAGCTGTCCCTTTTTGTGCTGGGATTAAGAAAACTGTAGAGCATGTTTTGTTCTTCTTCCCCCAGTATTATTCTCATAGGAGGACCTGGATTGTTCCACTTTGTCGTAATCTGGGGGTTAGGGACCACAATTCTGCTTTAAGAATTTTAAGATCCAATACAGCCCGCCCAACCATTTTTACAGTCTCCTGGCTTCTTTTATTTATGTATAGGTGTAGATTGAAGTGGGCTACCGTTCCATCTACAGACCAGGTTGTGTGATCTGCTTTTTAATATCTGCCATTGATGCTATTGTGATATTATTATGTGTTCTTAGTGGGATTGTATTGGTTTTAGTTTTATCAATTTTTTTTATCTTATTTTAAAATATTTATTGTTCTAGTATGAATGACAGTTCAGGTATAAGCTGGGATAAGGTTAGCTCACTCCGCGCTGCTGGGGCTAAACGCTCCTCTATTTTTAAAAGTGTTTTAAGCCTGTGTTTTATCGTGTTTTAAGCGTGTGAGGGAACTGTGTGTAAAGTATCTAAATTTGGTAACCGTGCGTAAAGTTTTAAAATTGGATAGTCTTGCCACTTGCACTTTACTCTTTATTCTGCTCACCTCCTCAGCGTCCTCCTGTCGCTCTCCTCCCTGGTCCACCGCACCAAGCTAGGCTGGTGTTTGAGTGGAGGGAGGCTTTCCTCTTTTTCCAGGAAAAGGGTCATTCTTCACCCACTTCCTTTGGGCCATTTCACGGCGTCCATCTTGGAGGTGAGACGCTCTAGTCTCCCTCAATTCCTAATAGGGCTTCCGACTATAATTGAGGCGATGGCGCCGACACGCACAGTATAAGCTGGGATAAGGTTAGCTTCCTCCGCGCTGCTGGGGCTAAGCGCTCCTCTATTTTTAAAAGTGTTTAGGCCTGTGTTTTATCATGTTTTAAGCGTGTGAGGGAACTGTGTGTAAAGTATCTAAATTTAGTAACCGTGCGTAAAGTTTTAAAATTGGATAGTCTTGCCACTTGCACTTTACTCTTTATTCTGCTCACCTCCTCAGCGTCCTCCTGTCGCTCTCCTCCCTGGTCCACCGCACTAAGCTAGGCTGGTGTTTGAGTGGAGGGAGGCTTTCCTCTTTTTCCAGGAAGAGGGTCATTCTTCACCCACTTCTTTTGGGCCATTTCACAGCGGCCATCTTGGAGGTGAGACGCTCTAGTCTCCCTCAATTCCTAATAGGGCTTCCGGCTATAATTGAGGCGATGGCGCCGACGCGCAGCGGACGCACCGGCGGCGCGCCAAAGGCAAGCCCGTCTGCGCCCGTCCGCGTCCGGCCGGGGCCAGGGTCCACCCCACCCCCGCCGGTTTCACATCTAATTTACTTACATACTCCTCAGAGTAACTAAGGAGACTGAGGGTATCCCATGGTAATAATTGTCTACACTCCATTGGTCCATTTATGGATGTGTTGAGTTGTCCTCACTGTCCTTACATATCACTCCCCTTGCCTTCCTCAGTTTACCAAATGCTGTCCATAAATTGCAGAACTTTACCTAAACACGGCACGCAAATTTCTATTCTGCTCCAAGAGGAGTGCCCTGACGTGCTGTTTCTTACGGAAACCTGGCTCAATGCTGAGTCAGAACCAGACTTGGTGCAATGTCTCTCACCAGGATATTACATCCTGAGGAGAGACCGGGAACAGGGAAGGGGAGGAGGCATTGCCATTATCCTAAAAGAAGGTTTCAAATGTCGCATCACCCCATATATCCTTCCTGATTGTGAGGACCTTTCTTTTTCCATCTCACTTTCCCCAAACCACACCTTTTCAGGTATTCTTATTTACCGCCCCCCTGGGCCTCATGGACAACTGTTCAAAATCTTACCAGAAGCTGTTGCCAACTTGGCAAGCTCCCCCTCTAATTTTACTGTACTAGGGGATCTTAACTTGCATTTCGATGACCCCTCAGACCCAATAGTGACCGAACTAACCCAGAGCCTTCTAGCCTTTCAGATAAAGCAAAACGTTATGAGCCCCACTCATGAAAAAGGGCACCTCCTAGACCCCATTTTCTCCAACTGCAGGGATCTCTCAGTAGGAGATCCAGTCCCAGTACCATGGTCTGACCACTTTTTGGTCCCCTTCTCTTGGGATTTGTCGAAAACCCTTCCTACCACTGGCACAACCAGTAGCTGGAAACGCTCCTGGTCTAGCCTTCCGCTGGACTCTTGGAATGCAGCTCTGGAAAGCTCCATACCTGCCCTAGATCCCTGCCCCGCTGTCGCGAATGACCAATTTAACCATTGGATCAATTCCTCCCTTGGACCTAGTCATACCAAGGAAACACATCCACAAAAAAACTAGGAACAACCCCTCTCCGTGGTACTCCCCCAAGCTGCATGAGTACAAACAAGTTTGCAAAATATTTGAGAGGAAATGGAGAAGAAATTACGACACAATAAGTAAACAAAAATACAGGGACTCTATAAAAATGTACCAATCTAAAGTGAAGGAGGCACAAGCGTCATACTATGAGGAAAGACTCAATTCAGCCTCAAACTCCCCACGCGAAATCTTTAAGATCGCTAAGCATCTTTTAAAATTACCAGTCAGGGATGCTCCCCCTGACAGCTCAAACGCGCGGTGTGACGAACTTGCAGAGTTCTTCTCTAATAAAATCAAGGATATCTATAATTCCTTCCCCCCCCACGCTCCCACTATTAATCCGTGGATCATGGAGCATTCCGTGTCAGGAGAGCACTCGCTCAAGGAAATTCCCTTGATGGGTATGGACACTCTAGTGAATATATGCGCCTTAGTAAAATCTGGCTCCCCTAATGACCCAGCACCCCCTCAAACCCTTACTAAGGCTGGGGAGACAGTCTTTCCGGTGCTTCTGAAGTTGATATATTCTTCCATTTCGACCGGACTAGTACCCCCACTGTGGAAACACGCCATGGTGAGGGCGCTACTAAAGAAACCCAGCCTCAACTCTGATACGCTTGGTAACTATCGCCCTATTTCCCTTCTCCCCGGGATCAGCAAAATGCTAGAAAAGCATGTTAATTCAGTTATTTCTGCTTTTCTCGAATCCCATAACATACTTCACCCTTCGCAAACTGGTTTCTGCCCTCAACACGGGTCAGAAACCGCGTTACTTGCAGTGGTTGAAAATGCCAAAAAGATCATTGACAACGGTGGATCGACAGCGATCATCCTTCTGGACCTCAGTGCCGCCTTCGACACTGTTAATTATGACATCCTGATCCACAGACTGAGGTATGTCGGACTATCAGGCAGTGTCATCACCTGGTTACAGTCCTTCCTCGAGGACAGGAGCTTTAAAGTCTTTGAAGGAGATTATTCCTCAAACCGGATTCCACTTGGCTGCGGCGTCCCTCAAGGCTCATCTCTGAGCCCGACGTTGTTCAATGTCTATATGAGCCCTCTGGCACAGATTGTCCTCCCTTTTGGGATAGAAATTGTTACCTATGCCGATGACACCCAACTAGTGGTGGCCTTAAATCATCCAGGATCTACCTCGTCCAGTCTAGGTCCCTGCCTGGAGAGAGTCGCCAAATGGATGGAACTCTCCTTCCCCAAGCTGAATGGAGATAAAACGGAGCTCATGCTGCTGGGCAACTCACCCATTCTTGACATCGGCCCAGCATGGCCAAACTGTCTTGGCTCCCCACCCACGACCAAAAACCAGATCAAGAGTCTCGGCATGTGGCTAGATCGGTCACTCACATTTGACCATCAGGCAACGAAACTGGCCGCATCCTGTTATGGCATCCAGCGAATGCTCCGCAAAGTCCTCCCGCTCCTCCCCTTCTTAGCAAGGAGACTTATGGTCCGGGCTCTAATCCTCTCTCGTCTCGACTATGGAAATGCTTTGTATTTAGGAGCTCCTAGGGTGACCACAAACAAACTGCAAGTCATCCAGAACTGTGCAGCATGCATGCTCCTCAAGATTTCCAACAGCCATTCTGCAAGACCTGCTCTGAAAACCTTGCACTGGCTCCTGGTTGCGGATAGAATAAAATTCAAGTCTTTATGTATTGCTCATAAATCCTTCTGGAAGAAAGGCCCCCCCATTCTCCAATGTATCATTTCCCCTTACCACCCAAACAGATGTCTCCGCTCATCCAGTCTCTACCTAGCTTCGGTTCCCAAAATCAATAGGATGAGAATGGTGGCCGGTCTTTCTACTTCACCTCTGCCAGGCTCTGGAACACTCTTCCCCTTCACCTACGCTCAGAACCCAATCTTCTTTCCTTTCGTAAACATCTGAAAACCTGGTTTTTCCAAAACCCCACCTACTAAGCTGTTGTGACTCGCCTTTCCCTTCTGCTAGCGCTGGGACGCCTGCCTTTGGGTAGCCATGCGCTCTACAAATACCCATAACATATTTGTAGATTTATCCTGTCATTATTCTGAATGTTTTAATGTGTTTTATAATATGTGCTTTTATGGCTATTGGCTGAAATAAAGTTGAAATTGATTGAATGAATAAAATTAATATAAATATTTTATTTATAAACCATTTTCCCTTTCCTTCCATGATAAAATAAGTAAACAATGACTTTATATTAAAAGATTGTGAATAGTAAGTATACAATTAATCTACTTTTTATGTAAAATAATTTGCATGAGAAGTTATTTTTAAAGTAATACGTTCTTTACTCATTTATTTTTGTAATTGGATTAACAATGGTCTCTCTCTCGCTTTACAGATTTAGATATGTATATAATTTGCTATTTTAAAAAAAACACATACTATTTTTTCTACTTCCTACCACATTTTCAACGCCCAAATTCTTTCTACAATTAACTTGAAAGTACATCTAAATTTAAAATAACAAGTTATATATTTTATTTACATTTTATATCATATTATGTTATATACTTGCCGTTTTACCCACAAATTACGAATTTAATTACGTAACTATTTAATTTGAGATTGCTTAATAAAAGCTCAAATGTTTAAAGTATTAAAATAGAATGTTTAAAATAAATTCAAGTTAAAGAAAATGGTGTATTTTCTTTGTAAATTTCACTAGTCACCCTTACTTATAATACAGTACCAAATTAAAAGTACAACTAAAATTAGAAGTTGAAATCTAAATAAATACCTACACCCCAAGTAAATACCCACCCTAGAACCCCCAAATTGAAATGCTAAAAAGCTAAATTAAAAGCCCTCAAACCATAATTAATCACCAAAAAATGAAATTACTCCCAACCCAAGACACATAACACTCTTATATCACACTCAAAGACTTAGACCACAGTAAATATTAAATATTTGAAATGTAAATAAATACCCACACCCTCAAAAAATAAATACCCACCCCCTGAGCTCAGGAATTTAAATACTCAAAAACAAAAAACTTCACTCCAAAATTGATCACTGAAAATTAAATACCTACCCATCCGGGATCACTATAACCCTTATGTGGGAGGGCAGGTCGGATATACAAACGCGGAGGCTGAATATATTTTCCAAAGGTGCGCTTTTTATTGTCAGTGATTGAGGTAACAGAGGGGATGACTGATGTTCCGTCGCGCTCTTCCCGTTGATCCGTCTTGATGGTGTTGGGCTGTTGTTTGGAAGTGGTCGGACCCGGGTCCTCTGACTCGTCGGTGTCACTCCGGAGGCTCATAAGAGAGGAGAAAAGGGAGGCGTCAATCACTGTTGTGGGAAAAGGGAAACTAGAAACAGGTATGACCGTCACCGCACCCAAGAGTGTCGCACCTTAAGGGTTCAAAGCTTTCCAATTTAAAAGTATTATAGCAACTGGGATGTTCCTTTGAGGGCAGAATAGCGCGAAAGGCAACCAGGTCAGGGCTAGCAAGTGATGATGAGAAGTGCTCAGTGAAACGAGGGGGATAAGAGTGCACGTCAAGGATCAAAACCCAAACACAGGAGTTGTGTAACACACGAGTGATTTTAGGGGTTTGTGAGTTTCGTGAGTTCTTTACCCGTGCCCCGTTTCCTCACCCCTCCTCCCTCGTTCCCTCCCCCACTGTCCCCTGAGACGCTGTCACTCACCGGCTCCGCCGCAACTCTCCTGAGTTGCGGCCGCCCTCCAGCCTCCTCCGGTGGGCACCACCACTCCTCGCTCCACCGCTCGTCCGCTTCCTCGTCTTCTTCGATGTCGTCGTCGTTTCGCGGCTTTTCCTCATCCTTCCTCCCGTAATCACCGTCTTCGCTTCTCCACTCCTCCTCGTCCTGCTTCCTGCTTGTCCTCACTCCGGGGTTGGTCCAAGACACACCTCCTTCGCTCCAGCTCCCTTTCATTGGTTCCGGGAAAGGACTTCCGCGGTCATCTCCTCCCACTTCCGGTCTCGGGTCGAGGTCCCGCTGTAGGGAGATAGGAGAGGGGGGGGGTGTTTTGTCGCTTCACCTCCGCCATCGGATCGGTACCTCTCGGGGAACGGAGGTCAAAGGGCACAATACTTCTACGGGGCGGGTCCTCTGAATCAGGTAAGAACATGACTCCCTCGCTTGTCTTCTCACATCCCCTTTCCCTTGCTGTCTCTCTACTAGGTTTAAGGTCTTGGGGAAACCTAGACAGGAAGTCTGCATTCCCTTGCTCGGACCCCTTTCTGTGTTTGGTTTTGAATTGATATGGCTGTAGGGACAAAAACCATCTAAGGACTCTCTCGTTGTTGCCCTTATTTCTAGCTAGCCATGCTAAGGGTGCGTGGTCTGTGTATAACGTAAACTCACGTCCTTCGAGATAGTATCGCAGGGTCTCTATGGTTGCGTAATTCCTTTCTCTTGGAAATAATTTCCGGCTGATGTATAGTATGGGCTTCTCTCCCTGTTTGGTGACCTGTGACAGTACCGCCCCTAATCCCTGTCTGAAGCATCCGTCTGAAGGATGAAGGGAAGTGAATAGTCAGGACTGGCTAACACTGTATCGGACGTGAGGGAGGTCTTGAGATGTTCAAAGGCATGCACTATGTCAGAGGAGGGATGTTTCAGCATCTCCTCGGTTTTAACGTTTTTCTGGAGAAGATTGGTAAGAGGAGCAGCTATTTGTGAGAATCTGGGGATAAAGCGACGGTAATATCCGAGTAAACCCAGGAAGGCTCGGAGATCTTTTTTTGACCGTGGTAGGGGTATCTGGGATATGGCAGTGAGTTTGGTATTTTGGGGTCTTATAACCCCTTCCCCCAACAAGTACCCCAGGTAACGAACTGTCTGGGCTGCAAGATGGCTTTTCGCTGGGTTTATTTTGAGACCATGTTGTTCTAAGGTCTGTATCACTTGGGAGAGATGTAGCAAGTGTTGTTTCCAGGTATCACTATAGATGATTATGTCATCGATGTATGCTCCGGCATAGCTCTCATGGGGCCGCAATATCATATTCATGGCTCTCTGAAATGTGGCGGGGGCCCCGTGTAACCCAAAGGGTAATACCTTGAACTGATATAAACCATCAGGAATAGAGAACGCAGTCTTTTCTCTATCCTGTTTTCTCAAGGGAATCTGCCAGTACCCTTTGCACAGATCCAGTGTACTGATATATTTAGTCCGACCTATTCTCTCGACCATTTCGTCAACCCTAGGAAGGGGGTATGTGTCAAACTCTGAGATTTTGTTAACCTCTCTAAAATCAATACAGAAGCGTACCGAGCAATCCGGCTTCGGTACAAGGACAATGGGTGAATTCCATTCGCTTACAGAGGGTTCAATGATGTCCATCCGCAACATCTGTTGAACCTCATCCCTAATGGTCTGTCGGCGGGCCTCAGGGATACGGTAAGGCCTAAGACGTACCCGTTTCCCTGGAGGGGTTTTTATGGCGTGGTCACAGAGGGAAGTCCTTCCCGGCGAGGTGGAGAAGGTATCCTGGAGGGGGAACAGCACCTCCGATAATCCACGTCTTAGTTCCCCAGGGAGGTCAGGGTCCACACTCTGGTGGAATAACGGAGCTGGAGTCTCCGCCACGCTCACGAGAGCCGGCAAGGGGCCCTCCCATCTCTTTAACAAATTGACGTGATAGATCTGGGAGGTACACCTGGTCGGGTCCGTTTCGATGCGGTACGTCACAGGGGTCACTTTCTCCACTACCGTATAGGGACCCTGCCACTGCCCTAGTAGCTTGTGATCTGAAGAAGCGATCATCAGTAACACAGAGTCGCCTATCTCAAAGGATCTTTCTTTTGCCTTTTTGTCGTATTGTCCCTTTTGTGCTGTCTGTGCCTCCTCCAGGTTATTCCTAACTATCGCCCTTAATTGACCTAAGTGCGTTCGTAAATTAGAAACATATTCTATCAACAATTTTGAATCATTCGGTTCGGTTTCCCATTTTTCTTGTGCCATCTCTAAAAATGTACGTGGTTTATGACCATACCGCAACTCGAATGGGGAATACCCAGTACTCTTTTGTTCTTTGCACCTGATGGCAAATAACGCCAACGGCAACATATCTTCCCATTTTCTAGACTCGAGGGCCAGGAGCTTTTTGAGGGTACTTTTAATAGTGGCGTTATATCGTTTGACTAAACCATCCGTCTGGGGATGATATGCCGCGGTCCGCATTTGCTTCACCATGAACACAACGTATGGCGACTGTCCCATCGATCGGACCGATTCCTGGTCCAAGGTCTTGGGGCCGAACCACGCTTTGTAGGCAGCCTGTGTCGGCCAAAGCGGTAACCGGATGTCCGTTCACTGACACGGTGCAATGATAGGGAACCACGCCTTGGGCTGTTGCGGCCTGATAGGCTGCCTGTAAGTCACCAGACAGGAGGGGACCCAGATATTGGCCCATTTATCGGCCTGCCAGGAGGCCGCGGCGGCCATTCGTTCAAAGTTGTTAAAAAAATAGTCAGGGTCCTCTCCACTCACGTACCGCTGCAGAACCACGGAAGGAAGAGTAGTGGGCCCCCTCTGATGTCCAAGGGCCTCAGTGATCTTATCCATAGCTGCTCCATGGGTTTGGCTTTGTCCCGTGAGTACTTGTTGCAGCTTTCCCCGATCCTCTTCGACTACTGTCAGGAAGCGTTCCATCACCTTTCCCAGATGTTCCTGGTTCTCCGCCATTTTTGCCAGAGCAGCCTCCATGTCTCCTTCTGATCCCACTTCTGACACCACTTGTGGGAGGGCAGGTCGGATATACAAACGTGGAGGCTGAATATATTTTCCAAAGGTGCGCTTTTTATTGTCAGTGATTGAGGTAACAGAGGGGGTGACTGATGTTCCGTCGCGCTCTTCCCGTTGATCCGTCGTGATGGTGTTGGGCTGTTGTTTGGAAGTGGTCGGACCCGGCTCCTCTGACTCGTCGGTGTCACTCCGGAGGCTCATAAGAGATGAGAAAAGGGAGCCGTCAATCACTGTTGTGGGAAAAGGGAAACTAGAAACAGGTATGAACGTTACCGCACCCAAGAGTGTCGCACCTTAAGGGTTCGAAGCTTTCCAATTTAAAAGTATTATAGCAACTGGGATGTTCCTTTGAGGGCAGAATAGCGCGAAAGGCAACCAGGTCAGGGCTAGCAAGTGATGATGAGAAGTGCTCAGTGAAACGAGGGGGATAAGAGTGCACGTCAAGGATCAAAACCCAAACACAGGAGTTGTGTAACACACGAGTGATTTTAGGGGTTTGTGAGTTTCGTGAGTTCTTTACCCGTGCCCCGTTTCCTCACCCCACCTCCCACCTCCCTCGTACCCTCCCCCACTGTCCCCTGAGACGCTGTCACTCACCGGCTCTGCCACAACTCTCCTGAGTTGCGGCCGCTCTCCAGCCTCCTCCGGTGGGCACCACCACTCCTCGCTCCACCGCTCGTCCGCTTCCTCGTCTTGTTCGATGTCGTCGTCGTTTCGCGGCTTTTCCTCGTCCTTCCTCCCGTAATCACCGTCTTCGCTTCTCCGCTCCTCCTCGTCCTGCTTCCTGCTTGTCCTCACTCCGGGGTTGGTCCAAGACACACCTCCTTTGCTCCAGCTCCCTTTCATTGGTTCCGGGAAAGGACTTCCGCGGTCATCTCCTCCCACTTCCGGTCTCGGGTCGAGGTCCCGCTGTAGGGAGATAGGAGAGGGGGGTGTGTTTTGTCGCTTCACCTCCGCCGTCGGATCGGTACCTCTCGGGGATCGGAGGTCAAAGGGCACAATACTTCTACGGGGCGGGTCCTCTGAATCAGGTAAGAACATGACTCCCTCGCTTGTCTTCTCACATCTTACTAACTACTTTGTTTGTTTTTAAATGGGGTGATAGACCTCACTACCCCATATCTATCTCTGTCTCGCTCTCTCTATATATATATATTTATATATATACTAAGGACTATCATGTAAGTCAGTGGTTCCCAAACTGGGGTCCGCGGACCCCCAGGGGTCCCTGACACATTCCCAGGGGGTCCGCAGGCAGCTGTCTTAAAAGCAATGCAAAGTTCCTTGTATAATCTGCAGTTTTACGACAACAATAAAACTATCAAGATAACTCGAGTGATTAATGTACCTGCTGGAGAGAGATGGTAGGTAGCGCAGAGGGTTAATATGCCTGCTCCAAAGAACGGGTACCATGCATTTTTAATAAAACAGTATTTTATGTGCATAGCTGGGTTACTGCTTTTGTCACAGAGATTATTTTGTTACTGTGCAGTTCATAAGTTACAATCATAATCTAGCACTGTCAACTATGAACTGCCGTCAAAGAGCTGCATACAAACTGCATTGTACAAGTTAGTATGCCATCTTTTTCCCCAGTCTTTCATTATCCTGATGCTGCCAAAAAGGTATGTTTGGGTAGAATTAAATTGTTATAATTAAAGTCAACGCTAACCACTGTGTTACATTCTGAAACCAGATTTTGTGCTTCTCCAAATCAAGCACTCTTAAAAAATGCTTACCAGTATGGATGACGTGAATCCTACACCTTGAAGTCCCCTTTCCCTATGTAACATTTTCTATACACTGATTTACACACATATGATTCATTGGGGGAGATTTACTAAGCTTTTGCGCCATGTTTGCGTCACAAAAGTGACACAAAACGACGCAAAATCTTTTTTTTGTAATTTACTTTCCAGCACTAAACTTGTTTCCATGCAACCACCCAGAGTTTCTCACGCTAAACCCAATTTACTAAAAACAGTAGATTGTGTTTAGCGTGAGAACACTGCACCCTTTTCAACTAGGAACAAGGAAGGAGAAATTCTTTCATTTCTCCTTCCTTTTCCGACTTTGCATGCGTGCTGCACTGTGCAGCACGCCTATAAAGTGGGAAAAGCTTTCCCTCGTGTCTAGCATAGTATTTTGTACAGGAAGGGTACCCTTCCTGTACAAAACCTATGCTACACTCATGCACACACCTTAGCGCTACAGCGCTAAGGTGTGTGCATGGCACGGGGCTACTGAAATCAGCGCCGGCGCAAGGGAAAGGGGAGGAGAGAGCCATAGCTTTGGAAATATGGCGCTCCCCTGCTCCCTCCCTGTCGCGCAACGCAGCGCAGCCTCGCGGGGGGCTGCGCTGCATTGCGCAACTTTTTTGTAAATCTCCCCCATTGTTTCTGTATGTGTGTGATGTAAAGTGCTCTGACACCCTACACTAGTATGAGAGATGCTATAAAACAAATGAAATACATGTGACAGAGGTGCTATGGGAAGAAGAGAGGCACTGTTGGAGGATGATAGGGAGGGATTCATGGAAGAGCCCCAAAAAGATTGTTGTATTGGTGCATAGTAAGGTCATCATTTACTATGCTTTGAAAGCGAATACAATTCAATATATAATTACAAATGTGTTGTAGAATGCACCATTTTTCCCCAAATTTTCTTGGTGGGAGAGCCCCCAAAGTCCGCTTTGTAGTGGCCAGGCTCGCTCACTGCACTTGGTGTGCACCGTACGGGGACTGGCCTGATAACATTTGCCAGGGCTGCTTTGGGTTCCAGTCCGGCCCCGTCAGGAGCAGGAATCTCATACTCTAAAATAAATCCAAATATTGAAAAGTTAGTCGCCGAGATGCAGCACCAACCTTCCTATTAAAAATTTTCGATTTTGCAAATTTTTTCAATATAAAATACTAAAAGCTTTAGTAATTTGGGTATCTGTTTGGTGCGCACACGTGTTTATTTTTTTCGAATTACTGTTTTAATGTTTGAAATTTAAATCGTACGAATTGCTTGGGGGTCCTCAGCTTCCAGTAGTGACTCAATAGGGGTCCTCAGGAGTCAAAAGTTTGGGAACCACTGATGTAAGTTAAATCTGCCAATTAGTATTTTTTGCAAATTCATATGGTTGGTGGTCGGCCTCAACTTCTGACTTTGACCTGGTCTAGGGTGATCAGTGGATTATTAGCTGACGTAGATGGTAGCCCTTTTCGAGTAATAATGGCACTATTCCTTAATAGGTCCCGTTAGGTCTAAATAATTTAAACCTAAGCTCAATCCTTGGTAGCTGTCGCACAGAGCAGACAGGCTAAGCTTAGGAGAAATGTGTAAAGCAGTTAAAAAGTAGAAAACAATACACAATAAAAATCCCACTACAGTTTATAAAAATTTGAGAATATTTTAATGAACAAAAAGACACCAAAATGACAAAAATCAGATACGGGGAACCAGAGATATGAATTTTTGAAGTTTGAATTAAATTTTAGCACCAAAAGGCAGAAAGCACCAACAGCATACAGCTGCTCAAGCTAGACTGGGTCAAAGGCAAAAGTTAGGTCGACCGGAATGGAGCAGGGGTCAGGTACAGAAATTAAGTTTGTCCCAGTGGGAGTTTTACATTCTGACTTAGGGGTCAATTTATATCTTGGTGGAGAGAGAACTTCGCTGCAACGGTGAAGAAGTTCCCTCCCCATCAATACAGTGGTCCGCCTGCCTGACTTATATGCGGGCTTAGCATAGGTTTGGCTCCCGCAGGAGTAAGGGCCATAGGAGAATTGGCTATATGTCTGTCTGCCTAATTGGTTGGGTGGACATATAGCTGCTTTTTACTGTCTGTCACCGCCAGGCAAATCCTAGTAGTAAAGGGCACTAAAAAACAAAAAATTCCCCCCTCACCATGGGAGATGAATCTCATTGTGAGGGAGACATTATCTTTTTTATTTTCAAAAAGAAAATCCCCGCTTCAGGATTTTCTTTTTGAAAATGTAATACAAATCAGTTTGATGCAAGGCTCTGTCATGTTGGCTGTGGGCGGCATCTCCGCCAGAGAGAAAGAATAATGTACTCCATCGCCCTGGCGGAAAAACCGCTCGCCCACCAAGAGACAGAAATCAGCCCCAAAGGCAGCAGGCTGTGGCGAGATGGGTTCCAGGAGGGCGGATAACCATTGGATGAAGTCCTGGTGAAGCTGTTGACTTTTGGTAGGAAAGCTCCGAAAGGGAGAAATTCTAATTTTGCGCCCAAGGAAAATCCCTCGCTCACCGGGTATATTTGAAGCCTTCACCAGGTGAAGATTTCTACTTTCAGATTTGGTCACTTTTTTGGAGCTCAGAGTCCTCCAGCAGGGCAAGGCTGCAAGCTATAGACGAAAAACACACCACAAGGCTGAATAGCTTCTTTCTGACATCCAACTGAAACAGATTTGCTGCTGCGTAAAAGCTCTGAGTGAAAGCAACCTGAATCTATGGCAGTTTTGTCCTGGTCTTCTGCCTGTTCTCCAGGCAATTATCCTTGAAAAAGTTTTTAAGTCCCAACATTCGGGTATACCATGTACTTACCAAACGAGCACGTACGGAATGTAGTGATTCTTCAGCATGCCAGGTGGATATGGTATACCCGAATGTTTGTGCCGATTTAGCGGAGTTATAAACATTTGCCATCAAGGTTTTTATATCTAAAGATAATTCACAAACAAAGGGAACAAATATTTTATCATTTACAAGGACATGCGAAGATGAACTTTTATTTCGAACTATGACTGTGACAGCCTTCATTGGATTGGCTTTTCTGAATTAACCAATGACAGTACGTGTTGTTTGGGATTTAAACCACATCTGCATTGCTTTATTGTTGAGGCAAGAATTGAGAAAGGCTAACGCCGAAACGCGTCTTCTTGCAAATAAAGAATTGAATTGTTCCCCGCGAGTGCTCCGTTTCTTTTGGAAGCTCTGATGTTTATCGTGATCCCACCCTCACGTAACGGTAGCACCCGCCCAGAGTTCGGCCGGCAATTGGTGGACTTGGAGCATGATATATATATACACACATTTGTCATTTAATTATTTAAAATCCATAACTGCTTTACTAGTACTCATCCCTGAACCCCATACTACCCTGAAATTGCTTTGCACATGTAATGTGTTTTATGTTTCCTCGGTGTTCGTTACCTTGCTGTAGTGGTAAATGTGTTCTAATGGTTGCGTTATAATGGTCCCTCGCTTTTTGGATGCGCTGCTTTTTATTGAGATAAGGGATATGCTTAGTCATCCACGTAAAGCGCCAAAAAGGGGGGGGACACTGCATAGATTTGATGCCGGATTTAAAGGGTGCCTGGTATAACCAGGACTGCAGGAATGCCAAGGGGGCGCTTATATGTGCAGTAAAACGAAAGGCACGCTCAGATGTAGTGACCTGTAGAGCCAAGTATAGGTAGGCCATAGAGAAAGCAAAGAAGAAGTGGGAGGGCTCCTTGTGGTCCTCCTTACATAGGGCACTGTTAGACAAAGATCCCAAGATTTCTTGGAGAAAAGCAGCCTATTGGCTCAAGGGAAATAAGCCAGTCCTGGAATATACAGTCCAGCCTGAAGAGTGGGTTGCTCACTTTGGTTCCCTCTACGAAATAGGCACTCTGGAAAGAGAAGAAGCTGGTGAGATGTGGGATGAGGCCCCTGGCGGGGTGGGCGATACTTTGGTTTTCTCTACAGAGGAAACACAAGTGGCGATTTCATCTTGTGCGCCTGCTCGAGCTCCGGGCCCGGACAGAATTCCTAATGATTTGTATAGAGAGGATACATTTCTCTGGGGGCTCTTATATAAACTTGGTAACTAACTTAATTACGTCTGGTGCTGCCATACCTCCATCGTGGAAGATTGCAGAAATAGTGCCTATCTATAACAAGCATTTGCAATGCAATAGGTCTCACATTTACGCAAGTTTAAGCTATTGGCATTGTAAATGACAATGCGTTTTATTTATGTTTCAAAAACCAAAACATAAATAAAAGTCATTGTTATTTACAATGCCAATAGCTCAAACTCGCGTATATGCGAGACCTGTAGCATTGCAAATGCCTGTTGGTTTTAGTTTCTATTGTGTTTGAGAAGGGATGTGCAAAGCATGCCCTCATTTTTTTGACATTGGCCTACCTTCCCTGTCATGGGATTAGCTGTTCTGGCAGCGGACTCTGCTCTCTGAATCAGTAGTTATAACCAGACCTTTTTATCTGTTCCACATGAGTGAAGGCCTATTGGCCCACTCAAGTAAAGTCCCACTGATATGCACTAACCTAGGTCCCAGCACTACAATTCTAGTGCATATTTGCATGCACGTATGTATAGATGTGGCCTGCATGATGCATTTTTGTTTTAAATCTCTTTTATTGATTTTATACACAACCAAATAATGCAACTGAACAGTCGCCAAACAGTAAGCTGCAGAAGGTGTCACAGAAGAAACATGGCATAGTATACATTCCGATGCTCCATAAAAAACTTTCTCCAGAGAGCCTCATGCCAGGCCAGGTAACAGTACATAGTGCATGATCACCATCACAAGCCTCATAACGGAGATATGGGCCAACAGCGAGTAGCCAGTGCTCCAGCAATAGTAGGGAACTGGCAGACTACATACCATGCGTTCTAGCAATTGGATTCTATAAGCATGCTTCATACAATAGCTATAGAGGTCCCATCTCACCGAGTGTGCAAATTAGGTACAGGGAGGTAACACTTCGGAGGCTCGACAGGGTTAGCTTGGCAAAAGTGCAGGGCGGGGGACAGGGCACCCATGTGACACTGCATGCCTATGACACTAGACCTGTCCAAACCCATCGAGCTATGGCGAAAGCCGCAACTTCTGTGACCAATAGCCAAAAGTAGCCCTAAGACTGCAGAGAGCAAGAGAGATATAGGAGAGAGTGGGAGTACCAAGGAGAGCAGAGGACGAAAGAAAGAAGGAACAGGAAAGGGGAGAAGAGGAGGGGAGAGAGCACACTGCACCAGACCTTTGGGGCTGTGGGTACCCGGCAACCTGGACCCGAAGTGAAGCCGAGGTGAGCTGGTTGAGGGAAGTAGTGCCCAACCCTTCCGATCATGCTTCTTCGTCGGAAGTTTCCCCCCTTGGGAGTAGGGGTCATCAAAAAGCTGGAGGGCGCGCAATCGGGGGGGTACGGCTCGAGCATGTTCCAACCGGGAGAGATGTGAGACCAAGGGTTTCCAGATGCGTTCAAATTTAGCATCAGTACCTGCCAGTCTATGTGATAAGAGCTCCATTGCCATAACATGCCAGAGACGCGTGAGCCAGAACAAAGACGAGGGGGTACCTGCTTTCTTCCAATGGAGTGCAATAACCTGTTTAGCGGCAGTAAGCATACGAGCAGCTAAGCGCCAGTCCACGTGTCAGTGCTTTAAGCGAGGTTGGACGGAGCCCTAAAATGACCACCCCTGGATCCCGTGGCAAAGGGAAGCCCAAGACTTCTTTGACGTGGTGCAACACCTCCTCCCAGAACACAAGAATGAGCGGGCACGTCCACCAGATATGTAGGAAGGAGCCCTGGGCCGCCTGACAGCGCCAGCAAAGAGGAGCAAACCCAGGGAACATCTTCTGAAGCCGGAGAGGGGTTTAGTACCATCGAGTCATGAGTTTGTACGCTGACTACTGCTGGGTGACACTTTTAAAAATGCGCGGGATATCCCGCCATAGCTGCTCCCATTGGTCCGGGAGGATATCACTCTCAATATCTAGCTGCCACTGACGTTGATAGGTGTGCGGGGGCACAGCCTGTGAATGTTGAAGCACTTTGTACGTCCGAGAAATCAGCCCACGGGACTCATCGAAAGCGCGTACCAGGGATTCGAATGTAGTAAGCTGCCGTGTGGCGCCTTCCGCATAGGAGGGGGCACGGAGCCAATGGCGAATCTGAAAATATTCCACGCGTGCAGTAGTAGGAAGATTAAAATCTTGCCGACATTGGGCAAATGATTTAAAAATGCCACCGTCAAATAATTGCTCTATGACCCGGCACTCACCAGTCAGGCACGTCGAGAAGGAGGATGGGGCAAAGGCGGCGGGAAGTCCGGGTTAAGCGCTAAAGGCATATTGGGTGAGGGAAATGAAGTGAGTCCACGGGAGACTGCGACCCTATCCCAAATCTCCAGAACAGTCTTCGTTGGGGTAGCAATGTAGGCACTACGATGCCTGGAGCCACTTCGTATCCAAGCGAGGTCCCACAAGGGGCGGCAAGCCACTGCCCTGTCCAGGTGGAACCAGTGTTTTTCGCTTTCGCGAACCGACCACTCTGATATATACCTCAAGTGAGAGGCCCAGTAATATACTAGTAGATCGGGGCAAGCCAGGCCCCCCCGGTCGCGGGGCAATAACAAAACCTTGGCAGAGAAACGCGGTCGTCGTCCCCCCCCCCCAGATGAAGGCGGTTAGGTCTCGCTGGAGGCTCAGGATATCCCTCTGGGGAATCGGCGTGGGGAGCGCCTGGAAAAGGTACAGCATCTTTGGCAATATTGCCATTTTGACCGCATTAAGGCGGCCCAGCCACCAAATGGGGAGCGACTTCCAGCGAGTAAGTTCAGCCCGGATAGCTGTCCTGCAAGCCGGCCAGTTCGCCCCTGTCCATGTGTCTAGGGTAGCCGTGACATTAATGCCAAGATAACGAATGGATTGTGGGGCCCAGTGAAAGGGGTTAACGCTTTCCAGCTCCTCTAGTTGCTGACGAGGAAGAGTAAGGTTGAGCGCCTGCGACTTGGAGAGGTTAATCTTAAGGCCAGATATCAATTCAAACTGCGTAAGTATGTCCAGGAGCGCGGGTAGGGAGCTCACTTGATCCGTGAGCGTTAGGAGGAGATCGTCGGCAAAAAGAGCTATTTTGTGCTCCACCCCTCCCATGCGAAGGCCGCGGATGCTCGTCGATCCCTGGATGGCAATCGCCAGAGGCTCCACCGCCAGAGCAAAAAGCAAGGGCGAGAGCGGGCATCCCTGGCGCGTGCCCCTGCAGATGGAGAAGGAGGGGGTAAGAAGGCCATTAACCCGGATGCGCGCCGAGGGCGCCACATATGGAGCCATAATTCGCGCGATCATGGTTGGCCCGAGGCCTACACGCTGGAGGACCGCCCAGAGAAAGGTCCAATCAACCCGATCGAACGCCTTCTCGGCATCGAGGGAGAGGAGGAAGGCTGGTACATTACGATGCTGAGCCTTTTGTACAAGATGGGCCACACGCCGAATGTTGTCCGCTCCCTGACGCTCCCGAATGAAGCCAACCTGATCTGGGTCGATTAAGCCTGGGAGGTGGGGGGCCAGTCGCTGAGCGAGAATTTTGGTGTATAATTTGGCGTCCACGTTTAATAACGAAATAGGCCGGAATGCGGCACAGGGTCCTTCCCTTGCTTGGGGATAAGGACAATCTCCGCCTCAGCCATCGTCGGAGTGACAGATCCAGACTCCGCAAAGGAGTTAAAAAGGCTCAACAGGTAGTCCTGAAGCTCCGGGAGAAAGAGACGGTAAAAGCCCAGTGTAAGGCCATCAGGCCCGGGCGACTTACCCTCAGGCATGCCTTTTAGCGCGTTTCGAAGTTCTGCCGCCGTTATAGGTTCCTCCAGTTGTCTCCTAAAGAAGGGGGTGAGTGGCGTCCAGGGGCATGCAGTCAAAAAGGAGTCTATTTGGTCCACACAAGTTTCCCCCCGGCTATACAGGTTAGCGAAGAACGCGCTAAACTCCCTATGCTTAGCTTGTTCGGAGGTGGCCCATCCCCCCTCCGGCAAGGCTAGTTTAGCAATATGCCCCCGGCTGAGTTGATAGCGGAGGCGGCGCGCCAGCATGGAGCCCACCCTATTACCACCCCCATAGAATTTTTGTTTTAGAGCCAGGAGAGAGTGCTCCGCTTTAATTACGCGGATTACCTTGAGCTGGCCTCGGAGCGAGGCTAGGCTCTTACGTGTTGTAAGAGAGGGCGCACTACTACTTTGCTGCTCCAGGGCTTTGATATCACGCGCGAGGTTGTCTTCCACTAAACGGGATTCCCGTCTGCGGGGTACAGAGATAGAAGTAATGGTGCCCCGAATTGTGGCCTTAAAGGCATCCCACAGCATGTGCGCGGGAGTCTCCGGGAGGTCATTAATCGTAAAATATGATTATATGGCCTGCCTAAGTTCGGCCACATCCACCTGATCCCGGAGGACTTGTGGGGGCAGGCGCCACCGCGGGACGGAGTTCGGGTGGCAACCCATACCAGAGAGGGTAAGTTCCAAGTGGGCGTGATCGGAAATGGATATATCCAAAATCCCCACCGTTACCAGGGACCGAATAAGTGGGAGAGATAAGAAAAAGTAATCGATACGAGAGTGCGAACGATGGACATGGGAATAGAAGGTGTAATCCTGCGCGTCTGGTTCCCGGTAGCGCCATGCATCAACAAGGCCTAAGGCGTCTAGGTCCCGTTTGAGAGCAGCGGACATAGCCCCTGTTTCCTGGTAGGAAGAAGAGGTGCGATCCTTACTGGGGTCCCACACTAAGTTAAAATCGCCCCCAAGAATGACAGGGTTGGCTTCCCGAGAGAGCGAAGTCCTGAGGAGATCACGAAGAAAAGCGTCCTGTGCTTGATTGGGCGCATATACGTTGAGCAGGGTAAGAAGCTTACTTTGTAGTGAGAGCACAAGCTTGAGGAACCGACCCTCCGCATCCCGCCTGGTACTCGTGATCTGCACTGGAAGGCCTGCCTTGAAGAGAATGGCCACCCCCGCTGTCTTGGGTCGCGAAGACGCCCAGAATTGTAAGGGGTACTTAGGATGGGACATGCGGGGAGTTTCCAAACGGAGAAGGTGGGTTTATGGAGAAAGATAATGTCTGGATCATGTAATTGAAGATATCGCCAGATCTGCCGTCTCTTGTTTGGGGCGTTTAGGCCTTTGACATTAAGGGTCAGACATTTAAGCTGTGCCATTGGTCTGCACAGGTAGTGGCATGCGATGGCTGGAGTATAAAACTAAACATCTCTCCCTGGCCGGGTTGCAAGCCCACGTCAGAAGCGTCAGCCGTAGTAGAGCGCGTGGAAGGTATGGGATCCCCGCTAAACGTAGAGCATGGAGGGTGTTGCCAGTAGACCCTAGAAGGGCCAAATAGGGGACGGGATCGTAGTGTTGAAAGTAGGCTCTCCCCCCCCCCGAAACCAGGCAGCTAGAGAAAGAGAAGAGAGAAACAGGACAGGAATATAGGGAGAAAACAAGAAGTGAAGCAGGTAACCAAGAGGCCAACTGGGCCAAGAAGGACCTTTCCAGTCCAGGAGTGGCCCAATGGTAAAAACCAGGGCGGCTCTGAGGAAGTCACTCCTCCTGGGGACTAAGGAAAGGGTGGGGTGGGACGTGAAGTGTCCAAGGGGCAAGAGCTAACCGCTCCCCAGCGGCCGGCCCAGCGCATTTGCAATTGCAAGGGGGGCCGGAGTCTCCTCTGTAGAGGATGAAAAATTCTGTAACCGGGTCGGGGACCCAGCCCCCAAGATGGCGGGTAGGCGAAACGGACAGACCCCGCCAAGACGGTGGGGGGAGGGAGGAGAGAAACCGCGAGGCAACGGCCCCGCACGGGGTTCACCGGGCACAGAGCGCACATACATGCAAGCAACAATATGCATTTATACAGTACATAGCACAAGACAAATGATCCGCAGGGAAATAGCACTGAACTATGCAAAGAGGACCTACAAGAAAGCAGAACAGCCTGTCATTACTTCCCAAAGAGGGTATCTAAGGCAAATGCAGTATTACAATTTAGCATTTCTCTCGAGTCCAAACAGTTGCGTGGAGGATCAAAAGGAGGCTCGTAAAGCGGAATTATCTAGTTCCCTCAGGCCAGGCAGGTCAGTCTGGACCAGAAGTCAGTCTCCAGTGCCCAAGCCAGAGGGTGAGGGGGGGCCCGATCCCTGCCCCCCCGCCGATGATTGCGAGGCTTCAAGCACTTTCAAATGCTGAATGATGTCTAGTTTAGCTTGACGGGCCGCCGAGCTGGCCGTGGAGTGCCTCGAGTGGGGGGACCCCACCCTTGCCCACTCGGGGCGAAGAGAGACCTGGGAGGCCGAATCAGCAGGCGTGGGAGACGAGGCCCGCGACCCCGATGAAATGCGGAGCAGGTGGAGGGCCTCCTTAAGAGAACGCAGAGATCGGCGCTTCCCCTCCCACTGGAAGTTCAAGGCAAAGGGGTGGCCCCATTGATATTTAATATTGGCTTCCTTCAATTTAGCAGTTACAGGCTGGAAGTCCCTGCGGCGGCGGAGAGTCAGGGGAGATAGATCCTGGAAGATTTGGATGATGTTCCCCTCGTACTCCAACTTCCCAGCAGCTCTTGAGGCCCGGAGGATCGCCTCTTGCTCCGTATAGAAATGCACCCTAGTCAAGATGTCGGGAACCAGGTGGGGGTTGCCACGGGGGGGAGGGGCGACCCGGTGAGCGCGGTCCAGAGTTGGGGGAGAGGAATCGTCATCCCCCCTGACAGAGTGGAGGAGGTCCGCGACATATGACATGATGTCCTGCCCTTCCGCTCCCCGCGGCACTCCCCGGATACGGAGATTGTTCCGGCGACTCTTATTTTCTAGGTCCTCTTGTTTAATTTGAAGTTCGATATGTTGCTCTTCAAGGACTAGGACCCGCCGGCGGAGGTCCTCCTGATCCTCCGTACGGGAATCTATGGTGCGTTCCAGATCGTCTACTCTGGTGCCGATTTCGGTGACATCACGGCGAATGTCTGTAAGGTAAGACTTAACCTCCGTCTTGAGAGAGGATATTTCGGACTTTATTTCCTGGAGGAAGGTAGCCAGGAACGCCTGTGTGATGGTGCCAGACTCAGGGGTCTCCTGCGTAGAAGCCATTGTTGCGGTCTCCTGGGAGGGCGCCGGGGTGTGCTTGCTCCACATATCCGTCACCGATGCCTCTTTAGACGGCGGGTGCGCTGCAGCTTTCCCCGTTCAAGATCTGGTCATATTGCTGAGAAAGGGGGGGGGTGCAATCCCCAGGGGCGCCCGCCCACGTTCAGCTGAGGGCCCCCCTCCTGCAGGCGATCACTCCACCAAACCGGGGTCCATGTAGAGCAGAGGCGAGGGGAAGCAGGCTCGGTCGCCTAGGGCAGCAACCCCCCCAGCACGGATCGGGGCAGCAACCCAGAGCGGCTCTCAGGCGCACCCAAGCCCCTCGTCTCCCCAGGCCCGGGCGGACAGGCAGGTGCGGCCCACCCGGCCCCGGAAAGTCAGACTCTCTCTCACACCAGAGTCCAGCAGCGCGGCCCACTCACGTGTCCGGGCCCCGCGCCGTGAAGAAGCTTCACGAGGCTCAGCAGCAGCGCGTGGGGGAAACGCACAGCTCGGCAGACCTCAAGCAGCCCGGGCCTCCAGGTCCCTCAGGTGTGGAGAGCCCCAGTAGTGCGGAGCAGAGGCGAAGGGGCAAGGTTTCCCGGGTCCGCCCCCCGTCCAGAGCACCATCCAATACCGCTGGCGCAGGTTCCCCGTGCTGAGAGGTGGGCAGGCGTGGCGCGAGGGTGCAGGCAGCTCCGGTGCAGTCAGGCCTCAGGGCCGGCGAGGCCCAAAGCAGTGGATAGTTGGCCTTCCCCCCGCGCTATCACCACCGTCCAGGGGGGGAGGCGCTCTCAAGCGGATCGGGTATGGGGCCCCAGGGGGTCACCAGAGCCACTTGGAATGGCCGGGCTGAGGTCTCTAACCCCCCCAGGGCCACTCAACCACCCCTGGGGTAAGCGCCAGCCGCTCCTCACCTCCACTCCCCGCCCAGTCCGGCGGGCGGCTCAAGTCCTCTTGCGGGCCTCCCAGGGCCTCTCCAGGTGCCCCGCTCAGCTCGCCTCCCAAGCAGGGTCACGGGGCTGAAGGGCACAGGTCCGGGACTCTCGTAGGCCCTCCGCCCAGCGGGGCACAAATCTCCTGCTCTCTCCCGCTCAGGGCAGCCGCGCCACCAACAAGATGGCGGGCGGGACCACCGCAGAAGCTCAACCCCAGCTCCACCAGGCGATGCGAAGCGCCAAGGCTCCCGTGTGAGTTCCGGAGCGCGCTACAGGCTGTCAGCTGCCGAGGGGGACACACAGATCGAGCCCCCCGTGCCTGTGAACGCTCGATTAGGGCGCCGGGCCGACCCCAGAGGACGGAGCTCAAGCCTCGTGCGTCCTACGCCATGGAAGTCCAGGCCACGCCCCCCATGATGCATTTTTATTGTGTGTATGAGTAAAACAGAGTAATGGAAGTCTGTGAGTTTCATTTTAAAAGCTTGTGTCCTGA
This sequence comes from Calotriton arnoldi, assembly GCA_963921515.1. Lineage (NCBI taxonomy): Eukaryota > Metazoa > Chordata > Amphibia > Caudata > Salamandridae > Calotriton > Calotriton arnoldi. Next base: position 243,230 of record CAWUFW010015882.1, on the reverse strand, counting down.
TGATCTTCTCCAAGTGGAATTGTTTTTTTCCAGATGGTAGAATTGTATTGCTGACGTTCATGAAGCTGTAAGGAGGAGGCAGGTCTCACTTTAGATTGATTTTATTAGGTCCTTTTTGCTGCATTGGGTTTCTGCTTGGTCTCCCTGAATGAATGAATGAATGATTCTTCTATAGCACACAGCTACTCAGAGGATTGTCCCGGTGCTTTTAGGCACTGAAGGGAGCAGAGCACAGAACCGCTGAGATCCTAACATCACTGAAGTCTGAATAAGAGTGTTTTCAGCTTCTTTTTAAATGCAACTTCCTTCGAGATAGACCTCAAGTAATCAGGAAGCTGATTCTACATACTTGCCGCTCTGACCATGAAGGAAGAGTCTCACCTCCGTTGTCTTTGGAAGTGAGGTACTGCTATAAGTTTAGCATTGCTGAAACACAGGTACTTTATTCAGCTATATTCCTTAATCCATTCATTAAGGTGCATAGGCTGAGCTCGGGTGGCCGATGACGAAGGGCAGTCTCCTTAACCCGGAAACAGGGGTGGGAGGAGTGTAGATTTAGGTGTTGAGAGGGAGGGCACCACACGGGAAGAATTGTTAAAGTTCAGTCAATGTTATGAAAACAAAAATGGAGGTAGTTAAACCGCGCACGCGGACCAAAACTTCTCAATAAAGTGTAAAATAAAGTGCATCTAAAGTATTCACTCTATCTGAGGTCCGTGGCCGGGAGCCCCAGGTTCCAATGTTGTCCTCGGCTTAACATCCTGTGATTCTGCGCACTTCCATAATCTCCAAGTGCCTACGAGAAAATGAATATGTACTCGTGTAACGTCACTGGAGCTCATTTAAAGCGCTCCAATACCTTCGTGTCGAGTTAACGCTATATACAATTTAAAAAAATCCTCAAACTGCAGGCCCGCTGCATCAATGGAACTTTTTGCATTGTACATTTCACATTTAACATGCTGTTCCCTGGGAAGCAGCGAGGGGTTGGAAAGGGTTAAAAGGGTGGAGAGAAGGAACATCTGTGCACCGTCCCGTGGCCGGGAGCCCCAGGTTCCAATGTTGTCCTAGGCTTAACATCCTGTGATTCTGCGCACTTCCCTTAATCTCCAAGTGCCTACGAGAAAATGAATATGTCCTCGTGTAACGTCACTGGAGCTCATTTAAAGCGCTCCAATACCTTCGTGTCGAGTTAACGCTATATACAATTTTAAAAAAATCCTCAAACTGCAGGCCCGCTGCATCAATGGAACTTTTGCATTGTACATTTCACATTTAACATGCTGTTCCCTGGGAAGCAGCGAGGGGTTGGAAAGGGTTAAAAGGGTGGAGAGAAGGAACATCTGTGCACCGTCCCGTGGCTGCTAGCCCCAGGTTCCAATGTTGTCCTAGGCTTAACATCCTGTGACTCTGCGCACTTCCCTTAATCTCCAAGTGCCTACGAGAAAATGAATATGTCCTCGTGTAACGTCACTGGAGCTCATTTAAAGCGCTCCAATACCTTCGTGTCGAGTTAACGCTATTTACAATTAAAAACAAGAAGCGCGAGCAACAAGCGCTCGCCAGGCATCCGCTGTTTATTTTTGCATTGCGCTTTCACTTTAAAGTGAAAGCGAGATGCAAAAACAAACACGCGGCGCCATGTCTCCTTTTTTGTCCGGCCCATCCGGACTGGATCGCTTGGCTTGTTTACATAACACGCCTCCTTGCGATAAGAAACTGCTTCACGACAGCCGTGAAGCAGGCGATCCAGTCCGGATGGGCCGGACAAAAAAGCGAAAAGGAGGCACCCCAGAAAGCTTATTTCCAATGGCAGGCCACCGTTTACCATAAACGGTGACGCCAGCCAATGGAAATAAGGGGCGGGGCTTAAAGCCCTTTTCTCAAACTCCTCATTAGCAATAAATCTCGCCGAGCGACCTGCGCATGTGCGCAGCAACGCTAGGCGAGACCTAAAAAAGGGGACAGAGCCAAGCCGGCCAGCTATAGGCCAATAAGCCTCATTGATTCTCTACAGAAAATCTTTTGTAAACAGATCTTAGGAAGGATACAGGATAGGATGTCTGAGTTTCGAATTTTGAGCGATTTCCTAGCAGGCTTCCACACAAAAGTTAGAACCCTGGATCAGGCTTTCCGCCTTCTCTGTATTTACTGGAAGGAAGTAGTCGCCAAAGGAAGAAAGGTATACATGGCCTTTGTTGATTTACGAACAGCGTTTGACCTGGTCCCTCGGGCCAGCCTTTGGAGAGTTTTAAAAGAGATGGGCTTGCCGGGAAACCTTTTAGATATTTTTTATTAGATTACACTCATCTAACGCAGCACAGGTCAGGTGGGGGGAAAACAACCAAGTAACGGAAACTTTCCCAGAACAACGCGGAGTGAGACAGGGATGTATGTTAGCCCCCACACTTTTTACTCCTTTTATTAGAGGGGTGGTCGATTTTTTTAGACAGAGACGGGTGTGATGCCCCTAAGATCGGCGTAAGAAGAGTACCTGCACTACTCTTCGCCGATGACACCCTTTTAATTTCTAAATCCCCGCAGGGTTTACAACGATTTTATAAGGTTCTGCGATGAGCGGGCCTGGTTCTAAATGAGGCCAAAACCAAGTATATGATTTTTAACAGAGGAATGGCCAAATCGTCCAAAAGAACGGTGTTGGCTGGTAGTACTAAACTGGAGCAAGTCGAAGTTTTTGACTATCTAGGTATCAGTCTGACTCCATCAATTCATTGGGCTGCCCACATTGAGAAAGTGAAATTACAATTAACTCATCAATCCGCTCACATTAGTAAAATTCATAGGAAGACGGTCTCTCGCCAAATTGCACCAGCATTGGAAATTTATAACACTAAGGTCCTAGGGGGGTACTTTATGGAGCAGAGTTGTGGGGCATGGGCAACACAATTTGTCTCTCTATTATTGAAAATCGTTTTCTAAGATCGCTGGTAGATCTCCCCTCTAGCTCCCCCTTGACACCCCTGAACTTGGACCTTGCCCATAGATAGCTGGCCCATAAGCTGAACTATAAACTTCTTATGTTTTGGTATAGGCTATGGACTGTGGAAGAACTTGAATCCTATAGAGAGTCCTTGTCTGACCTTCTGAAATTCCCCCAGGCCACATCGATTTCATGGTTCATCTCTCTGAGGGACTACTGGGGAGGTTGGGGATGGAGGCATTCTGGTTTAACCCGGAAAGTATGGTCCGGACCCCGAGGGCAAAGCTAAAAGAAATGCTCTGGGAATTGACATATGAAAAGGAACTGGCAAAATCTGTGAGTAGTTTGACTAATGATTTTTTTAATTTTAAAACTGTTCCTTGTTTTGAGACTAGTATTGATGAAATTGTTCCCCCACTGGCACGCAAACTTTTTTTACAGTTCCGCTATAAGACTCTACCTACTAAATTGTTTTGTTCTAAGTGGCGCTGTAACGCTGTTATGGATGATCTTTGCCCTTCGTGTAAAGCTTGCCCGGAATCCATTGTTCACTTACTTTTCTTTTGCCCACATTACTCATCCCTGAGGAAAAAATTGATATTTCCGCTAAGTAGACTGGCAGGCCCGGAACACTACCCTGAGGTGATGAGAATCTTGTGTACTGACACACGAAAAGTAATGGTTTTTGGCCTCTCAAGATTTTGGTATGCACTGTGGATCAGGCATGGAAAATGTTTAGTATGAAGCACTGCACTTTGCCCCCTTTTTAAGTGGTTGTTTGCTATGTATTTTAAAACTATTTTATGACATTCAAGCTTTTAAAAAATGTAACTGGTAATCTTTTTATATTTCTGATTTTACTCATCTGTGCTATGTACTTTTTCGGATCTCTGTGACACTCCAACACCAATAACTACATACACACTCACTGATTCTTAGGTCTACACACACATCCACTCACTCACCCGTACAGTCACTCATACTTACGGTCACTCAGTACAGGACTATCATATGCACTCATACACCTATATAGACACTCAAACACCACCACTCATCCATAGAGGTACTCACACACCTAGTCAGTCATGCAAATAATTAATCACACTGCCATTTACTCACCTATACAGTTATACACACACCAGCTCACTTACTCATACAAATACTAGCACATTCTTACGCTCTTATACAATCACTGATACAAGTACACACTCATCCATACAGCCACTCTCACAATCACACACTCTCACTTATAGCCATTTATATACTCCAACACACATATATACTGCCTTTCACATATGTAGTTACTCACACTTGTACCACTGAGATATACATTCACTCACTAACACACCCATACACACACTCACCCACCCATACAGTCCATCACAGATGCACTCTTGAAACCATGCACCCAGTGAATCACCCACTCACACATCTATGCACAGAGTCACACACACCCCACCCACACAAACATTCAGGCACCCATACAGATACTCACACAACCAATCAATAACCCATGTAGACACTCATGTAGCTATTCACAAACCCATGCAGCCACTTACACACCAACAGACAGACGGATACAGACATTCGCACAGTTTAGTCACTAACCCATGCATTCAGTAAGACACGTTTAATCACTCACTTATAGAGTCAGTCACGCACCTACTAAATCATCCATTCAGACATTTATACACCCACTCATTCTTCAATACGCCTTTCCCTATATATATTAAACATATTTAAACTTTACAGAAACACACAGTCACTGGATGATGTCATCAGTGATGTCATCAGTGATGTCACTGACCATGTCATGAGTGATGTAATATGTGACGTCATCAGCAGTGCATTGCGGGGGCGCGAGTTATAGTTAGCTGAACTAACTATAACGGGGGAATTTCACGGGTTTTGTACGAGTGCAATGTCCAACTAACTATAACTGTCCCTAAAACCTATGGTTTCCATTACTGCTTTACTAGTACTCATCCCTGAACCCCATACTACCCTGAAATTGCTTTACACATGTAATGTGTTTTATGTTTCCTTGATGTTAGTTACCTCGCTGTAGTGGTAAATGTGTTCTAATGGTTGCGTTGTAATGGTCCCTCGCTGTTCTGGATGCGTTGTAATGGTATAGAACACCAGGAATACCAGGTTTAAAATCTGAGCAGTGAGATGATGCTATGCAAACATGCTTGTAAGTGCATACAGTGGAATTTGAGTCAGACCTCTCTCATGATTGGATAGCTTTATGGTCTACCTCAGGTTGATGCTTCTGATTCATTGGCTTTCTCTATTCTTGACTTGCCTCACCCGTGAAGCATAGCTTCTTTATTTTCGTTTTGAGTGGATGCGTTATAGCCTTCCACCCCTGACAGTTTAGCTGGGAACTATTTTTTAATTGTCTTTTAGAATGTTTTTTCTTTCATGATTTCCTCTCGATGTTCACCACTTCCTGCCGATCCTGCACAGCCATTGCTAGACTCCCCAGTAATTATTTATTTTTTTGTATTCTTTTTAATAATTGATTGTGCGATGGCCCAGTAGATGCAAATTGCTGAAGGTGCGCTAACTTGCCTGCTCATCCATTGCTTCCTGGCCCTCCACTTCCTGCTTGCAGTTTATTCATTTTGTATTTATTTCCGTGAAAGCCTAGCAGCTGCACATTTCTACAGGGATACTTATTTCCCCACTCGTCCATTGTTCCAAAGCCCTCGTCTTCCCGCGTTTGTTTTTTTTGCGAAGGCTCAGCAACACTCTAGCGGCCACTAACTTCTTGTACTTTGTTTAGCATTGCTCGCGTCCTTTTTTAGGTCTCGCATAGGCAGCGCATGCGCTGCCTCTACGAGGCATCAAGTAACCTGTATATGTTAGCAAGCAGCCGGTAGTTTGTCCTGCCGCTTGCCATTTGGTGAATGTTGGCACAGCTCCTGTTAGCTGGCTTTTTACTGGCTGTTGATGTGAAACTGACTTCCGTGTAGTCCGGAAGCAGCGGCCACTAACTACAGTTTTAGTCCGCCAGATCGCACTTTTTTTTTTTGTCGCGCATCTCTGCCTGACGTAAACATGGCAGCGGCGCATGCGCGTTCTACACCATATTCAGTGCTGTACTAAGCGGTCCTGCGACGTTGTATATTTCAACCTGGGCCCAGCTAGTGTCTGTCACGGAGGCTGCTTTGCCTGCACCTAATTGACCCCACGGATCACCTCTACGGCTCGGTGTGCGTGTCGGCGCACAGCTGTTGTCTGCCGTGGGGTCTACATTGCCAGCTGATTGCAGGATACTGGGAGCCGCCTGCGATTCACCGCAGCCGGCCCGTGAGCTAGAAAGCGCTGTGTGTGTCACCGCTGCAGGCCCGTTAGCGGGACCGAGAGTGTGTGTCGAGAAGCGTGCCCTGATCATCTGTTGCCGATCACCGCTCCGGCCCGAGTTCCAGGAGGAGGACCGCGTCACTGGAGAAGCCGTGCCGTTGCTGGGTAACCAAGGACGCCTCAGCGAGGAAGCGCCGGCAGCGTTGCACCTTGCCCAGCAGGACGTCGACAACCGGAAGAGGAGCTGCGCTCGAAGTTGGGAAGGCTGCCCCAACCCCTCCGTGAGGCACCTTCGAGGGAGGAGAAGTCCCGTCTGCCGATCGCCCCGGCGGGGGCCCCAGTACCAGAATAGCTCCCCGGGTAAAAATCTTCTACCCGCATTGCCGCTTCGCATTTCCTTAGAGGGTTGGAAGTTAACGGGTCTGCCGAGGGTGGCTCGTATGACCAGGGATTATTGTGGACACTTATTTTGACTGCGGGCCTGCCTCAGACCGTGCCAGGGAGAAGCACGGCCCGTCCTGTTGTTGGCATTTGGTTTCTTCACGCGTGGGGGGCAGAGCTCACCGCGCACCGATAGCCCGTATCGAGGGCTGGGGATCGTGCGTTGTTTTAGAAAGCTAAAACAGTCCTTTACAAGAGTAACCTTGACTTCACCAAGTGTCGTATTCCTTATTTTTTTTTGTAAAGTATTTTTATTGATTGTTAACACACGCAAACCCCCTCTTATATGACACATTTTCAAAGGGGGCACATTTCTTGTTACATTGCATGAATAGTCACTGTCCGCCTTCGGGCTAGTATTCTTATCTTGAACAGTACTACATTAAGCTACCAATCCTCCTCTCCTCCTATCAATATCGGCATCAGTATAGGCATACAATACCACCCCACAACATAGTGATTCCCAAACTTGGTGCCCCCGCATACTCTTGCCCCTCCCTCCCCCTTCCCCCTAACCCCTCCACCGGTGTGCTCCATGTAATTTAAGCAAGGATAATCAATCATCAACATTGTGCTAGGGTGTGCGGGTCTCCAATTTTACTTGGGCTGTTCTCCTATTCACGCTGTCTCCACCCCTGCTCCTTTTCCCCCGTAGTCCGCCCCAGCCTATTTATACTCTGTGCGCCCCGACATTTTCCTGAGGATCCTCCAGGGAGTCAGTATCCGAGTCCGGCTCTGGGAGATTCAGCAAAGTCACCAATGCTTCCCATGCCTGTGCAGTTTCCATCGCTTTTTCGTTGTTCGCTCTCCTGGCCTGTTGGAACCTAACCATACTCTCACTAGCCGCCCAGTTCGCGAATTCCACCCTCCAGCGTGCCACGCTAGGCCCCTGCTGGGATTTCCACTGCTTTGTTAGTTCTCGTTTGGCTAACAATAGCCCCAAGTCAATGAATTTGCTTGTGATCTTAGTTCGCGCTGTATGCGGAAACCAGTGCAGTATGCATGCTCCCATGTCGGGCTCTATCTGCCTATCCGTCACTCCACACAGAACCCCGACCACCTCTTCCCAGTATGTTCCGAGCCGCGGGCAACTCCACATCATGTGTTGGAAGTCTGCTGCATTCGTGTGACACCTGGGACAGCATGCTGTGTCCACATGGAAATATTTAGTTATCTGCTCTGGGGTTAAATAAGCCCTGTGGAGAATGTAAAAGTGGATGAGTTGGAATCTGGCATTCCGTGTGCCTTTCCACGCCCTTTCCACTATTTTAGTCCAGGTCATTTCAGGTATATCCTTAATCAGGTCCACCTCCCATCTTTCACGCAACTGATTCAATGGCTGCAAACCCTCTCCCACTATTCGCCTACACAAGCATGTTACTGCCTTTACCGTCCCCGCTGCCATTACAACATATTGACATGTCAAGGATGTCTGTGGTTCCGATAGCCCTTCCCCCCAATGCTTCTGAATCGCAGATAACAGAGCGGCATGCAGCAAAAAATCACCCCTAGGCAAACCATATCTTTCTTGTAGTGCCTGAAAAGGCAAGAGGGTCCCCTCCCCATACAGGTCCCCAATCATTTGCAACCCCAGATCTTCCCACTCTACTAGCGCGGACCAGTGCCCTCCATGCGGGAAGGCCGTACACATGCCTAGGGGTATCTCCGGTGCGTACGGACGAGCGACGCCACCCCTACGCTTGTATCTATTCCAACATGCTCTAAGTGTTTTCTCCTCATTCGTCAATGATTCAACCCGCAACCGCTGGCCAAGAACAACAAACGACAGGACATGCCGCGGCAGCCATCGGTCCTCTGGGCCCTCCGGTCCCCTAAACTCAAGTGTCGTATTCCTTATCAGATCATTTTTGCTCACGTTACTGGCCTAATACGTCTGGAACAGTGTTTCATTGTGCGTGGATGATGGTTTGGAAGTGGTACAGATGTGCTTGAGTGTCAGAGTGAACGTGTTGATGTACGCATGTGTGCGTCTGTTAATCTCTGTGAGCGTCTGTGTCCGTATACAGATGTGTTTGTGTGTCTGTATACTGATGTTTGCGTGAGCCTGTCTGGGTCCGTATACAGAAGTGTTTGTGTGCGTGTTTCAGTATGCAGATGTGTTTGTGTGCGTGTTTCAGTACGCAGATGTGTTTGTGTGCGTGTGTCTGTATACAGATGTTTGTGTGCATGTGTCTGTATACAGATGTGTTTGTGTGCGTGTGTCTGTGTCCGTATACAGATGTGTTTGTGTGCGTCAGTATGCAGATGTGTTTGTGTGTGTCAGTAAGCAGATGTGATTGTGTGTCAGTGTGCAGATGTGTTTGTGTGCGTATATCAGTGTCAGTGCCTGCGGGCGGTAGTCTGTGTCAGACAGTAGGTGTATGTGTTTGCACTTGTATTCCGCCACTGAGAATGTGCATCAATCCTTCTGAAAGTGTGAGAGCCCCCGTGTTGCGCTGTTTTTAGGTCCCAGGGAGGGTTAAGGGTGTTTGAAGCCTCAATGCGTCTTGTGCTGTCCTTTTACAGCCGCTTCTCGTCGCTCTCACTGACACGTGATAACTGTTGACTGAAATGGCTAGCAAAGGCTTTCGTGGCTACACAATATACACAATAGTTATCACAAGTAGTGAAGGTGCACGCCCCGCCAGGGGTGCAGCGTTGGAAGAGAATGAGTTACTACTGGCCATGGAGGTGCATAGCTGTGCCTAACACCTATGGAGAAGCATCAGTGCTTAATTAGATCCGGTGGTTTCCGGTGCTTGGCACCGGCACTTATGACAATCCGGCACATGGTGGCGCTGTCTGTCTAATTTTGGAAAGAGCACAACAGCAATTGGTTAATAATTCTACATACATTAACAATGACTAACACCTTCCCCACAAGCCATTCTTATAGCTTTCAGTGGCCTGGGATACTCTGAAGTGTCCCACTTGTAGAAGTGTCATAGTTAGTAGCTGTACTGCTATGGTTATTGGCAGCGCCAGCGGATGCAATGTGTGATGCCTCCTGAAAAGGGCCCTGGCACTTCTTTGTTTACAAATTAAGCACTACCAAGACCTCTCCTACAACGTGACAGAAGAGGGATGGATGCCCCAAACCCCAGTTTGTCAGTCCCCCTGCCTCATTTAGAGGGCCAGAAAGCACCTTTCCATTGGAGACACAGTCAGCTCAGGCATCAAGTAATCTGTATGTGTTGGCAAGCAGCCGGTAGTTTCTCCTGCCGCTTGCCATTTGGTGAATATTGGCACAGCTCCTGTTAGCTGGCTTTTTACTGGCTGTTGATGTCAAACTTCACACCGCACAATTCCACAACTAACAATTCCAACACAACCCATATAATTCCACTCCACACAACATACACCCACTACACTCCAAACCAAAACACATAGGTAAAAGAAATTGTCATTTACAATGCCAATCGCTCTAACTCCTACAAATGCGAGACCTATTGCATTGCAAATGCTTGTTTAAAATTAGTTTACCATTCTAAAATGGCAGTCGGCTATCCTAGACTAGAAGTTAAAGTTCAACAAAATATGCCAAAAAATGCCACCAGTGCAGTATGACACATATATAGGTGGCCATTTTGGGATGCTTATTAGAACTAATCCAAGAAATGTGCCGTGTGTGCATTTGTTGTAACTCATTAGTGGGCATGTTGGATTTTTTTCCCTTATAAAGACAGCATTTCAAGATGGATGTCCACGTGTGCACTTGTATTGTGACACATCAGCAGCAAGTTTGGAATATTTTTTCTCTGCAAAGCCGAAACTACGGCAATTGCTTTTTAAAACTGAGACCTACCAACACTGCTAGTGCTTGTTTTATAGATCCAGTCTGTAGCAAAGTTGGACATTGTGCCGGTTTCTGTATACGACCTTTCTCAGATAATATTTAAAAGCTCTGTGAAGTGTCAAACTGACCAAACACAAAAGTACCAGACTTTATGGCTCTAGTCCAATATGCCAACCCTACTATTTTAGGCAATGGGATACTTCTTTATTGGCAACACACAAGTTACGGATATACGTCATTTTACTGCTTTTGAGGAAGCTTTAGCTTCAATATATTAACAGATTAAGTTAATCTCAAAAGAAATTAACCAATAACTCTAAAAGTGGTACGGTATTTTGAAACACATAACTTGTAGCAACTCCTGGAATCAATAATTAACAATTCAGGTATATATGTCTGCTGGTGAAGAGGCTGACCATAGTGTGCTAAAAGGTCACACATTCATGGCACCTCATTTATTTCTTATGGTGTAGCTTTGATCATGAGCAATACAGTCATTTAATCTCATCTCACTCTCATGTTGTGTTATGTGAATTTTTGTGAAATCATTATTAGACCAAAGGTCATGTTGTCAATCTCTTTTTTGCTTACAGGATGTTGTAAAGTAGGTCTTTTACTACAAAGGACATTGAAGGCATTGAGCTGAACATAACCAATGTGGCAGATATTTTTTTAAAACATTCTTTTTGAAGTATTTTAGCTTAATTGTGAATTGCCCAATATGTCCTGGAGGACAATCTTGCTGTTTTGCTAAACTTCGAAGCTGTCCTGAGCTACAAATATACGTCCTCCAAAATAATTAGTCTGAATTTCAAACCAGAAACCAGCCTTTCTACGAATGCCCATCTTAACCGGAATTCCCCTTGTCATTGGGAATATATATTCTTTCACATGTCCATATTCTTGTGAAATGGAACTTCTTAAGAGTAAGAGATGAGCACCACACTAATAGACCCTTCTATCAGAAAAGTGACTTCCACCGAATGAAGGACAGCCAGACAGTGTTTAGGTCAAGCCTGGGCAGCGCATATGCTGCTCTGCGAGCCATGCTGTATTGGAGTATGTACTTGAAGCCCCGCCCACTCTCCGCCCATATTGGTTTTTGGCTTGTGTCATTGTTCTTCGTAAATGCTGGCTTCTGATTCGTTATTAGGCTTGTTAGTCCCTCCTTAGTACCACCTTGTCTTCATTTGTAACCTCCCATGAGGACTGGCCCTTTTACTTCGGTTGTTACACAGTACGTCTTCTTTAGTCTGTGAGCACTATTTTTTTAATGAGTTTCTCTTACTGCAGGAGGGTCTCTGATGCACAGTTGTGACCACCGGAGTGTTTATTTAACTCGTAGCAAACAGGGAGCTCTTCAGGGGCCATGGGAGACAGAAGGGAGCAATGCATTTAGGGAGGTCAAAGGTGCGTGATGTAAATTGTGCTAGATCTGGCGTGCTTATTTTCTGAACATACATGAATATGCTTTAGGTTTGCTCCGCCGCTCACTTGCTAAAAACCACGACTTCAACAAAGGACTCTTACCCTCTTTTCTCAATTTGTTCCTCTGTGAAATGGATCCAAAAAAGAAAGAAACTCTTTTGCTGCAAATGTCTCTTTGGACACACTCTCTTGCAAGCGCAAACCCGACTGGAAGGTATTGGAGCGCTTTACTGAGCAGTTTTCCAGTTCCAAAGTGGCAGCTCACTGCGTTTTGCTCCTTGGCTCAGATGTTATGTTATGTTATGTTATACCTAATTTATATAGCGCTCGTACACCAGATTGGTTTCTTGGCGCTGCTCAGGAAGGAGATGAATACACATTGTTCAAGTGATGCACGAATTCCACGAATTACGCGAATGCCTGTTTAAAGAGCCATGTTTTTTGAAGTTTACGAAAAGTTATGAAATCTGTACAGGATCTGATCTCTAGGGGCATAGAGTTCCAGTATCTTGGACCCAGTGTGGAGAACCTGGATCCGCCAAATCGTTTCTGTTTAAAGGAGGGTGTTGTCAGGAGGTGCATGTGAGCGGATCTCAGATTGCGAGTTGGATTGTATCTGTCAATCAGGCTGTTAATAAATTTGGGGTTTCTGACATTCAGGGATTTAAAAATGATGCATCCCGTCTTGAATGCACATCTCTGTGCTATAGGGAGCCAATGTAGTTTCTTCAAAAGGGGAGAGATGTGTTGACGTTTGTTTTCCTGTAGAATCAGTCTGGCCGCCTGATTCTGTATCAGTTGGACACGGTGAATGAGATAGGCCGGGATTCCAAAATATAAGGAGTTAGCATAGTCAATATGCGAGATCACCATGGCAAGGACTGCCTGCAGTTTTGCTTCCTGAGTTAGGAATCTACTTATTTTCTTTATTTTCCTTAATTGGAAGAAGCAGGCAGAAATTACAGATCCTATTTGGGTTTTCATGGTGAGATCGCTATTGACTATGACTCCCAGAGTTTTAGCCTGATTAGATGGGGTCGGGGGTTGTCCCAGTTCTTTAGGCCAGAACTGGGAATTCCAGGGGTTAAGAGAGCCTCCCGTGAGGATCAGTTCTGTCTTATCTGGATTCAATTTTAATTTGTTGCTGTTCATCCAGTCACGGATGAACAGCATTGTTGACTGGCATTCGTGGATGGAGGCCGGGGAGTCATTGATGGAAAATACCAATTGAAAATCATCAGCATAGTTAAAGGTTTGGATATTCCTTTCTTTTAATGCATGAATCAAAGGAATTACCTGTAAAGGGTGTGCTTTTACCCCCAGCCTAATGTTGCTCACCCTCATTTGTTTTTCTCCCCCTGCCCGCCACATTGCTCTATCATTTGCTTCCCTATGCCCTCCGTGCCCATTCCCCCACCGCTCAATGGAGAAAAGACTGAGGTGTTGATACTGGGCAGGAAGAAAGACTTATGGGGCACCCCGACATTGGCCACCTGAAATGGGTGTCTTACCCCAACCCAGTCAGCAGGTTCGGAACTTAGGTGTCATAATTGATGAACAACTCTCGATGAGGCAGCAAGCTGTGAAAGTGTCGCCCACTTGTTTTACCATCCTTAAATGGCTCAGGAAAATCCTCTGGATGATGCCATCATCCATACAACGTACTGTGGTCCATGCTCTTATTACATCCAGGCTGGACTATGGCAACATTCTATATCTTGGAGCCAATAAGGATGTGGTACGAAAGCTGCAACTGGTTCAAAATGCGGCGGCCAGGCTGCTCTGTAAGATCCCTAAAACAGCTTCCATTTCAGGCGCCCTCCGCGACCTGCATTGGCTCAGGGTTGTGAACTGCATAAAGTTCAAAGCCCTGAGCTATATGTTCAGAATCAAAAGTGGTAAAGCGCCTCAATACCTGAACGCTTTAGTTAATCTTTACCTTCCATCACGTGCCTTACGTTCGGCCACACAGGCTAATTTTACGGTGCCGAGGATCAGGCTGTCCCGTATGGGCGGCCGATCGTTTTCTTATCTTGGCCCATTGATGTGGAACTCTCTTCCGATGGCACTTCGGACTGAAACCAGTTAGGAGAATTATCGTAAGGGTTTAAAAACCTGGCTGTTTAATATGTAGAGCATATTCTTTTTGTCCTCCCTCTGTCCTGACAGGCGGCGCCGGGAAACCCTTGGGTAGCTGTGCGCCTAATAAGATTAAATTAACAATAACACCGCGCCATCATTTTTGCTTCCCCACACCCGCACCCTCAGTTTTGCTTCCCCACACCCTCCCCATCTGTGTTCCTTCTGCTACCTTGTTTGCAACCCCCCCCCCCACACACACACACTTTTAAACAAGCATTTGGAATGCAAAAGGTCTCGCATTTGCGAGAGTTTAAGCTATTGGCATTGTAAATGACAATGCCTTTTATTTATGTTTTAAAAACCAAAACATAAATGAAAGGCATTGTCATTTACAATGCCAATAGCTCAAACTCGCATAAATGCGAGACCTATTGCATGGCAGATGCTTGTTGTAGCTTGTTTCTTGACCTGAACTGCACCCTCAAGGAAGCAGTGGAAGTAGTGGACACTGGCAGGTCAAATTTACTATTATAACCCCAGTCCAGTGGTTGAAGTGAGCGGGATCGGCAGGGAACGGCGTGCCCCTACTGTGAGAAGTTGGCCTGGCATATGCTGTCCACTAATTATAGTGGGCACCTTGCACCAGTCCAAATCGACTCTTATGGTAGATAGGTTAAAGACAACCTTATTGAAAGCTATCCTAGTGGTAGCTATGGAGAGCAGCCTTCAGGCTAAGTCTTGAAGGAATGTAAAGCAGCTTGTTTTACCAGTCTATAATCTCTTGAGTGACCAAATGAAAGAGCACCACACCAGGTATATATTCAAAATATATGTATTTATTACTAAACACACCCCTCTAGTCTCTTTATGAGGCTAGAGTTCGAAGTACATAGGTTATAAGATCTTAAATCACAGTAATAGCACAAATACACGTTTGGGCCCTAGGGACGTACCAAACCATATACCAATAAAGTGGTATGCGAACCACGACTGAACTAGACACTAGGCCTAGAGCCTCTAGAAGTGCTTGGACCACAAGGAACCACCCAAGGTAGTGACACAGGGGACCCACGGGAGACGCGTGCAGTGTAAATACACAACCGCGATACGCCGTTAACTTCTATGGAGAAAGTCGGGATCGGGAAAATAGAGGAAAGGGACACTTAAAAGAGGACTAGGACAAAACCCTTTGAGATCTAGGACTTTGAAGAGTCTCTACCCACTGGAGCACCGGAGTACTCGTGTTACCTCACCCAGGGAAGCCGGGTGCATAGGTGCCTTTCGGGGTCGGGTTTCGTCGTCGGTTCTTATGGCGATCTGCTGCAAAGTGCTGCTGGCGACCAGGAGAAAAGTGTCCGGGTGGATCCAAGAGTGGATCGGAGTTCTGAAGAACCTGAAAGCAGAGGGGACAGAGTCTGGGTCACTAGCCAGTGACCAGGAAGGCGATGGACAGATGCCCACCAATGTCGAGTGCTTCAGGTGCGTTGACGGTCGTCTCGTTTCTGCAGCCACGAGGTCCAGGAGGCGTTGTTGGCGACCAGGAGCAGGATTCGGGCTGGTACACAATGTCTGTCGAGTGCTGCGGTGTCGGCGACCGGATTGGACCCAACAAGCCTTGGCAACGGCAAGTCTCGATGTAGCTGAAGATCGTCGATGGTGCAGACCAGCAAGGTCTGGGGAACTCACCCAGCGAGGGTAAGTCAGGGCAGGCCTGGAGCAACCAGGGGAGCCCTTTGGTTTCTTTAGAAAGTCTTCTAGAGACCCACGAGCCGGCTGGAAAGGGATCGCGAAGACACCTCGGGCGGAATCACTCAACAGGGGCCCACGGTCACTCAGGACGGTGTAGGCCTCTGATCTTCGGAGGGATTCCTGCTGGAGGTTGGGACCACACGTGGTCCAAAGCACAGGTTCGTAGAACGTTGTGAAGGGGTTGCACTCGATAATAGTGCACGGTACCCAGGGGTCGCGGTTCCTCGTCACTCGTGGGGTCCACTTGCCTCAGCTTCGCTGGGGACTCACGATGGCCTTGGAGAAGTCAGGAAATCCACTTCTTGGGCTGCAGGGACTTCGGACTCCGGCGGGAGCGGCGTAGTTTGCGACCGTCATTATCGTTTTTGGTGCCTGCCAAGCAGGGGAGTCACTCCTTGACCCCAAGGGAGATTCTTCAGTCCTCTAATCGTGATGTAGAGCGTCGAAGGTCCAGGATTCAGTTTCAAAGTTTAGTCCAGGGATATCTAATCTTGCTGTGGCAAGGGTTCCCCATTTTAACCAGTAAAACAGGGAGGGACTAACTCTATGACCCCACCTATGGGAGGGTCAAGGGAGGGGTGGCTACACCCACTTCCCTTTGTCCAGTTTCGCGCCAGAGCAGGGGCAGGTAGCCCCTGAGCTGGTTTGAACTGGCATATGCACAGAGGAGCCTTTTGCTCCCCCAGTGCAGGACTTCAAAGCACTCTAAGAGTGCACCCACCCAGCCCCAATACACATTATCCTGTCTGGGGAGGTGGTCACACCTCCCTGTAACAGGAAACCTATTGTCCAGGCCTCCCCTGCCGGAGTTTCGTCCAGCAGCAGGAGGCCAGACTTGTGTCTGTGGCAGCAGCATCCATTTTGTGATGCCAGGGCTTCAGAAAGAAGTTACCGGGTAAGCCAGAGTTAACATGTCTTTCCCTCTAGAAGGGTGGAATGCTACCCCCGCCGCCAGGATTGGCGGGGGGTAGTATTCCAAGATGTTTGACACCAAACACGACATGTTTAGGTGCAGCCATTCCAAAGTTAGCATTTTACCGCGAGGATATAATGCGCTTAAGAGTATATGGTCAGGCTGCACTACAAACAGCATCAGAGATGGTCTCCGAACGCTGCAGAGGGGCCCTGCTCATGCAGGGGCACCCTCTCACATAGGAACCATGCACTCTGCCTTTAGGATTGATAAGGCCTGCCTTAGGAGTGACTTATAGGTTTATATGTGTGTATGTATTTAGTGATATAGGTAACCTATATCACAGTAAGGGGTGCATGCACCACCTTACCCAGGCTGCAGTAGCAGACCTGTGGTGTCAGTTTGGATGGCCTTCCAGGGGTGGCACAATACGTGCTGCAGCCCCTGGTAGGCCTCTGAGGTACCTATGCCCTTGGTACATAGTATACCATATACTAGGGACTTATAAGGGCACTCCAGATTCCAATCAGAGATGTGCCTAAGGCACATGGAAACCATTTTACAGAGAAAGCAGATAGACTGGGGCCCTGAATAGCAGGATCCCAGTCCAACTAAGCCATAAACCAGCAAAACACCATAAAAAAAGTGGGGGCAACCATATAGTCAGATTCCACCTTCCTACATAACCCCCCCAAACGAAAGGAGATAAGGCTAACCTTGGCCAGTTGAGCCTATATTGACTAAGTGGCCATATAAGGAAGCACCTGCACTAGCATGGTTGCCCCCTATGTTATGGTCCACTAAGCAATCCCTCACCCTAAGGGTATGAGAGGGTCTCCACCATGGGGAATCACTACCTCTGGTGTGCTTAGGTAAAGTACAAGGCTGGTGAGGTGTCTGAGTAGGGAAGTGAGGCCCTAGGAATGTTGGCCTCAGCTTCCTCAGATCACTGGTCACCATGTATGCCTGTCTTTCCATGACTGAGTTGCACTTTGCTCTAAGGGTCAACCTTTGGCTGCCTACAGCTGGGGGTTGGGTCCCTTTGGATGGAACACTGGAGGGACATGGCAGGTTTGGAACCTTCTGGTCCCAGGTTTGCCCTTGCCTACCAGAGTCCTTCTGGGGGAGGTCCCTACATAAAGGTATGGGGGATCCCTCAGTGTGTAGAGGAATTTTCACCTGGCTAGGGCTACTAGACTGGGTGCCCCTAATCTGCTGATGGGGGCTTCCTCTGGACAGGGGGCCCTGGGGGTCCACTGACCTCCCTGACCTCTGCAGCCCTGGGCTGACTGAGGCAGGGTAGAGAGGGGCAGGTTACCTGCTCCAGACTGGGTACCACCTTGGAAGGGTCCTCTGCCATCAGGGGTGTGGCCAGGCCAGGCCTGACTGCCTCTGTGGCAGTTCCTTCACTAGGGGTAGGGTCAGTTCCCTGAGGAGGCTGACCCTTACCTATTGTCTGGGGGGAAGAAGACTTTTCTTCAACCCTTGTGCTCTCTTTTGGGGGAGAGTGGGCCCTTCTTTCAGGCTCCATCTCTCCAAATTCTTGGGCTGGGGCTGTGGCCATCACAGCCCCACTAACCTTTACAGGGACGCCCAACATCCTAAGATGGGTTTGGTGTTCAACTTCAGCCCAGGCTGAAATTTCCAAATCATTGCCCATCAGGCAATCTACAGGTAAGGTGGGGGACACTGCCACTCTCTTTGGGCCTGTGACCCCCTCCCAGCTGAGATTGACTATGGCCATGGGGTGATCTGTTCTGACACCATCAATGTTGGTCACCTGGTACTTAAACTCAGGTAAAAACTGGTGAGGGGGGACTAGTTTCCCTGCCACCATGGTGACACTAGCCCCTGTGTCCCTAAATGCCACAGCTTTCTGACCATTAATCATTGGCTCCAGTCTGTACCTGCCCAATGCTATGGGACCCATGGTAAAGGTGGCAAATCCTATACCACCATCAGAGTCAGAGGAGTCTGTTGAGGGGTCCCTGTCTAAACTAGGGCCCACCTCTGTTCCTCTTGCAAAAGCACCTAACTTTTTGGGTGCACTACTCCCAACTGGAGGATTACTACTGGTAGTACCAGGAGGGGTGGTAGTAGTTGTGGGAGGAACATTTTCTTTATTGCCAATCCTGGGGCAACTGGGATCAGTTTTCCAGTGCCCAGGCTTTTTACAGACATGGCAATAGGGTTTCTTTTCAGGAGAGGAAGGAGTTTGGGACCCACCCCCAGAAGAGGAATTTTGGGGCCCTGTAGGGGACTTATCCTTAGATTTATCCCCACCTTTCTCTTGGGACTTAGTAGAATCTTTCTTCTGGTCACCACCCTGATTTCTAGTTTTTACTCTGGTTCTGACCCATTTGTCTGCCTTCTTTCCCAATTCTTGGGGAGAGGTCAGATCAGAGTCCACCAGATACTGGTGCAAAAGCTGGTTTTGACAATTATTAAGGATCTGCTCCCTCATAATCAAATTGTACAATCCTAAAAAGTCCTGCACTTTGTTGCCATGTATCCAACCTTCCAGAGCCTTTGTAGCACAATCTACAAAATCAACCCAGTCTTGAGTCTGAGCTTTTTGGGTGTCTCTGAACTTCAACCTATACTGTTCAGTGGTTAGGCCAAACCCATCTATCAGAGCACTCTTCAAGACTGTGTAATTGTCAGCATCCTCTTCTCTTACAGTGAGGAGCTTGTCTCTACCTTTGTCTGCAAAGGAGAGCCACAAGATTGCTGCCCACTGCCTCTGGGGGACCTTCTGAACTTTACAGGCCCTCTCCAGTGCAGTTATCCATTTGTGGATGTCATCCCCACTCTGGTAGGGAGGGACAATCTTGTTTAGGTTTCTATGGTCATAAGACCTTTCCCTATCTCTAGGGATATTGCTGCCACCATGGGACTCTAGTCCCAACTTTCTTCTCTCTCTAAGGAGATCTAGGGATTCTCTATCTAAAGCCAATTGCTTCTTCCTGATCTCTAGTTGAGTTTCCTCATACTGGACCAGTCTCTTTCTTCTCTCATGAGAGGATTCCCTCCTGTGAGAAGAAACAGAGCTCCCTATGGAGGTGCCAGAGTGGTTAGACTCCTGAGAAGGAGACCTAGACTTTCTGAGCACACTCATAATCCTTCCTGGGGGGACAAAGGTGTGGTTCTCCAGATCCTCATCTTCATCTTCCCCAGAAGGGATTGGGTTTTCCAGGTCAGGGTCGTTGTCACCCTCCTGGTCAGTTTCAGAGGGGGGCTGGGGGTAGTAGTACCCCTGGCCCCTTCCTCATCTGCTGGCCCACCCTCTGCTCCTACCCCTTCAGTCTCTGAAGACTTACTAAGATCATAAGCCACCAACAACTCCTGGAGGTGTTGGGTGGTGGGACTTTGGCCTGTCCTTAATTTCCTCACGTTACACAAAGCTCTCAGTTCCAAGAATGGGAGTGTGTCATACTTGGAGGGGGAAGCTCCATGGCTTCCTGCAGGGCATCTCTGGATCCTGCTTTTAAAGACATTACTAGTGTGGTGTGGTGTATGCACTACCTACTCTAGTGTGGCCTACTAAACTCTCTTGAGTTGTAGAAAGGGTTGTGCTATCCCTTAACACACAACTCTAAGTTCAGTAGAACTTACTGATATTCTAAGCTTAAATTATATGTACCTTAGGTACCTTTAGTGGTTTTCAGTTGATCAATTCAATTGAGATTATCTGGTAAAACAATAGCAAGCTGGAATCCCACACGCTGCACACCAATGTGAGAAGTTGGCCTGGCATATGCTGTCCACTAATTATAGTGGGCACCTTGCACCAGTCCAAATCGACTCTTATGGTAGATAGGTTAAAGACAACCTTATTGAAAGCTATCCTAGTGGTAGCTATGGAGAGCAGCCTTCAGGCTAAGTCTTGAAGGAATGTAAAGCAGCTTGTTTTACCAGTCTATAATCTCTTGAGTGACCAAATGAAAGAGCACCACACCAGGTATATATTCAAAATATATGTATTTATTACTAAACACACCCCTCTAGTCTCTTTATGAGGCTAGAGTTCGAAGTACATAGGTTATAAGATCTTAAATCACAGTAATAGCACAAATACACGTTTGGGCCCTAGGGACGTACCAAACCATATACCAATAAAGTGGTATGCGAACCACGACTGAACTAGACACTAGGCCTAGAGCCTCTAGAAGTGCTTGGACCACAAGGAACCACCCAAGGTAGTGACACAGGGGACCCACGGGAGACGCGTGCAGTGTAAATACACAACCGCGATACGCCGTTAACTTCTATGGAGAAAGTCGGGATCGGGAAAATAGAGGAAAGGGACACTTAAAAGAGGACTAGGACAAAACCCTTTGAGATCTAGGACTTTGAAGAGTCTCTACCCACTGGAGCACCGGAGTACTCGTGTTACCTCACCCAGGGAAGCCGGGTGCATAGGTGCCTTTCGGGGTCGGGTTTCGTCGTCGGTTCTTATGGCGATCTGCTGCAAAGTGCTGCTGGCGACCAGGAGAAAAGTGTCCGGGTGGATCCAAGAGTGGATCGGAGTTCTGAAGAACCTGAAAGCAGAGGGGACAGAGTCTGGGTCACTAGCCAGTGACCAGGAAGGCGATGGACAGATGCCCACCAATGTCGAGTGCTTCAGGTGCGTTGACGGTCGTCTCGTTTCTGCAGCCACGAGGTCCAGGAGGCGTTGTTGGCGACCAGGAGCAGGATTCGGGCTGGTACACAATGTCTGTCGAGTGCTGCGGTGTCGGCGACCGGATTGGACCCAACAAGCCTTGGCAACGGCAAGTCTCGATGTAGCTGAAGATCGTCGATGGTGCAGACCAGCAAGGTCTGGGGAACTCACCCAGCGAGGGTAAGTCAGGGCAGGCCTGGAGCAACCAGGGGAGCCCTTTGGTTTCTTTAGAAAGTCTTCTAGAGACCCACGAGCCGGCTGGAAAGGGATCGCGATGACACCTCGGGCGGAATCACTCAACAGGGGCCCACGGTCACTCAGGACGGTGTAGGCCTCTGATCTTCGGAGGGATTCCTGCTGGAGGTTGGGACCACACGTGGTCCAAAGCACAGGTTCGTAGAACGTTGTGAAGGGTTGCACTCGATAATAGTGCACGGTACCCAGGGGTCGCGGTTCCTCGTCACTCGTGGGGTCCACTTGCCTCAGCTTCGCTGGGGACTCACGATGGCCTTGGAGAAGTCAGGAAATCCACTTCTTGGGCTGCAGGGACTTCGGACTCCGGCGGGAGCGGCGTAGTTTGCGACCGTCGTTATCGTTTTTGGTGCCTGCCAAGCAGGGGAGTCACTCCTTGACCCCAAGGGAGATTCTTCAGTCCTCTAATCGTGATGTAGAGCGTCGAAGGTCCAGGATTCAGTTTCAAAGTTTAGTCCAGGGATATCTAATCTTGCTGTGGCAAGGGTTCCCCATTTTAACCAGTAAAACAGGGAGGGACTAACTCTATGACCCCACCTATGGGAGGGTCAAGGGAGGGGGTGGCTACACCCACTTCCCTTTGTCCAGTTTCGCGCCAGAGCAGGGGCAGGTAGCCCCTGAGCTGGTTTGAACTGGCATATGCACAGAGGAGCCTTTTGCTCCCCCAGTGCAGGACTTCAAAGCACTCTAAGAGTGCACCCACCCAGCCCCAATACACATTATCCTGTCTGGGGAGGTGGTCACACCTCCCTGTAACAGGAAACCTATTGTCCAGGCCTCCCCTGCCGGAGTTTCGTCCAGCAGCAGGAGGCCAGACTTGTGTCTGTGGCAGCAGCATCCATTTTGTGATGCCAGGGCTTCAGAAAGAAGTTACCGGGTAAGCCAGAGTTAACATGTCTTTCCCTCTAGAAGGGTGGAATGCTACCCCCGCCGCCAGGATTGGCGGGGGGTAGTATTCCAAGATGTTTGACACCAAACACGACATGTTTAGGTGCAGCCATTCCAAAGTTAGCATTTTACCGCGAGGATATAATGCGCTTAAGAGTATATGGTCAGGCTGCACTACAAACAGCATCAGAGATGGTCTCCGAACGCTGCAGAGGGGCCCTGCTCATGCAGGGGCACCCTCTCACATAGGAACCATGCACTCTGCCTTTAGGATTGATAAGGCCTGCCTTAGGAGTGACTTATAGGTTTATATGTGTGTATGTATTTAGTGATATAGGTAACCTATATCACAGTAAGGAGTGCATGCACCACCTTACCCAGGCTGCAGTAGCAGACCTGTGGTGTCAGTTTGGATGGCCTTCCAGGGGTGGCACAATACGTGCTGCAGCCCCTGGTAGGCCTCTGAGGTACCTATGCCCTTGGTACATAGTATACCATATACTAGGGACTTATAAGGGCACTCCAGATTCCAATCAGAGATGTGCCTAAGGCACATGGAAACCATTTTACAGAGAAAGCAGATAGACTGGGGCCCTGAATAGCAGGATCCCAGTCCAACTAAGCCATAAACCAGCAAAACACCATAAAAAAAGTGGGGGCAACCATATAGTCAGATTCCACCTTCCTACACCTACTTCTTTAATTTCATAGAGTCTGTTCCCCTACTTTCTTATTTGAAACATGCCTCTGGGACGGCAGAAATCCCCAAGGCCGATAGTTAAGGCTTGGCTTTTGGGGACGGGCGGAACGGGCAGAGAAGGAAAAGGACTCTGTCTTTTCCTTCGTGCCTGGAGAAGACAAGGACAGTGTCCAGTTCTCCTGCCGCTGGCAGCTGCCCTCCTCCCTCTTTGTTCCCCCTCTTCCCGCTCTTTCTGTCTCGCTCCTCCTCATTTAGTGAAAACCGACACTTCAAGAAATGGGTATTACCTTCTCTTTCCTCCTTTCGTTTATTTGCTCCCCTGTGAAATGGATCCAAAAAAGAAAAACACTTTTGCTGGAAACGTCGCCTTTCTCTGACATTTTTCAATTTCTAACTGCAGCCTCGCGGTGGAGAGAAATAAAACATTCAAAATATGAAAAACAACTAACTAACTAACTAAAGCAAGACAAAGTGGTTGCAAGGTGGCCAGATTGATTTATTCACACCTAAACACATTAGCGCCACTTTACAGTGTTTGCCAGTGAAGCGTTACTTTTGTTTTCTCGTCTCTCTTTGAACAACATTGTTTTCCCTGGGCTGGAAAGTGCACTATTCCTGGAGGCACTGAAATACCTGCTTGATGGGTGAATTGGAAAACAAAGGGCCAGATGTGCGACCATTTGAACTTGCGACTCGCAAATTGCGCTCGATTGCGAGTCGCAATTTCAAATGTACAACAGTGTCTGAGACACTTATTGCGATTCCCAATGGGGTCGCAAAATGCGAGCCTCATGAATATTATTGAGGCACTCGCATTTTGCGCACCCATTGGGAATGGCTGGCCCTCACAGGGATGGTGGCCTGCTGGGCCCAGCAGATCTCCATGTCTGGGTCTGCTTTTAAATAAAGCAGTTTTTTTTTTTTTTAAATGCAGCCGGTTTTCCTTAAAGGAAAACGGGCTGCATTTTTTTAAAAAAATGAAATGTTTCCCCTTTCATTTTTTAAGGGCAGGTAGTGGTCCCTGGGACCTCTGCCTGCCCCTAAAAAATATTTTCCCCTGCATTTGCAAAGGGGACCCCTTCCCTTTTGCGATTCCATTACCATCCTCTTGGAGAGGGAGGTAAATTGCGAGTGTTGTGCAACCGCAATTACGGTAGCAAAACATTCGTACATGGCTTGTGAGTCGCTATTAGGACGGAAAAGCCCCTTCCTAATAGCGAGTCGCAAAACACTATTTTGTGAGTCGCAAATTATTTGCGACTCGCAAAATAGTGTTAGTACATGGCCCAGAGGAAAATTACATGTGCAAACGGGTCACAAACCCGTTTGCGCATGGAATTTTCCATCGTACATCTGGCCCAAAATGTGTACAGCGGCTGTGTGTTCACGAATGTGGTCTTTTTAAACCATACTGCTTATGTTTTGTAAGGATTAAGCAATGGGCATTGAAACGGGTCCCTTCTGGGCCCTGCAGTCATGGCCTTAACTTTTCAGGCAAAAGCACTCACTAATTTCTGACCGAGTGTAAAAAGAAAAAGGTAACCATGTTGTTCCTGCTTACATTTCACATGCGTTACTTAATCTTGCATTCCCTATGAGTGTTTGCTTTTTACAGGATGTTGTTAATTTCTTTTTAGGTAGCATATTGCTCTTGCATAGTGCGTAATTTGAATTGAGTCACATCCAGGTGTTTATAGCGGGTCAGTGCAGTGCAAGTTTCTCTCAGTGGGGCAGTATGGTGTTCAGTGGGGGAGAGGATGTGAGACTATGGTCAGAGCTGCTGAATTTGGAACTGGGGAACCAGGTTCAGCCTTCATGACCAGTCTACTCCCCCTGAGGGAGCACATTCCCATACTAGATCTTAGAAGGCCCCGCATGATCTTAAAAGCCCTGGTGTCTTAGCACCAGCAGGTGGACCCTAGCAGTGGCAAGTGTGGGTTGACCTTGTAGGCCTGTCCGCCACAATTCATTCTGAAGTTCACCTCCAGTCTTGCAGGCAGGCCTATGAAGCAGCACACCATAGAGTGACAGTGACTCTGTCACTGAGGTCACAGGACCCTTGAACAGGGTGGCTCTAGGGCAGTGCGACCACACTAGGCGCTGACTAGCCGCGGTCCGTGCAGGTAACAGTGGTGGGGCAGAGGGGCCGGGTAAGGGGATTTCGAGGGACGATGCCGGGGAAATTAAATAAACAGTTAATTTTCCCTCTGCATCGTCCTCGAAATCCCCCTTACCCGGCCCCACCGCTCCAACGATGTTACCTGCACGGACCGCGGCTGGCGCTGACTTCAGGTGGGGGCGTAGTGTTTGCAAGTATAATATGGTTTTAACAGCACTTGCTGCCTCCTTCCTGGCCTCCAACAATTTCCGGCAAGAATAAAAATGTCATGATAACTCCAGTGATTAATGTTCTTAGTAGAGAGAGTTGGTGTTTTGTCTAGTGGACGTTTTGACTCATGGAAAGGAAGCGCAGAGGGTTAATGTGCCTGCTGCTAAGAACATGTACCATGCAGATCACAAAGTGCACATAATGTAAATAGGTCAGTGGGTTACTGCTTTTGTCAGAGAGACCCTATTGTTACTTGCAGTTAATAAGTTAAAATCCTAACATAGAACAGTGAGCTTTTAACTGTCATGTAAGAGCTGCATGCAAACTGCAAGGTATAAATTAGAGCGTTATGGTTTTTTCCCCAGTCTTTGATTATCCTAATGTTGCAAAAAAGGGTTCATTTGGGTAGAAATCAATTCTGATTATTAAAGAGAACCCCCAACCATGGTATTACGTTTTAAATTCTGAGTTTGTGTTTCTCCAGACCAATTACTATTAAACTATGCTGCCTACTAGTAAGGTGGTCATGTGACTCCTACACCTTCTAGTACTTTGTCTTATGTAACATTTCCTATATAGTGATTTACACACGTATGATTGATTGTCTCTGTGTAATATGTGTGATGTAAAGTGCTCTGACACCCTACACTGGTATTAATGGTGCTGTAAATTTTCTGATACTTTATTATTTTGACATTTTTACACATGCTAACAGTCTATACAAAGATTTTTCCTTATTAGTACCAGTGGAACATACAACTTCAGCAGTCTGAAAGGTGACCAGTCAACCTTTGCAATGGGCCCTCCACTTCACAGCAGCACAAGTCACATTTTTTAGTAACTTTTGATCCGTTTGAGCTATAAACAATTTATTAGTTAAAATCGTCAATTATGCAGCAGATGATGTATTATGTGGCAAATATGGCAGAGCCATAATTATGTGGAAAACATTTGCAAACTAGGATATTTTGCTATTCATGTTTGAACTGCTCTTGTGGAAAAAGGGAGGAGAAGTGCTAATGACAGAAACTCCAAGGATGGGAGACAAATGGCTTGCGATTCCACTTTTAAGGATATTTGGGACATTCTGTGATTGGAAACGTATCCCACTTTGTGAATGTATTTTAATGTCAATAATTCATATTAAACCTTAAATAAACATGTGTATCCATTGGTTAAATTAAATAACGTAATAAGCTGTAACCGGTTAGTGAAATGGGAAACAAATACTAACAAGCATTGGCATAGCCAATAGGTCTCGCCTTTGGGGCCTTATAAGTGTTTAGCCAGAGCTATTGACTTTGCCAATGTCTTCAAGCTGTGCTGTAGAGAAGTGTGGCTGCTGTGCGGCATGCTGAAAAGTTATAATAAAAAAGTGTCAGAAGCATTTTTGTTACTTTATATATGACCAAGAAGGCATTATGTAAAACTGAACGACCATATTAAAAAAGTATTTACAATAAAAAATGTCCTCAGTTTTCTTTTGTTCTTGCAATGCTGGCAATGGTTGTTTGTTAAAGCTTTTTTTTTTTTTGAGGGGGCATAAACAATCGGAGGGTGAAGGTTGGGAACTAGTACCTGTATTATAACACTAGCAGCGGCCAGACGCTAGGGGAGAATCAACAGATGCCAGATTCCGAGAGCAGGCTGAGGTGGTGCTGAGTGATGCTGAGGTGGTAGTGGTGGTGACTGTTGCGGAGACGATGCTGAGGTGATGCTGAATGATACTCAGGTGTTGCTGAGTGATACTGCTGTTGTGCTGAGTGATGCTGTGGTGGTGCTGAGTGATATTGTCTTGGCGCTGAGTGATGCTGTGGTGGTGCTGAGTGATATTGTCTTGGCGCTGAGTGATGCTGTGGCGGCGCTGAGTGATGCTGTGGTGGCGGTGCTGAGCGATGCAGTGGCGGTGCTGGGCGATGAAGTGGCGGCGCTGAGCGATGCAGTGGCGGCGCTGAGCGATGCTGTGGCGGCGCTGAGCGATGCTGTGGCGACGCTGTGCGATGCTGTGGCGGCGCTGAGCGATGCTGTGGCGGCGCTGAGCGATGCTGTTGTGGCGCTGAGCGATGCTGTGGTGGTGCTGAGCGATGCTGTGGTGGTGTTGAGCGATGCTGTGGTGTCGCTGAGTAAAGCTATGGTGGTGCTGAGTGATGCTGTGGTGGCGCGGAGTGATGCTGTTGTGGCGCTAAGTGATGCTGTGGTTGTGCTGAGTAATGCTGTGGTTGTGCTGAGTGATGCTGTGGTTGCACTGAGTGATGCTGTGGTTGCACTGAGTGATGCGGTGGTTGCGTTGAGTGATGCTGTGATGGCGTTGAGTGATGCTGTGATGGCGTTGAGTGATGCTGTGATGGCGTTGAGTGATGCTGTGATGGCGTTGAGTGATGCTGTGATGGCGTTGAGTGATGCTGTGATGGCGTTGAGTGATGCTGTGATGGCGTTGAGTGATGCTGTGATGGCGTTGAGAGATGTTGTGTTGGTGCTGAGTGATGCTGTGCTGGCTCTGATTGATGCTGTGGTTGCGCTGAGTGATGCTGTGGTGTTGCCGAGTGAGCGATAGAGTGAAGATATAATGCCCAATTAGAGAGGGTGGTGAGAGAGAAAGAGAGAGAAAGGGTGTACATAGAATAAAGAGTGGAGCGGGATAGAGAGAGAGAAAGAAGGGGAGAGTGAATGAAGGAGTTTGAAAGAGAAACAGATAAAGGGGTGAGAATGAAAGGCTAAAAAAAGATAGAGAGGGGAGAGTTAATTAAGTAGAGAGAGAATTAGAGAGGGGAGAGAGAGAGAAGGCGAGAGACAATAAGAGTGGGGGTGTGGAGTTTAAATAGAGTGAAGAAGTGACGCGGAAAAAGTAACCTTAAATATAGCTTTGTGCTTTGCGCGAATAAATATTTTTTTAAAAACAGTGAGACAAAAATACTGGTAATTAGGCTGTGACTCCCAATATAAAACAAATAGCGATATAAGGTGAAATCAACCCACCGAAGCAATATTTCTAACTAGACAAAAAAAGCTTGCATTTCAATGCAAATCGCTGTTGTTTTTCATGTGACTGTAGTCCAGGGCCCTCAGTTGGTAATGTGAGCTGCTGCTGCGATTGAAACATCAGAGTCCAGAGAGTTAATGAGCCATGACGAGGAAATGAGGAAGAGATAGGAAACCCAGATGCCAGCTGCGCGTGCACGCCATCGTGAACTCAAGCTGGTCGCCAGCCGAAAGCCAGTGTTTGCACTTCCAAAACCCGCTTACTAAAACTCTCGGCCAGACCAGCGCAAGCGCTGGTGCAGGCCGAGACCTAAAAATTGGGATATTTTGCTCTTTTCTGCCACACCTCTGACTCCGCTCACTGACCCAATCCACGGTTATTCCCGCACTGATTCTCCGCCCACAGTTCCCCTACTTTTTTCCCCCCCGCTTCGACCACTGCCCCAGTACTAGAATATTTGGCGAAAGACCAACTTTCCCTCAACTATTTCAGGAGGCTTATTTATTATTCTAACTCTGGTCCAGGAAGATTTTGGGGAAAGTTATAAATTCTCCAAGTATTTTTAGGGAAAGGTTGAAAAGTTGTAATTTTGAATTGGAGAACGTGCTTACATTAAGGGCGAGGCTCAGGGCAAAAAAACAGGAATACCGTTTTTGTAAAACACAAAGCCCACAACTGGCACGATGCGCAGAAAATCCCTGTAATGCCCAGCACTCCCCTCGTGTGCTCGTCAGGCAGAGACGCCTGGTAGGCGCGAATCTGTTGCTGCGCGCGTCAGAGGTAGAGGCAAACCGGAATACTTCAGCTGGGCGCTGCCTGCGTCCTTTGACCTGTGCAGTACTTCCGCTTCCTCGAGAGCTGGGGCTGCCGAGTTAAAGGACGCTGCCAGTTTCTGTTCTGCCTTCGGTGCTCGTGCAGCTGTCACCTCCGTTTTCTCAGGTACAGTGGGTCCCTGAGCGTCTCCGCCGCGAGGGTTGGCAGTGTTAGTGTCTGACTGAATCCGATTGGGGTTACCACCTTTGTCTAAAACAAAAATCGGCCAATTTAGAGTATCTCTAATGTCAAACGTAAACGAATGTATGTTATTTACAGTTGGACCCCGCATAGATCTTTGGAGCTGTGGTGTACTGACACGCACTTAAAATATCAAAAGATACATTTGCTACAGGTCCCTGTGCAGTGTGCACCAGGATTGTCACATTTTTATTCCAATAAATGCTTGTTCACGTGTGGTGCAGGAGGCTTGTGGTGCTTCACGTATCTATCATCTGTGTTACTGCTATATGTATGTTACTAACGTGTTTCGTCTTTTATGGAGACTCTAATCTGCGATAAATTGACTGGTGACAGCGAGCTGCATTAATGTTTTGAGTTAATGTCCTTTTCTACTCGGTGGTTTTGGAAACCGTAATCCCATATAATCCTAAATAAAAGAGAGAGAACGCATGTGACCTGGTACTGTCCTGTCTACATAAACTTCCGAATAACTGTTGACAACTCTTTCCCCAGCAGAGGTTGGTGGACGAGCCAACAAATTAACATGGCGAGCCGAACAGAACGTCTGCTAAGAGCCCATGCACGTTCTAATCCCTGAAAGTGTTTGCCACGTAAATTGTGCAACAAGCACCTTTCCAAAATAGTTTAAAAAAAGTGTATTTCTTTAACATGCAGACACGTTTCTACTTGGCACATCAGATTATCACTGGATTGAGTGACCTATTAAAACTGGCGGTTTTTTAACACAAACTTTAAAATATTCATGCCCTGACCCCCTGCCATGACAATGCCATTAGTGAATTAAGAGGCAAATCAGTTGTCATTTGCACCCTACCTATCTGTGGCCAAGATTCTTACATGAAACCCCATCTGGTGCATTTAAATCAAACACAAGAGAGGTGCTTGTAAAGCACACACCCTAAACCAGGAGTCTCCAACCTTTTCTGTAATAAGAGCTAATTATATTCAGTGAAAATCATCCCAAGCTATCAATAATTTTAGTGTTGTAATCAGGACCACATATAGTGCCCACTATATGCAAGATTACCAGCAGTGGTCACCTTAGTGCATCATAGGTAAAGTAAAATAGCCCTATTTGCAATGTCTCAGTCACCAAGAAAGTATAAGTAAAGCGTTTCTCCACTGCCGCATAATTTATTACTGAAATACCAGCTTTAAGAAAGTTTTTGGAAATTCAGCCATTTTTCTCCCAACATTCGCTTCTCAGTTCTGAAAATACACACGTTTTTTGTCCTTCATACACACTTTCCAATTTTGGTATACATATATTAATTAGTTGAAGCAAAAGCTTCTAATTTAGTGAGCTTAGCTGCTCACAAGCGCTACTTGCAGGTAGTTCATGAGCTACCAGTAGCTCACGAGCTACTGGTTGAAGAAGCTTGTGTATTTCAAAGTGCTCTTAAATGCAATAAGGAAACAAGCATTGGCATAGCCAATAGGTCTCGCTTTTGGGACCTTATAAGTATTTAGTTATGCAGCACAATATCCTTGGTGCAACAACATCTACTGTTGCATGGCTAAACACTTATAAGGTCCCAAAGACGAGACCTATTGGCTATGCCAATGCTTGTTTATTTTAATGTTTGTACAAGTTAATTTCTGTCCTTTTCAATGGCAATGCCATTATGTAAATGTTGTGGTCTGCATCTTATGCAACAGACCCTGGAATATGTATGCTCAGTTCGTCCTTTAAATAAAAAAGTAACATTAAACCTTTCCCCGCGCAGCCTTTCGCAATGTAAAAATATTTATATTAGCTTGTTTTAGAGGCCTTTCAATAAGGAATAGTGGAAAATGGCCTGCATTGTCCACGGAACACTTCTTTCTACAACATTAAACTTTCGAGACGAAAACGCTGTCATTTTTGGCGCCCTCCGCTCTCTTCTGACCTTCTTTGTATATTATCTACACGATGTACACTTCGTAGTTCATGCAAGTCTATATTCAGTACGTATGAAATTTTCCGGCATCTTTCATGTAACTTTGACACATGTAAAGCCCTCTGCTACTAAATAGATTTAGACCACCCACAATTTTTTTTTTTTTTTTTTTTTTTTTAACCACAAAGTAAAACGGCATAGTAATTTTGGGGCGGAGCCTCGGAGCAGAAGGAAAGAACGAGGGAATGAGAGCGTGAGGGAGAGAGGAAAAGGAGGCGAGGTGAGGGAGGGGGGAGAGGGTGTCAAGGAGTGGGAGGGTAGGGAGGGGCCGGTGGAAGGGGGCAGGGTGATTAAAGAAAATCAAGAAGTAGATCCCGAGAAAGAGAAAGACGCATGGGGACAGGAAAGAAAGAGTGAGTGAGAAAGAGGAAGAGACAAGGAAAGAGAAAGTGCTGAGTGGTGCAGGAAGGAAACCAGAGAGGGGCAGTGAAGACAAGGTGATGGATGAATAGTGGGGAGGAAGGAATGAATTCGAGAAAGAACCGGAGGAGCGAACGAGATGGGGAAGCCAGAGAAAAGAGGCTGATGGGTGACAGAGAAAGGGTTGCATGATAGGACAAGGGAAGCCATCGCCTCCTCCTGACAGGAGACTGCTTTGGAGGTCAGAAAAACCAAACAGAACAAACCGCCGCCGCCCGGAGCAGCTGTTTTGAAGCACACTCGTGCTTGCGTCAGTACTGTCCTGGGAGCGCGCGTGAGAGTCGAGAGAGAGAGGGGGAGCAGGAGGTGAGCCCGGGAGTGGTGCGTGCGCAGTCTGCTCTTTTTGGAAGCACATACTCGTGCTTGTGGCGCGCCGCTGCGCACTCCCGCAAGGCGTATGCCGCCACAAGCACGAGTATGTGCTTTGAAAAAGAGCTACACGGCGGCTAAAGGTCTCCTAAGCAGCGCATGCACGCTGCGTAGGCGAGACCTAAAAAGGAAGCACGGTGAAAATAAATATTTGCCTAGGATCACACAATTTGGTCAAGAGGGGAAGCCGGAAAATTCCATGATTTTCTGTTTTCATATTGTACCATTCAGCCACTAGACGGATATCTCTTTCCCTCTCTAGTTTTACATCTTAAAAAAAAGTTCAAACTATCTGCTAGAAAGTGAATATTTGAGCATCTGAGGTCAGCAGGAGTGCATGGCGATCATAAGCAGTTGTTGCTTACTTATTTGAAATCTAGATCCCACTACCGTTGGATGACCACTGCAAACGGACAGTGCTGCCAAGTGATCTGAGAGAAGACAATCACAGTGGAGAAAACAAATATATGTTGGCCATTGTATGGCCAGGATGCAAGCATTACCGGCACCATATTTGAAATTACTGGTGGTGGTAAGGGATGCAACTCGGCCGGTAGGTACTTTACCAGCACCAACCGGCCGAGTTGCAACCCTCAGATCGAGGGTTGTGTACCCCAAAGTCTGTTAGCCATCCACGGCCAAGTATGAGTCACGGAATTCCGCATCAAGCCCTGCATGTAGTGTAAGGACACATTTCCAAAATCGGACATCTCAAGTTTGATTTGAGAACTCTGACCAAATCTTAACATGTTACTAGAGAACCCAAGTCCCGGATTCGAGGCTCCTTTAAGTCCAGTGAGGCTGTAGTGAGAGAGACTGCCGAGCATAGGTAAATCCAGGCCATGAGATCACGCCCAAACAAGGAGATTGGAGTGTGGAAGGCATGGGGTCTTAGTTTACAAAAGAAGAGCGCCTTAAATAATAATAACTGCAGTTTCTTTAGGTTGTGCTAGAAGGAGAATGGTCACCTGGAATCCTTAATGGCAGGTTAATAAAGGTTTAAGTGGGGTAAAAATGAAGGGGGGGTGTCCGAAAAAGTGATGAAGCCTAAGAAGCACAACTAGGAATTAGTTCCAAGAGGTGTGGTCTGTGCAATAATTTTGTTGTGAATTATTAGAATGGGAAATATTTAAATTCTGAACCTGTTAATTCAACATTACTAAGGTCTTTGGAAGGGGTAGTCGCTTTCGGAGTGTTTCAACCACACCTATTATCCTCTTCACACCACTTTCTCCTGCACTCTCTCTCGGTTAGACACAGGCCCCTTTTCTCCTAATATCTTTCTAAATCCCTCCATCTACATAGCTCAAATCTCAATCTTTCGTCGTCCGCACCCTCTTTTCACTCTCTGCACATACTCCCTTGCATTTCCTTCCCCTCACCACCCCCACATACAACTCACCTGAAAGCACTGCATTGTCTTTTACTTTCACCCGTGCAGTACTTCAACAGATGTGTACCTCCTTCACATACTTTAACATAGAACATTTACAATTGGCACACCTGACTATTGCTCTGTGTACTCTGCAGAGCGGCCAGGGTTTGAATGAGCATGTATTCCAAAACCTTTTAGGACCCATTGACAGTCACTGTGAGAAACTTGCACTGCCTTCGGCCTTAACTCCAGAGCACTCTGTCATAGCAGCTTTAAACGCCTACCCACAACCTTAACTGACCCAGATACCTAGAGGCAACTCTTTCACAGTATGCACTATAGAGGAGAAATATGTTGCATGAAAAAAACGATATAAACACAACATCCTGGGAAAAGCAAATGTTTTTAGGGATTACAACTGTGAGTAAAACATATACAATGTAAACAGGCACAAAACCGCTGACGTACTACCTTAATTAAAGCCCTAGTTTACAAATTAATATTTCTGTTTGGCATTTCCATACGCCTTTGAGGAGAGCCTGTATATGTGAACTGCGTACGGGCATAGTTGTAAGGTGCGGTATGGATGTTTAATGTGTGTGCTTTAATTCCCTTAGTCTTTATTTAGTTTAAGTTGAGCCATAAGGGACGTTAAGGGAAACTGGATAAAACATAGTTTCTATATTCACAATCTGTACTTTACCATGCAATTGTGCCTCAAATTGCACATTAGCATGTGTGCTTTTCAGTTCTTATGTACTAACACATGTCTGTGTCAACATATTATGTGACCGTCACACTTTTATTACCCAATTGTGTTGTGCATATAGTATAAATAACAGTTGTTAGATTTAATCAACCCGGGAACATGAAAGGTAGTCATGACTCGAATAATACAATCCTATACCATGGAAGTCACCCATACAGACATTCTTATTTATGAGCAGCAAGTGCCTAATACATGACTATCATTTAGAGTGCCTCAAAAATACAAATGTGTGGTAATTGGGTTACTGCACATTTATTCCAACTGCTTATTTCCAATAATGTGGCAGTACTGCATTACTTTAATTAGGTAACATTGTATAGTATCACAGAAGACTCGTGATTGTTACAACTAGCAATAGGAGGGAAGCAAGGCATTTGACCCCTTACAGTAGGGTGTGGCGAGTACCCAATAATTATGAATAACACTTAGACTTGATGTGCGACGTGGGATCTGCTGACGACGTCTTAGGTCGTACTGCTGTCTTTGGTGTGTCAGAGGGAAGTGTGAAAAGCCATTTAACATGATATACTTGTTCTGTGAGTTAATGAACACAAGGGTATTTTCCACTAAGCAAAATCCAAAGCTATTGACTTTGTGAATGCTTCATTTATGTCTGGCTCTGGAGACACCTCACTACCCTGGGAACGTTTGATTGGCTCGATTCTTTGAAAATTAGTACATAGAGTGGAATAACGCAGCAAAAACGGAACTCTTCTTGTAGTAGTAAAATGATATGGAGTTGTTATAGATGATGCTTGAGCTCCTCTGGGCGTGACCCTCCTATCTAGTGTTAAAGTTACATGTGAAGAGGAGGGAGCCATAGCACTGGTGTAGTTAGCGGCAAAGATTATTATATTTTTTTCTTCTCTACAATTAGATTTTAATTTTTCTTAAATGCATAAACAATATACTAATAGACTAATAGGTAAATAGGTAGGCTGTTGGGCACGTATAGCAAACATTTTTGGGCATAATTTTCTTATAAATGCATCAAATGTAGTTAATTTTCGGCAAAATTATACAAGGCTGGATTTTTAAGAGTTTAATCCACCAACTTTATGCTTGGATTATAGTTGATCCACAAAAGAAGCTGCTAACACATATCTTTAGCTCAGTTTTTTTTTTTTTAAAGGTAAGTTGCTTAGTCTTCAAGTTCGGTTTAAGGAAAGCAGACTGCAAGAAACTTTTACTTAACTTCACTTTTCAGACCACATAAGACTGTCGGTTTATTTGCTTTCCTTATACTTCTTGGTTAATTTATAAGGATACTTTAAGCTTGTCAAACCTGGGTACCAAGTACACTCCTCTTTTAAGGCACATAACTTAGACATTTTCAAATGCAAACCTATGGGCAATTAATCGGTATATTGCCTTCTACAGGACTTTGTAAACAAATACTTGATAAATTGCAAATAGTTAATTAAAACGAAATGTTACGTTTTGGAGCATCAGCCGACGAGTGTTTTACTAAGACTAAATTAGCCATCATGCTATTTCGAGGCACTACTGTTACTTTCAAGCATATTACAAAAGTTGAGAGATTGGCAGAAGTTGAGTTAATATGCCAAGTCCATGGTTAGTATTGATAAAATTACTTTATTGATCGTCATCTGTTGTGATCTGTATGTGATTTTGGCAAGTCAAGTCTCCAAAACGCATTGCTTTGAAAATGCTTGAGGGCCAGTTTAGCCGAGTGAAGTATGTCAGTTGATTCTTCCCAATATATTTTTCGCATGGACTATTTACGCCTATTTACTATATCTTATATGCATTTGGAAATTATGAAATCGATTTGAGGATTACAGTAAAAGAACTGGTCATTCTAAAGGCAATCTTTGTCTTACCTAAATGAAGAGATTGGTAAAGTCTCGAATCATAATGCAAGTCGCATCCTTCTCAAGCCTGTAGCAAGTTTCCCCTCCCACCTCTTTTGCAGCCGCATGACACAACACCCTTTGCTTATCTCTGCCTTTCTTTTGCAGTGGTGGTCTTTTCCTCATCCCATCTCTCGCCTTTGTTCACTGTAACAGTCCTCTTAGATCAGACCCCCATCCCTCCAATTGCAAATCGCTTTTCATTGGATATCTCCTGAATATTCTCTGAAAGCAGTGAACCAGTATGCAAGTTGGATGTGGTGATCTTAGGTGAAAATTACTGCTAGTTTATTTTTTGTCCTCAGCCCTTCCTGGAGTCAGAGCTAGACCCCTCCCTCCAAACAAAGATATTTTTTTTATTCAGCATCCCCACTCCCACAAAAATGCAATGTGTATTTCACCTTAAAAAAAGAATACATCTCTCTCCACATAACAAAAAAATAAACGAAACACTTGCCACTGAAACACCGAATTTGGCTTCGAAAAGAAATCTGTAAAGCCGTGTAGATCTGAGTGGTGGTTTGTAGTGTGCTTCCCACTTTCATTTTCCTGAATCCAATAAATATGAGGGGTCATTTGTAAAATAAAATGCTGCAATCTGGTTCCATAAACCTGAGGTATTTGATTGGAAATACTTAATCGGAATTAAAGACACTGATTCAATCATCTGGGGCAAGTACTTTTATCCACCAGCTAACATTACTTCCTGAACCTTCAGTACCTAGTGGTCAGTGCCCTTTCCATTTTTTTAGTTTATCTGCTTGCTGTCTATAAAAGGCGGGGTACTGTTGTTTTATCACAAAACCCTGTCCTTGTGACCCCTGCTATGCTCCCAGTGTTTCTGTATCCGGTCCTTTGATTCGATCACTGCTAGCTACCTATTATTGCATTGCAATCGCCATATGCACCTTTGCAAATGCACTGATTGTGTCGAAGCACGAAGTAGTTATCTTCCCTTTGTTCCCCATTTTCCATGTTCAAAGCCTCCTTACCCTTCGGTATTTGATAGTAGGTATCCCCCCTCCCCCCCCCAAAAAAAATGAAGGTAAGCTTAAAGCCAATGTATCCTTTTTCTATCCTGCAACCCACCCATGTTTCACATGTTGATTTTTCATGTTTCCTGTACTGTAGATGTACTTCTTGTCCTGTGGTTTCTTGATGGTGTGCGTATAGGAGTGTTGAAAGACTAAGCTGGGACCCCCATTAAAGTGTCTGGTCTCTTGCACATACCGAAATGATCACTAGATTCATTTGTGAGAAGGTGGGGTTGTGGATGGTGGCAGCTACAACCGAGGTTGTGTGGACGGCACCAGATGCCTGCATGGGAGAAGAAGGGGGTGAAGGGCAAAATCCCAGAGCTTGTGGGTGATGGGAGCGGATGGGGACGAAGTGCATGCTAGTGACTGCAGGATTGCATGCTTCAGGAATGGATGAATAGATATGGAAATTAAAAGGATGGCACGAGAGATAAATGGATTTTAAAGGAAATGATAATAGGGAAGAGTTGTGTGGGCTTTAAGGGGACATTGGTGAAGATGTACAGTAGGAATGACAAATAGGGTTGGTGGGAGAGTCATGTTTTATGAAGAACTAGTGAAAGAGGACAGCAGGTGGTGACGGGAACTGTATGTGCAAATTGTTGTAGCCAGAACTTTATATGGGTCGTGAATGTTGTGGGGATAGTTGCATGGTGTACTGTGAAGGCAATGGTACAGTCAAGTAAGGTTCCACCAAGAGCTGTCTCTATGTAGATGTGGTAGTAATGTGACATTTGGAGTAGTTGTGGGAGAATCATCAGTAAGCGGAAGACAAATGATAGGATAGACTCAGGGGCCAGTGGTAGAAGACAGAAAGAATGGTGATGGACGAGTTGCACTAATAGGGGGGAAAAATGTGGTAGAGCTCAAAGGAGGGACGGAAAGGTTGCGATGAGATGAGCAGGAAAACTGTTGTATCGGCTTGGACATGACAAAAGGGACATTTGGGGACAGCAACAGGAAAAATTAGAGGCTTGCAATGAGATAGTAACCACGGGAGCACCGGCTATAGAAGAATATTATGAGCACCATCAACTAAACTGTGCTTAAGCTTGGCAGAGGCAGAAATCAAGAGACTGGGAAGTACTGACACTGATGAGTTCTACACAAAGTGTGACATGGGGGAGGCCAAAGAGTTAATGCTGATAGTACACAAGAAAAAAGCTGTTACAGCACACCTATTGCTATGTATACCAATCCAAAAACAGTGTTGGACAAATACTAAACACAGTCTAGATTCCAATATCTTCCTAAGCATATGAGGACAATCAAATGAGACAGATAATATGCAGAGCATTAAGAATAGTCCAAGAACGTCATCAGTTGATAATTCTTTGTCTTTTTGTTAGTTTCTTAAGGATTTTCAGCACACGATTTAGCCGACGCGTATTTCGTCTATACTCAGACTGTGTTCCAAAGCCCAAAGATGTTCGTACGATGTACTAGATGGTCTAACCAAAGTAGACAACTGTGGTGTGACACAAGAAAGATGAGTCACGAATTCCAAATTGTGTACTAAACGCACATTTTGTGTGCTTTTTTCCAAGCATCCAGGGGGCTCTACCGTTACCCAGGGTTTATGGATTCCACTGAAGGGGACCTAGAAAAATGGCAAAATATATCTAAATTTTGAGTTTTTGGGGAAAAATAAGAAAAAAAGTTCTCTGCAAAAAAGTGTGTTTTTTCCTAAAAATAGCATTAACTAAAGGTTTGTAGTGCTAAAATCACCACCTTCCATGATTTCAGGAACTTGCAGAGCTGAATCTAAAAACGTATATATAATATATATATTTTTTTTTTTTGCCACAATTCTGCATTTTGTTTTTTAAACGGTAGCCCATATTTACGATTTCTTTGTTCTTTTAACCTACTTTCAGTTTGTGGTGGGAACCGGTGTGAAACCCATGGGTGATCCAGGAAAGCTGTAGACTTCTGGAAAGTAGACCACATTCTTAATTCAACAAGGGGTTATATGTGTAGATCTCTCAAGGTTTTCCTAGAGAGACTAACTGTTGAAATAAAGAAATATTAAAACTTTATTGGAAGAAACAGCCATTTGTGATTCATCTTTCATTTGTAACTTTTTGTCACGATGGCCAGTTTACAAAAGCAGTATACCATCACGTCTGCTAGACCCTTCTGTTTTGTGGGACATATAGGGTTTGTAGGTTCTCCAGGAACCAGAGGTACCCAGAGCCAACAGCTGAGCTGCACTGCACAATGGCTTTTCATTGTGTTCCAAGTATAGACCAATTTCTAAGGTGAAATATGTAGACTGAAAATTGGTTATCAAGGAAACCTATGCAGCTAGGGGAACTGGATACAGAGTTTAGGAGCAGTGATTATTTGTGCATCTCTGAATTTGTGTGTACCCATACTAGTATGTGATTCAGAGAGCATGTTTCAGAATGTCTTCATTCTTACACAGTGGCTTACATTTGGAAGGCACAAATGCAGCAAAATCCAATTGGTAAAAACAAATGTTCTACTATCCTATGTTTCCCACATATCTGCCACTAAAAGTGGTACCTCACTTGTGTGGCTAGGCCTAGTGCCTGAGATGGGAAACGGCCCAAAACCCAACATGGACACATCACATTTTTCCACTTTAAACAGACTTTTTTTTTTGGCAGTGTGGGTAGCCGTGTATTTTGGGCCTTAGCTCTGTTGGCACCCGTAGGGAAACCTAGAAAACGTGCAAATTTCTGATAACTAGACAAGTAGCGGTATCCAGGGTGGGGTGACTTGCGTGGCTCTCACCAGGTTTTTTTACCAGAAGATGAATAAGCACTGGCAACTAGGAGAACCGTTTACGGCTCTACTGAAAGTGCCAAAATCTATTTTTATTAGTATGAAAGAAGTTCCCCACCTCTAATGACCAGCTGCCACGTGGTCATTAAATCAATACATTCGAACACAATTGAGAGACAACAGAACAGGGTACATGTGGAACAGTCAGTACATAACACATCAAGAGGAAATGAAAACGATTATTCTCTTCTTTCAGTTGATTCTGTTCAAAACTATTTGGCATGCTGATGTGTAACCGGAAACGGTCTTAGGTCACTCTAGGCAACAAATGACATACATCCATCCAAAACAGTGTTCGGTATAGATGTTCGACCTGCCAGTATGCAGCAATCGCTATGTGCCGCATACTGGTGGTTCGAAGATCTATTACCTATTGGCATCCCAAATATTTTTCTAAAGTGAATTACTACCAAAAAAGAATTAATTAAATACTTCTTTTTTGCAATGTTTCGTTCATATTATGCGGCCGTCTGACCGGATACAGAATCTTGCCCTGAGTTTGCCTGTAAACTGGCGAAACGTGTTGGCTGGGCTGTCTGTATTTAATGAAGAAGATATTGAATCAACTGAAAGAAGAGAATAATTGTTTTCATCTTCTTTGTTCCAGAAGCCTTTGAAAACGTCAAACTCTGACTTAAAATGCTCCTTTTCATCACATTTCTGTTAGGAAATCTTCTGGAATCTGCGGGGAGCCTCACATTTCCTTCCACCCAGCATTCCTCCAAGTCTCTTGATAAAAATAATACCTCACTTGTGTGGGTAGGACTAGTGCCTGCAACAGGAAATGGCCAAAAACTCAACACTGATGCATCACATTTTTCGACTGAAAACTGGTCTTTTTTTTTTTTGTTGCAAAGTGGTAGTTGTGGATTTTGGGCCCTTGCTCATTCGACAACCTAAGGAAACCTAGGAAACCCGCACACTTTTGAAAACTAGACAAACGGGGGAGTCCAAGGGTGCGTGACTTGCCTGGCTCTCACCAGGTCATTTTACTCAGAAGCCCTTGCAACACACCTCAAACTTTGGCTAAAAACTCACCTTTTCTTCACATTTCTGTCATAGAAAGTTCTGGAATCTGCTGGGAGCAACAAATTACATCCCACCCAATATTCCCCCAATCATCTGATAAAAATGGTACCTTACCTTAGGTTGCCACGGGTCTCCCGATAAGAACGGTGCTCAACTTATGTGAGTGGGCCACACAAAAGGCACTAAAGCGCTTTGTGGAGAGATCAGCGATAAGAGTAGCTGCAGTATTTGAGGCCATGCTCGTCCACCACCCATGGAAACCCACCAATCTTACACATTTTTGAAAAGTAAAAACCCAGAGGATTCCAGGGTGGTGTGCCTTGCGTGGATCCTACAATGTTTTCTTACCCACAGTTCATGGCTGAGCTAGGGCCCAAAATCCACAGCTGGTGCTATTGCAAAAAAAGTGTCAGTTTTCAGTGGAAAAATTTGAGGAGTCCATGATGTGTTTTTCGCCCATTCCAGTCATGGTACCCAGGGCCACCCTCAAAAAGTGGGCTCCATTTTTATGTGGAGACACGAGGAAATGCTGAGTGGTTGTTAATTTGTAGATCTCAACTTTTCCAGACATTTCCAACACAAAATGTAATAACAAACTTTCAAGTTTAACAGAGCATTATAAGAACCTGAGCGGAATCTATGCAAGTTATTCCACCCTGGACACCTCTGGGTGTTAACATCCCAGGACGAGTCTACTCTGCCCATCAAATTTAGAAATGACCGCCAACCTGGCGGTCATTTCAAAAGCATTTGCAGGTGTTGCTGTTACGTCAACATGATGGGGCTGCCCGTAAAAAAATTTTTTTTTTTAATTTTCAAAAACAAAATCCCAAAGTGGAATTTTTCATTTTTGTTTGAAAGGAAAAAAAATGCGCCCCTATCCTTGGGTGTGATTTCCCATGGTGAAAGAGGTATTAGGCAGTTTTTACTGCCCCTTACCCCCAGGGTTTTTCTAGCGGGGAAAGACAGTGAAAACTACTGACCTATATGTCTGCCCATCTAAATTAGGTGGGCGGGCATAGAGGTCACCATGTCACAGACGGAGTAGTCTCTACCATGGTTAAACTCATGGTGTGCCCGATGAATGGATTTCTTCGAGGTAATTGATGTGCACAGTAATATTTCCCCATTATTTCTTTCCACTATTTGAGGCTTGTATTGTGCAGTTTAGTTTGTAGATTGTGCAAGGACATAAGTTATCATAGAATTTACATATGCCGTATCACCGTGTGCCAGGATGGTTTTGTTGGCATTTGTAATTTTGGTAGCATGGAGAACATATCCTGGTTATAAATAACCAATTCGGACAGGTAAAATATACTGCATTTAGCATGTTTCACAAGCATTTAATGTTGAAATTGCACTTTGTGTTACTATATTTCTTCATCATCCCTTTTCAATTTTTTTTTTTTTTAATTTTCAGACAAATTGTAAGCGAGCAGTATACAGTCAGTTACATTCAAAATATTCCCAATGCCACATATTCACCAAAGGATATCTGCATTTACTGCACTGTCACTTACATTACTAAATGCGGGGGGGAGAGGGTAAGAACCGATGAGGGGAAAGAGGGCCGCTCAGCAAGGTGAGAGAATATTAAGCCTCTGCAGAGGGTGCTTCACAGTACGCACTCTAATGCGTGACAGCAGACGCTTTGCACTGCAGCTGAACTAGAACCCGAAAGAGCCGAAATCACAGCGGGGGGGAGGGGGACTGGGGTCGGCAGGGGGCACCCCCAGCTACAGCCACAGGCTCTTCCACCCCTGTTAGGGTGCTGAGGTACAACTCTAAAGGGGCCCAGATATCTTTGGGGCAGGTTTTCGCTTGCATCAGCTCCCAGTAGGCATTCAGTTCTTGGCTGTAAGCCGCATCACTAAGCCATCCAGCTCACCGCGGCGTCAGGCGCTAACTCCAATGTATTGCCACTCAGCACTTTGCTAATAAAAGGAGAAGAGACACCAACTTGTGCACATTTGGGGCGGGGGGGGGTCATCTTTCATATAACCTAAGAGCGTGGGTAGTGTTCAGGCGAGTGCCCAGTTATTTCCTCTGGAGTGTCCGACTATGCTCCAGAAATGCAGCACTCCAGGGCAGTCCCACGCAGATGTAAGAAATCCGTGCAAGGCTCAGCGTGCATCGTCAATCAAACTCATTCTGTGCACCTTTTCCTAGGTACGGTATAATCTGTGTAGATGTTTAAAATGTACTAAGTGCAATCTAGAATTGGGGGAGAGCGCACAGGATTGAGTGCAACAATACTTGCATTGGTTGTCACTGAGTGGGGGGGTCACTATATCTGCGTCCCACGCCAGCCGGCGGGAACTCTCACTAGCG
This sequence comes from Calotriton arnoldi, assembly GCA_963921515.1. Lineage (NCBI taxonomy): Eukaryota > Metazoa > Chordata > Amphibia > Caudata > Salamandridae > Calotriton > Calotriton arnoldi. Next base: position 199,781 of record CAWUFW010015882.1, on the reverse strand, counting down.
CAGTCTCCTCCATCCCAGCGTGAAGTCTCGTGACTGGCCTGCGCAGGGAGGGGTTTGTAGGAGTCACCTCCTAGTATCTGAAATGTAGGTTGAGCCTTCAGAAAGTAATCTTGAATTGCCCGTATGGCAGCCCACAATTGGTAATAAGTAAAAGTGTCTAAAAGAGGCACATCTGGTCCTTGTTGTGGTGCGATGAAAGTGCCATCTGGGTACACCACACTCATGGAAGTCAACTGTAGATTACACAGCCTATTGCAGGCCCCAGCATCAAGGATGATACAAAAGGAGGGATGTCCAGTGAGTGGCACCGAAGGGGCAAATGGGTATCTCAGCCGGGCCTTCCGTCAAAACTCGTCCCATGCCCAAATTGTGCTAGCCACAGTGTCTGAGCGCCCTCGGATGCTTAAGGGCCAGGTACAGTGCCATCTGAAGGGGGCATGGTGCAGCCTGGTCATGTTCGCGTGCAGTGTGTGCCAGAAACTGTGCAGGGAATAGCCAATAGTGCACAAATGTAGCCTGGGCGCTATAGTAATATAAATCCATATCTGGAGCCCCTATCCCGCCCTCCTCAAAAGGGAGCGTCATCTCCCATGTAATTCGAGGCTGTCCACATTCCCACATGAGGGATACCAGGCACGAACGCAGCTGACTGCAGAAATAAAGCGGTTGGAGAAGTGGTAGGTTAATGAACAGATAAAGAAATTTGGGGAGGATCACCATTTTAGCAATAGGTAGCTGCCCAGTTAAGGATAGCAGAAGCTTCTGCCAGCTCTCCACACGCTCATCTGGCTATGTCATTAAGCTTCCATAATTATCCTTCCACAGATCGTCTAGGTCCCTACTGAGCCAAATCCCTATATCTCTTACCGGCTCCCTCGCCCACCTCCGTGGAAACTCCGAGGTGAACTCCAACATCACAGCTGTCAATGAGAATAGGATCGACTTGGCCCAGTTGATAGTGATATCTGATATATCCTGTACCTTGTGAATTCTCTAATCAATGGGTCTAAGTTATTTTGCAGGTCACTCATGTACAGGGTGACCTCATTTGCATATATAGATACTAGAATGATGTGAGCTTTGAATGCCAGGTCCGATGCAAATGATGCTGACTCAATCAAGCTGCAAGCGACACCTTAGCTATGGCAAATAGTATAGATGACAGGGGGCATCCCTGACGGATACCCCTTGGCACTGGGAAGGGGGGAGTAAACATCCCATTAACCAGCACGCATGCAAATATCCTGTTATTATGAATTTTTCAATTCGAGTGTAGGAGCCGGTCAGGACCTCTTGCGTATGCATCAAGAAAAGGCAAATTGTGCAACGCAATGTGGCACCTTCTGCAGCAGTGTTATTTCACTATATTGTCATTTTAAGAAACATTGATACGGTATGTATAAAAGTTGCACCTCGGTGCCACCAGGTTAACACCTATGTATAGCAATCAGCATTGTAATGTGACCAATCAACCTCTGCAAAGGGTCTTCCACTGTGCCACACAGTGTGTGGTTCCCGTTTAGTGATGATAACTTTTGATTTGTTTCTGCTAGAATTTTTTTATCTTCAAATCATGCAGTAGATGATGGATTGTGATAAGTGTGGTAAATTTATATCTATGCGGAAACGCTGCTGAATTGTTATTCTGGTGAATCTGGTGTCTATTAGAAGAGCATATTTGGGATTAAATGAAACATTTTATAAAAGAATAACGTATGCTAAATAGGAACATAAAGCAAGAGCCCTGCTGCCGGATGTCCCACCTTTTGATATGTAAAGCCCACTTAACTGTTTGCTTCCAGCCACTCATTTTATTAATATCAAAAGGAAGAACAGTGCCGGGGCGATTGAATAGGACATTTCTTATGAAATTTGCATGGTTTTTTTCCCCCAAAAAAAGTTTTCAAAAATGTTTTTTCAATTCTGTTTTTCAGTAAGATGTCAGGAGCTGATGAGTTTTCGGTAAGTACATTTTTAGAAAAAATATTTCAATGTTTGCTTTCAATAAACCCTCTATTGTGATTATTATGAAGTGTTTGGGCTTTGGATATGTTTTAGAACTAATAATTCCTATGTTGCACACTGCTACCACACTTCATGAGGTGCTTAATGCTCTAGAAAGTGAAAGACTTTGCAAAGATGGCTTCTTCCAGGTAATGTTTGACTGTTGGTAACCTTTGTCTGTTCTGATGCTGCAAAGCAAAATACCTTAATTCTGTAGTTCATGTGTTCATTTACTCATAATCAAACCATCACTCCTTGGAAGGCAACTTTATTCAACCACTTTTGATGAACTGTGGCGTTAAGATACCTGTGAATCCAATTCTTCAGTTGATCAGTCATTTAATCAGTAGATTTGTAGCGTGCTACTGGTCACCTGTGAGGGTATCGGACACTGGTAGGGTCCAGTTGATTAGCCAGGTCTCCAGGGACTTTCGGAACTCTGGAAGAGATGGGGAGGTACGTAGATGAAAGGGTAGCTTGTTCCATGTCTTTGCTGCTAGGTAGGAGAAGGAGCGACCTGTGCATCTGCTACTTGGGATGCTGCTACGTCTGATGCATGGGGTGAGAGTTAGAGAAAGGGACATGGAGCGGAGGTGTCTGGTGGGCTGATGGAAGTTCAGGCAGTGGTTCAAGTTGGCGGGTCCACTGTTGTGTAGGGCCTTGTATGCATGGGTCAGGATCTTGAACTGGCACCTTTTCTGTACAGGGAGCAAGTGGAGTTCCCTGAGGTGGGGGTGAAGTGGGTTTTTCTAGGGAGATCCAGGACCATCAACAAAAATTGAGCACTAGCAGTGTAGGCCATTGGATGGCACATTAGTGTATGATTGTAGTCATCTGTTTTCTCTATACTCTACTTCTCGTGACCCCACTGCTCCGAAGTCACAAACAGTCCATAACCAACAATGACAAATGTAAAGGAGCATACAATGATCAATATTGCTTAATTCAGAGCATTAGGACAAGTTCCATGTGATACTAAATCAACAAATAACATCCAATAATATTCCTCTGAAGTCTTGCACGTGAGTTTCAAATCCACTTTATTGAAGTTTTTTTACATTTGCACATCAGCCCAGCCAACATGTTTCGTCCATGAGGACTTCATCAGGATTGGGTTGTTATTCAGTTCCTAATGTTTCAGTTTGCTTGTGATTCGCAACACAGACACGGACGAGTGAGATTGAATAAGAGAGTACTTTACCAGTCTACATACTACCTGGAACCTTGGTTGGATATTTGCTTGCTTACATTTTCCTACACTGTGAGACATTAGGAACTGAAGACCAACCCAACCCTGATGAAGTCCTGATAAAGGACTTCTTCAGTTTTGGCTAAAGAGCCATAGGTCTAAAACTGTCAATGTAAATAATCTTCTTGGAATTCCTGCCCCAGTCTCATACCAATCAGAGTAGTTTCTCTTATGACTCCATTCGCTTGGGGAACTAGGAAAATCTTGACAAGTTTTCAGGGCTCCATCCACTGAACACCGCGGACGTTATCCTCTTCATGTTGTCTGATGGCAGCAGCTGCAGATTAACAAATGGCTTGTGATCCTTGGTCATTCATCCTTGTAGGAGGAACTCTGTTGTCATTTTGCAGTTCTATACTTGTCTTTCACACTAGTGGGTAGTGAGCATGATCAAGGAGGAATGTGCTTTAACACTTTATTCATTCCTTACTTCATGTCCTCCCAAATTGTGGAAGTCGTCTCTAGAACCTATGGGGAAAGTGAGTAAGTTCTGAAGAATTTAAAGGTTAGGTGCTGATTCGAGAGGGGCCTGGAACACAATAGGATTCCTTGAGCGTGTGATGATCTATAGTGCCCGGAGGTGTGTACTGGCTGACCTTCGCAGACAGTGGTTACCTCTGGTACGCCTGTTGGGTGGCAGGACTCCCAGGGGACCGCGTTTGGGGGGGGAGGGGGGGGGGGGGGAGTGCAGGAGGGCAGTGGTGCGGCTGGACCTGGCCCAGTGACTGGAGAACAGTAGCTCTGACTGCTGTGGCCTCTGTGGTGGCAGTGACTCATCGGACCCAATGAATGGCCCGCGGACTTGAGGGGCCTGGCTTGGGAGCCTGGTGGTTGATTGCTGGCTGACCGGAGCAGAGAGCTTGGAGGAGCCATGCTGCGGTTCCTGGTGAAGTGCATGTTCTTGTATCCCTCAAAACTGAAGGTCATTTTGCAGGGAAAGGCCCACTTCTTTGAACAACCGGAGGTGGTCTGGGAATGGCTGGAGATGTGGGACAAAACAACGGCCCTCCAGCTGGGGGGGAGGGCGTTAGCGATCCGGTTCAGAAGCTGGCCCTGGACGTGGTTCTTGGCGTGGCTGGTCCCAGAGGGGGGGGGGGGCCACTGGATGCTGGCTCATCGTATTTGCCTTGAGTCACAATCCAGAAAGACAGCACCATGTTGGTGTCAGGGGCGTGATGCTCCGCGGTTGCACGGGGGAGCAATCGGTTCTCTCATTGGCTTGCTTTGCATCCCCTGTGTCGCAGTAGACTGTGTGTCAAACACAATGCTATCTGACTTGATTCAGATCTGATCCTACTGTTGAGCTTATATTTACCTCTTCTGTGATGCTTGCTGGTGGGCAGAGGGAGTGTTTGCTATGGGGCTTCTGCCACTTGTGTATTGTTTGCTGCCCTCTGTGAGAGATCGGGACACATGCTGGATGCCGTTTTGACTTTTGCTGTATGTGATCCTCTTTGTGTGTATGGTGGAAGGGTTCCTACTCCGAAATGGGTTTACATTATGACTGCGGCAGGGCGGTGCCTGAGTCCCGTTCCAAATCCCCCCACCCCTCCTGGGGAATCGGGTGCTTTTGCTGATATATGCGGTCGGGAGGGGAGTCATGTGTATGAGGTTCTATCCCTGTTGGACAGGGTAGGGGATGTTTGTTGGTCTTGGCACACAAACTGGGTGGGCAAGTGTAGGCCTTTTGTTGCACTATGTTTGTCCGAGGGGGGGGCGTTCTTTGTTGTGGTTCTGATGTGTTAAATGAGTTGCTGAGGCTTACGAGGGGTGGGGAGGGGGGGTTCTGAGGCATAGGGGGATGAATAGGCTTTTCACATGGAATGTCTGCGGACTGGGGTCCTATACTAAGCGGCACCGGGTGCTCTCCTGAAATGTCTTAAAATCATCATAGCTTGTCTACAGGAGATGCACTTGGATGATGCGGATGCAGAGAGGGTGGCTAAAAAGTGGAGGGGACAGGTCTTCCATGCCTCCTCCTCTGCTTATGCTAGGGGTGTGTTGGTTTCGGTGGCACTGGGTATACCGTTCTCTCTTGCCTATGCAGAGGCTGATGTTGAGGGCAGGTATGTGCTACTAGAGGGTGTGCTAGATGGCAAGGCTGTGTCCCTGCTCAATACGTTTGCTCCAAATATGGAAGATCCGCACTTCTTTTACAGGGTACAGGACTGGGGCTAGGCGGTGAACTCCGCTCCACTGGTGGAGTTTTGGCGCTCCGGTTGGAGTGCGAAGTTTGGCAAAAAAACTCTGCCCGCTGCTGGCGGAGTACACCATCCCCGGTGTGCTCAACCGAAGCGATAAGTGCATGCAGCGCTCGCTCTTTACTCTCAGAAATCCATTCCTCAGGACAATCTCAGTGCTGGCTCAGGAGTGTGCTCTCAGTGGTCCCACCCAGATCCAGCCTACTTAGGCCATGCCCAGCTCACTTCATCTCATGTGACTCAATCAGGTGACAGTCACAAGTGGACTGGAGGCCAGTCAGCAAAGCTGGATTGTACAACTGGCTATAGCTGGGCGGCTGGCCGAGCACTGGGAGTTTGCTCAGAGTTCGAAGAGAGCGGTCCTAGCGGAGAGGAAGTGTAACCCTAGAGGAGAGAATGGAGGTAGCGCTGAGCAGAGGAGAAAGTGCAGAGAGTATAGCGCTCGTTATCCTGCTTCTGCCTCGTGCCTGATGTCCTTGTACACCACGGCGGCCGGCCTGCTTTTACTCCTCCTTCAGCCTCTGGTCTGCCTACTGTTCCCGGGCCACGGTGTACCCAGCACTGGACATCGCCAAGAAGCCGAGCCAGTGCCATCCTTCTGCATCCCCAGTACCAGGCAGAGATGTGACAGAGGGCCTACAGGCGGGCCCCTCGCACCTGCAGGCCTCTTCCTCTTTGGTGCAGCCCATGCCCATGTGGACTGTCTCCGCCTCCCATCAGCAACCCCAGCGGGGGGGGGGGCACTATACCATGGGATGTTCAGCATAGCCCGCCTCGGCCAGCAAAGTCCTCAAGCACTGTGTCTGCAGAGTTCAACCCCAAAATGAGAGAGAAGGCGACACTTTGAGTAAGTCGGGGTCCTCACCCCCCCCCCTCCCTCTTTAATTAATCATAGTGTGTAGGTGACATTATGTTATGGTTCTGTGACTTGAAAGACTTCTGGAAAAAAAGCGAAACTGTTCGGATCCTGATGAGCTTCCCTTATTTACAGCCTTCTTGCTAGACTGACATTAACTGCTTTGATCAAGGACATCTTGTTTTTCTTTTCTGCATTTTGGAGATACTCGTGTATGAAACCGTACACTGCGCAAATCATAATACATCCTATCACCCTGACAAGATGTATAATAAGAGCTCCTGGCAATAATAGGATAATATCGCCTTCCCTTCCCTTCCCTTCCCTTTAAAACACGAGTTGTTTGCTACATTAGTGGGTTGGTGTCGGCATTGTTACCTAATTTGGCATCCCCGCTGTTTTAGTGTGTCCTAGTTTCCGCTCCCGGACAAGGATCATCCAAGCAACATATGATTAGGACTGGGCGGCAATACATATGCTTTCTGCTGCACGCATAAGTCCGTGGAATTTCACTGAGTTTTTAGAAAACTGTAAGTAGAACTTTGCGAGCTTCGCCCTCCCCTATAAAGGACTTGGTTAGTCAGGATGCATATGCGCCCCTATAGTGGTTAGGCGACTTTAATTGTGTGATTGACGGGGACCTTGATAGATTGCCACCCCGGGCGGGCGCTAAACCCTGCATGTAAATGCCCTGAGGGTGGTGATGCACAATCTGGGGCTAGCTGATGCTTGGCATTCACTTCACCTGTCCCTAAAGGCATATACATGCCACTCCCTTACAACACACACAGTAGATTGGATAGGGTGTCGGTGTCCCCCTCGCTGAGCAGGTGACTGTATCGCATTTAGCTAGGTTCTGGTCTGATCTCTACCCTGTTTATTGTATGCTGAAGTGGGTGGGAACTGTGGCACAGAAACCAGCGTGGAGATGCCCGGTGGAGGTCCTGTCTGATATGGTGGGTAAGGAGGCAATGTATCAGGCGTTGACCGAATACATGGAGCATAACTATGGCATAATCGCTTGTAGGGCCACCGAGTGGAAGCTATGAAGGCAGTGTTCTGGGGGCAGTGTCCGGGGCTGATATGCGGGGTGCGGTGCCAGCTGTAGAAAGAACTTCATACGGCAGAGACTAGTCTGGCCGGTATGCTGGTGCAGGAGTTGTCTAGTCCAATCTCAGTCAGAGAAGAGACTGAATACATAGCGAATACATGGGACAGATTGGACAAGTATACACTGAAGCAGTATTGTCAGAGATTGCATCAAGAGGACGATAAGTTGGGCAGGCTACTGGCCTGGATTATGCACACGGAGGTGGCCGTTACTGCCAATATCCCACTTGTTCACAGCTGAAGGTGCAACAGTGACCTTGAGGGCGGGCATTGTGACCACTTTTCGGTGCTACGTGGAGTGGGTGCACCAGGGAAATCCTCTTATTACAACTGACTGGATTCGGGCTTTCCTTGGCTGCTTAGAGCTCCCACGGGGTTGATGCGGTGATGGCTGATGAGTTGGACTCAGACCACGCTTTGGGTGAGTTGCATGTGGCGCTTCCGGATTCTACCGAAGTATAAGGCTCCTGGGGTGACAGGTTCCCGGCGTAGTTGTACCAGGAGTTCTCAGCTGCCCTCACGCAGGGGCTTCTCAAGGTTGTCCTGGAAGCTAGCAAGAAAGGGTGCTGTCGCCCACCATGAGGGAGGGAGACATCTGCATGTTGCCCAAGCCTGGTGGGCACGTAGCTGACCCGGCAGCATACAGGTCGCTTACCATGATCAACACAGACCTAAATGTTTTGTGTAAACTCTTGGCCAACTGCCTTAACCCGGTGATGAGGGACCTTGTGCATGAGGACCAGTACAGGTTTATCCCTGGTCGTAGTACATGGATGAATCTGAGTGACTGACACGTGCTTCATGAAGAAGAGGGTAAGGGCAAGGAAATGGTGATGGTCTCAATTAACTTGGAAAAGGCTTTCAGCAATGTGGATTGGGGTACCTGCTCAAGGTCCTGCAGGTCTTTAGGTTCGGGCAGCAGTTTCGGGCGTGGATCCAGGTACTTTATACTGGCCCCAGTGCTAGGGTCCAGGTGGGGCGGTTTCGGTCAAACAGTTGGGAATTGGGTAGGGGGCCTCGGCAGGCTGCCCACTGCCTCCTCTCTTATTTTCCATGGTGGTTGAGCCTTTGGCAGTGTGGGCCCGCCGGGAATTGTACAGCTGGGGCACAGAGCCGGCCGGAGACGATCCAGCACATCTTATCGCTACAAGCAGATGATACTCTGTTTTATCTTGGGGCCCGCAGAGAATCCCTCTGGATTCTGCTGCGACTACTGGATGAGTTTGGTGACGAGTCCAGCCTGCGAATTAATCGTAGGAATTAATTACTGTTCCCACTGGCGACGTAGGAGGGGACTCCGAGATATCGTCTGCCTGATATTGGGCTAAGGTGGGAACTTGACCAAGTTAGTTATTTGGGCATGCTGGTTGCGCACACGAATGAAAAGCAGCTGTAGCTCAATATCTGGAGGGTGCTGGACTCTCGTTGCTAGTCAGTGTCCTTTTGGAACACGTTGCCGTTGTCGCTCATGGGCAGGATTGCTGTCTCTAAGATGGTGCTGCTGACGCGCTGACTGTATACTATTCAGAACACTCCCTGGGCATTTTGCCCACAAGTATGTTTAGGCAGCTGGATTCCTTTCTCACCTCACTTCTTTGAGAGGGTAAGCGCAGTAGGGAGGCTCGGGTCAACTTGATGAGTTATGAGTAGGGCGGCCTGGAGGTGCGGCCTAGTGGGTGGCCAATGGCAGTAACTGGGAGAAAGGACTATTAGCAGGACTGGTTGATGGTCTAGAGCTCCTGGTGTTGTTGATGGAGAGGGACGGGCATTTTGGATGCTTTAGCGTTTATGGTTATACCCCTCACGTGTAGCAGAGGCTAGTGTCTGTAGTGCTCAGGAGGGCGCCTTTCCTTCGGGAGCTACCGGTATAGATTCTTGTTCCGATCTGGCACATGGAAGCCAATATGTCCTTCCAGATGTGGCGGACAGGTGTTATGAACTGCTGGGGGACTTGTACCCCAATGAGCACTTTATCTCCTTTGAGGATGTGCAGGTGTTTGCGGTGAGGGTCTGGTCACTTTCTACACTACACTGGCTTGGCTGAAATTTCCAGGCAGACTTGGACGACATTCCCCGTGACGCCAACGACGTCTTGGCACATTTGGGGCCCCGTTGACCTGTGGGTCGGGATGACCTTTGGTTTCCCAGCTGTATAAACCATGGTGGCGGATGTCGCTGGTCGGCCTTAACGCGCCCACTGGTATGGGAGAATGATCTAGGCGCTCCCCAGTCCGATGCAGACTGGGCCCGTGTTGCTCACTTCAAATTGATCCACTTAAATTTCCTCCATCGCACCCATGTGACGCCCCTAGCTTTGTACCGGACTCACTCATCCGCATGTTCTCACTGTGTGTTTTTTAGTGGCAGATTTCCTGCATATTTCCTGGGGTTGTCCGCAGGTGAAGTCCTTTCGGGCTTGGGTGGTTGTCAAGCTCACACATACCAATCTTTGCGGGGCACCCTTACTCTGTAGTTCTGTTTATTGGGGAACATTTGTAGGCCCGAAAGGCGTAAGATGACATACAAGTATTTCCAGCTGGCGTTTGTGTTGGCCTGGCGGTGTGTGGCTATCACATGGATAGGGCAGCATGCCCCATCGAAGGAACTCTGGAATGGGAATGTTGTAGAGTGCTCTCTGGTGGAGAAACACCTTATGAAGCACAGATGGGATACAAAGCTTGGGGATGACCTGGATGCCTGGGTGGCCCTGGGCTAAAGATTTGCAGCCCCTGGAGATGCACCTTTAAGTGGGGAGAGCACCGACATGGAAAATTAGAGGTACTTTAGCCTTTGCATTAGGCTGTGAATGGATGTGCACTTTGGATGTTTCACTGTCATGTCACTGGGTAAGTGCCTCCTGCGAATCTATTATTGTTAATGCATTGGAATATCCCTCCAGGTGCTCGCTATGTACTGTGACTATTGGTGTAAGAGCTGCGCTGATGGCTGTCGTTGATAACTTGAAACTGAATAAATAAAGAAGGTGTTTTTCAAAACATTTTGCCATTGTGCCCAGGAGAGGAGTTTATAGCACCTTCAGACTTTTTTCAGTTCACAAAGAAAGTGGTTGACGTTCAAAATTACCAGTATTTGAAATCCAGTGGTTTGCATGGTTGACAGACAGTGAGTTCAGACTGGGCACAGGTACTGAAACAGCACTGCTAGATGGGAAGAGAAGCATTTACAGGCTCCAAATCAGGACTCCGTGACACGGTTGATGGTGGTGGTCATATCCACTGCTTTTAGCACATAAGAGCATGTTGCCCTGCTGGATAAACTTCAAGAGGTTGTTGTCCATTGGTTGTTGGATAATTGACCCCTTTGGTTTAATGTGATGGCTTAGTGACTATTCATTTGAAATTTGTGGTTTTCCTCAAGTTTTTTAGGTCCCGCTTAGGCAGTGCATGCGCTGTCTCTTCGAGACATTGTGTATCTAGAATATGGGCCTGGAGCACCGCCCATCTTTTTAATTGGTTCCTCTTTCTGTCCTTCATAAATGCCGACTTTTGATTGGTTAAATAACTTACTAGTCCCTCCTTTTGGGCTTTTGTAGCCTCCCCTATGGATTGCCCCTGTTACGTGTGCTCTTCCCCTTACAGGTATTTCTGAAACTCTGTGAGCACTATTTCCTTTTTTTTTTTTTGTGGCTTGCCAGCTGCTCGAACAACAATGCTCTTTGCGCATATCTTGTCTTGTTTAAATTTTGTGGCTTGTTTTTCGTTGTTGTTTGATTCTCCACGGGGCCCACATCAGGGCCGCCACGCTTCATATTTTAGCATGGCGGCGCGCACCTAACTTTACTCTGCAGGTAGCACGGTAAGTCTCTCTCATCACACAGAACAAAACGTGCTCAGCCGAGGGATGTAATTTATGTCCTTATCTCGTTTCTTGTTTTTATTTACTTTGGCTCTGATTTACATGTAGTTAAGTAATCAGCAGCAACGTAATTGACTGCCCAGACAGCTACAACCGTGCTCGTGCACAGTGATGCCCCCTCCCCCAGGAGACGGGGCTATGACGCCACTGAAATGGTGAACACTGGCATCTGATTCGAGAACATTAAAGTGGATGCTTGTCCAGCCCCTCCTTTGCCAAGTGAGATTCCTGATGGTCATCAAGCGCCGCCCTAACTAGTGCAACGTGATAAAGGAAGTGATGTGCTTTCAGCAAAAGGACAATTTGCTCCAGAATGCAGCAGACGTGGCAGCAGAGGTCTTGGATGCAGATCTTACTTGGGACGAACTAGCAGCGGCCCTCGGGGCCCTGCAGTCCGGGAAGGTGGTGGGCCCTAGGGTTGCCCATAGAATTATTTAAAGGCCTGTCCGTCAAGATTGCTGCACCGATGCTGGACATGTTCTGGGCGGTTAGAGAGGCCGGCTGTTTGCCAGAGGATCAGCATACAGCCACAATCGTGGTGATACACAAATCAGGCAAGCCCCCGAAAGAGTGCTGCTCTTATAGGCCAATCTCCCTCCTAAACGTTGAGACGAAGGTCTTGGCCAAGGCCCTGGCGACCGGGCTCTCTAACTTCCTCGCCTCAGTTGTCCATGTGGACCAGTCTGGCTTTATGCCTCAAATTACGGGATACTGCACTGACTGGCTTGCCGCACGCAAAGCACCTTTGACACACTTAGTCAGGAGTATGAGTTCTCAAACGCCCAAAAACTCCAATACCTTCAACTCTGACATGCCCTTCGGGTCCATATTCAGGAGGGGATAAGCCTGCCAGACTACTCCCCCCTTAGAGGTTTATTTGCTCACAGATCCCATCCCAGATAAAGGGTTAACAATGATCTATCGAGCTAGTGAATAATTCCCCCGACCGCTTAGGAGCCTTGAGGCGTGCCTGGACAGATGACCTAGGAGACATTAACGACAGACTGGACGGAGGCCCTACAAAACCCCAGGGACGTAGCTATCCGAGCAAGATTTTGTTTGACACAGCTCAAAGTCTTACACAGAACCTACCACTCACGCACTCTACTGCACAAACTAGGTGCAGTGGAACGCCACTTGTGCGCGAGAGGGTGCGCTCTGGAAGGCACCTTTTTTCATATTTCTTGGGATTGTCCCGTGATTCAAGAATAATGGCTGCTATTGATGGTACAGGTTGAGGAGGACTGGCCCAGATACACCAGGCTCTGGCTGGCACTGGCAGCGGGAGTAGCAAAGTGAAACATCGCGAGACGGTGGGGGGAGGGCCCTTTCCCCCTGTTGGTGGCAGAGTGGGAAACCGACTTAGACTGGTGTCAGAGGGCTGAGGAAATGGTTTATCATAGCAGAGGATGCCCTAAGAAGTGGGAGAAGGTGTGGGGCCCCTGGTGGGAATATCGAGGCACGACCCCGGGTCATAGTACAACCACACTCTTAGTATCGGTGGCCTCCGGCCAAAGGAGTGGTGAAGAAGTTGTGCTCATACCTGCTACTATGTAAAGTGCTACTATGCTATTAATTATATGCTTAAAGGATGTGGTTTGTCCACCCTAAGTTTTGTATCTTATACTGCACTGTAACCTTATACTCTCAGTGCCTTCCCAAATTCTATATTGTACAATGAGCTTAATTTAATAAAAATATTTTTTTTAAATAGAAGGTAGCAGACTCACTGAACTAATGGGGCCCATTTGACACAAATTCAAAACAAGTTTACTAATTCTTGCAGGTTTATATCATGACCCAACAGTCAACAAATTTTTATGCCTGCTTGTAATCGGACTGTCTGGATGTCGATTTATTTCCATAACCAGACATACACTCAGTGTTTTTGTAATCCATAGGCTGTTTTCACTTCCTGTGGCCTTTATTCGCGTCAGTGTCAATTTGTCCTTCTTCTATATCAGTTGTCATTGGTACCGCTCTTATGTTGACCCACTCAAAAGCCAATGGTTACTGCCTGCGAAGGCTCTGACAAATGAAAATACTCTAAGGCAGCAGGTCAGCCAATCATACGACAGAGTATGGGTGGTGCATAATCCCAGGGGGTGCCAGCCATTCCAAAGAGCAACTATTGAGTAAGACGTAGGTGGGGGTCGCTTTGTTGTGCTGTACTTATATCTTGCACTGAGTGCCTTCTTGGGTCACAGCAGGGGCCCACCTTGACCTTTCATCTATTCAAAGTCGAGAAGTTGCTTGCCAGCCATGAAGATTCACAAACTGAAAGTTTGTGTGGACTCTCTACCATCACTTTTCAAATAGTGCTATTATTTCTTCTTGGAGTGTCTTGTCACTGGTAGAGAACAAAAGTTGGACTTTCATTTCAAAATCAATGCTCTTCTGTTTGTGTCATATGGTGGACTGGGGACGCATTCTCTTTTAACCCAGTTGGCGTAAATTTCAGAAGAAGAATAACCATTGTCTGTGTGCGTGATTCAGAGGACGTTCACACAGTGTGAATGCTTCATTGACCGCACACTTTGATTAATGTGCAATTATGTGTGTGTTTTCATGAAATGTAGCTATCGTGCTTGCATCTAAGTTTGTGTATTTCACAGCAAAAGTAATCAACAGGAGGTCAACTGTTTGTATTTAAGTGGAGCAGATCTATGGACTGTGTAGATTAGTGAGAGGTAGTTCACACATATGCCACGGGAACATACATAGTGTCTTGAGATTTATGGAACGCACACCCACTGTGTGTGTGTGTGTCTCTATCAGGTGTTGAATATTAATGTACTTTTCAGGGTGACTCCTCCAATAAGCGCGTGTTTTAGGGGATGAAATTGAATGTTTTTGCATACTCCTGCAAAGTCTCTTTATGCAAAGTCTCTTTATGCATGGCTGTAAGAGTGTTGTTTTTTTTTTTTTGTGTTTTTTTTTTTTTTGTGAGGCACGCAGTCAATCAATCTGGATTTATAAAGTGCCTCTAATCACCCGATAGGGTATCCAGGCGCTTGCAGGCCCCGGAGGCTTATTCGATCAGCCAGGTCTTGAGGGCCATTCGGAATTCCAGAAGTGAGGTGATGGTCCGGAGATGCTTGAGGAGGCTGTTCCAGGTCTTTGCTGCGATGTGGGAGAAGGAGCGTCCTTCACTTCTGCTTCGGTAGATGCGGGGAGTATGGGAAGTGAAAGGAAGGCCGAGCGTAGTCTTCCCGATGGCTGGTGGAAGTTCTGGTGGAAGTTCAGGCAGTGGTTAATGTAGGCGGGTCCTTGGTTGTGTAGAGCCTTGTGTGTGTGGGTCAGCAGCTTGAATTGGCATCTCTTCTGTACAGGGAGCCAGTGGAGTTTCCTGAGGTGGGGTGTGATATGGATTCGTCGGTGAAGGCCGAGAATGAGCGTGGCTGCGGCGTTCTGTATGGTCTGAAGTCTCTGTAGAAGGTATGCGGTGATTCCTACGTAGAGGGTATTGCTGTAGTCCAGTCTGCTGGTAATGAGGGCTTGTGTCACAGTGCGTCTCGTGTGTAGGGGTTGCCACTTAAAGATCTTCCATAGCAGGCGTAGAGTGAGGAACCAGGCGGAGGAGAACGCGTTCATCTGTGATTTCATGGTGAGCATGTGGTCAATGATGATTCTGAGGTTTCTGGCATGATTGGAGGGAGTGGCTGTGGGTCCTAGGTCTGAAGGCCACCAGGAGTTGTTCCATATGTTGCTGCTGTTGCCAAAGGTCTGTGTTCAGCTGCAGGCAGTTGTCCTTCATTCAGTCAGTGACGTTTGTCATGTATTTGTGGAAGTTGGTTCTAGTGGTGGTGGGGTCGTCGGTGAGTGAGAGGATGAGTTGGGTGTTGTCTGCGTAGGAAATTATGTTGAGACCGTGGGATCTGACTATGTTAGCCAACGCAGTCATATATGTGCTGAAGAGAGTGGGGCTGAGGGTTGAGCCCTGGGGGCACACCGCAGGTGATCTCCTTGGGTTTAGAGGTGAAAGGTGGGAGGTGGATCCTCTGGATTCTTCTGATGAGGAAGAAAGTGATTCATCTGAGCGCATCCCCTTGGATACTGATGTGGTGGAGTCTTTCGTTCAGTGTGTGGTGCAATACCGTGTTGAAGGCTGCCGAGAGGTTGAGGAGGATTAAAGCTGCTGTTTCTCCTAGGTCGAGGAGGGTTCAGATTTCGTCGGTGGCTGCGATCAGGGCGGTTTCGGTGCTGTGATTGCTGCAGAAGCCGGATTGGGAGGTGGCGAGTAGCTGGTTCTACTCCAGGTGTGTTATGAGTTGATTGTTGATGATCTTTTCCAGTGCCTTCGCTGGGAATGGGCGCAGGGAGATTGGCCGGTAGTTTTTGAGTTCGCTGGAGTCGGCAGAGGGTTTTTTGAGTAGTGGTCTGACTTCAACAGTTTTCCGGGCATCGGGAAATGTTGCGGTGGTGATGGGTGTTGAGTAGGATTGTGATTTCCTGGCCAACCTTTGGTTTCCGAGATTGAAGATGTGGTGTGGGCTTGGGTCTGTGGGAGCTCCCGAGTGGATGGATTTCATGATGGAGGTGGTGCCCTGGGTGGAGAGGATGTTCCAGGTGGTCAGTGTGTGGTTTGTGTCCGTTACGGTAGTGGCGTATCTGTCGGAAGTCCTTGGGTGTAGTTTGGGGTTTGAAGTTTCTGTATATGGTTGCTATCTTGTCTGTGTTCATTTCACACCAGGCATGTGTGTTCTTCAATTAGAAAATTCTCTGTGGGTGTGACGTTATATAAGATGAGCTGTATGGCTGAGTACATCGCTCTCTCGGTGTGTACATTTAAAATGGAGTAAAGTCCTAGTTTTTGGGGTCCTTTGATAATGTGGCCCTAAGGGCTTTAATACTCGAACACATCCTTCCTTGGACTCTATTCCAGGTTGCAGATTTTTGCTTTTTTCAAATCCTTGCTCAGCTTTTAAAATGGCAGCATCTTGGTTTGTCTCCTGCTGGGTTTGTAGTGAGGAAGTGAAGGTTCTTACAGTACATGATTCATTCCAAAATTCTTTCAAGAACAATAAACCTCTAACACACATACCCTCCTTTTCTTTTGGTATATTGTACCTTCACAAACACTACCTTTCAATCAGTCTACAAACTTCTCTCCCCTTCTTTCTCTGTCACACACACTTTCTCTACTACTCTCTCTAGTATTCATTTGCCAATTCACACAAACACTACCTGACCCTCTCAAAATAACTTTCAAAATATTCAGTACAGCTCTCAGCACTATCTAATCTATATACCACATAATTCCAAAACACAAATACATTAAACACCACACAACTCCAGTACACAACTAGCAATTACAATAAAAACAAAATATCTTTATCATCTACCTCACACGCCCACTACCCCTAACATCTCACAATTCCACTGTCCCTTACACCACGCCATTGAAATCCATCTCCAATCTACCTACTAACACTTGCTACCTTCCTATAAATACTAAAGCTAAGTTCAAGTCCATTTCTCACCACTACCGCCCTCTAATTAACACTTACATACTCTCTCTCTCAACACTATCTCGCTCTCTCGCACACTAATCCATAATTTCTCATATTTGTTCACTTCACGTCTTTCTGCACAGTTTCATAACCAATTATTTTCTAAAAATGAGCACCTCTAACACACACCATCCTCTGCTTTCGGTGTCTTCTACCTACACAAACACTGCCTCTTTGTAAGTCTTCAACATTCTCTACCCTTCTTTCTCACACACACTTTTTCTACTACTCTCTCCCATGTTCACGCACCACTTCATACACAAACTACCTATCCCTCTCCATATTACTTTCAATATATTCTTTACAACTCACCAATATCTGTTCACCATACCACATAATGTCAAAACACAAATACCTTAAACACCACACAATTCCACAACTAACAAGTCCAATAAAAACAACATAATACCAGTACAAGCAACATACAGCCACTCCACTGCAAACAAACATACTTAGAAAACATTATCATTTACCATATCCATAGTTCTAACTTTCACAAATGTGAGACCTATTGCATAGCAAAATCTTGTTATTTATGTCCTGTCTTGAACATTAACATGAATCTTCTCTATGAGCTGCTGGAACATAGTGACGTGAGGATTCATACATATTCGGGAATACCCGGCGGTTCTTTACCATCACAGTCAACATCAAGAATAATATTGGTTTACTTGAACGAGTTGTGGATATCAAAAAATGGATTAACGCAAATTGACTTGCCCTTATTGCTAATGAATACAAGATTCAATTTTTGACTTGAGAACTTATTGCTGCATTTGAAACCTTATTAGACCAAATGTGTGCTCGTACCACAGTGACTTGTGGGATGGCAGAGGGGGTTGGGTTTGAGAAAGCGTACTCCTCAGTAGGTGGAAATGGCTGGGCTAAGGTGGCCTGGGCTAGACCACAAGAGTGTCCGGCCCCACCATAGGGTCTGTTCCAGTAGGGTCCTCTTGCTGTTTTCCCAACAGTGGGATTGACTTGCTTTTGGGCATGTTCACCAAACTGCAGAAGCAAATGAGATCATTATACCAAGTAGAGCACACTTTGTCTCACCTTGGAACATATTGTCTTCCTTCTCATGGTTGCCTGGAACACATTTTTAAACAAATGTATTGGATTTTCATACAAAAAGAGCTTTTGTACATTCACAAGCAGCACATAATTCATTCAGTTAGAAATGGAGAGTTGTGGTCTGTTGGAGAGAGACTCCCACATATAACCCTTCAGGCCGTTTATTAGTTTACTTTTAACTAATCTAAAATAGAGCAGTTTCCCTACTCTGAGCATTTCTAGTGCACCTTCTTAACTAGCTCCCAGCGTTCCTATCACTTCTCTGAATCATAACCTCTGTTACCATGCCTACGCATGAAGTAATCTCTCAGCAAGGACTCCACGGTGGGTACTTTTCTAGGCCTTCTTGTCATAGCTATAGCCAGTAGAAGTACTATGGACAGAAACTTGTTTGTCATCTTATTTTTCTTTGTTTTTTAGTATCTGACCCAGTTGGCATGTTTTTTATGGTTTCAACCCTCATCTGCCCTTTGCAACCATGGATGATTTCACTGTCTTGCGCAAATAGCTCTGTATGTACGGGTAGCGTGATTTTGTATAAAGAAAATTGCTCTTCAATATAGGAAACATGTACTACATTTGTAGGATATCTGCCTTTTCTGCGTGGTCACTCCTGATTTGGTTCCTTTTTCTGGTTCTTACTTTATTACTGGTTTTTAGACTCCGTACTGCTGTCCAATGCCCATTATATATTTATTTATTTATTTATTTTATAGTTTTATAGAGCGCGAACCAGACCCGTGAGGGTATCAGAGCGCTTTACAGGATTAAGGGTGGTATACAAAGCATCAGGAGGTGAGGGATCAATTGGGTACAATAGGGGATACATTATACAGGGAAGCACACAGTCCAAAGTCCCAGCTACAAGTGGGATAAAAATTAAAACAAGAAGATATATTATGCACGAGGGCACGCAGTCTCAACTCTTGGGGGATACCCAAGGAGTGCAGGAATAGGTATCATCGGTAGAGGCCGTGGATAATGCAGAGGTGGAGGGAGGAACATGTCATTGAGGTGATTGTGATGTATTCATTAGGCGAGGTATTTGCTCATTAAGAAGGTTTTGGTCTCCTTCTTAAAGTGTGCCAAGGAGGGAAGTCTTCTGATGGCGGGTGGGAGAGAGTTCCAAATTCTTGGAGCAGCCCCAGAGAAGGCTCGATTGTAGGTTTTTTTCTTCCGGAAACGTGCTGGTTGTAGCAACCGGTCTTTGGCAGATCGGGAGTTTCTGGCTTCTCCGGATATCACCAGTTTTTGGGCGAGAAATGTAGGGAATTGGAGTAAAGAGCTTTGTGAGTAATGCAGGCAAGTTTGAATTGGATCCTGGCCTCTAGGGAAGCCAGTTCAGAACTTTGAGGTGGGGAGAGATGTGGTCGAATTTCTTTGAGCCAGTTAGGAGTCTGGCGGCGGTGTTGAGGCAGGCTTTCAATGGGGCCAGAGAGTTCTTGGGTAGTCCTGCAAGAGTAGAGCATCCATATTCTAGTCTGGAAATGACTAGTGCCTGGATTGCCGTTTTAAGGTCGGAAGCTTCGAGGAAGGGTTTTAGGTTTCTTAGGTAATTCAGGTGGAATCTAGCCGTTTTGGCCATCGAGTTTATATGGCCACGCATGTTTAGGCTGCCGTCAAGGGTTATTCCAAGGGATTTCGCCGAGTCAACAATGGTAGGAGGGCAGTTTAGTGCTGTGATGGTCTTGATCCATTCCTGGATGTCTGGATTGGGTTTTGGTGGGGAGATCAGAAGAAATTCAGTTTTGTTTGCATTGAGTTTAAGCTGGTTGGCGGTGAGCCAATGGACTGTCAGCTTCAGGGCCTCGTTCAGGGAGAAGATGTCCTCCGGGGAAGAGATTTTTATGTAGATCTGTGTATCATCTGCGTACATAAGGTAGGCGATATTGGCGGCACGTAGCACCTCGGTGAGAGGTTCAAGGTAAAGATTGAAGAGGGTAGGGGAGAGGGTTGATCCTTGGGGGACTCCAACCGTGACCGGAGAGGGGCGGATAGGTTACCGTTGATGAGGACTCTCTGTGAGCGGTTTTGGAGGAAGGATCTAAACCATTCAAGGACGGTGCCATCCAACCCCATCCTGATTTTGAGGCGTTCAAGGAGAATTTCGTGGTTAACCGTATCAAAGGCAGAAGAAAGGTCTAGGAGGATTAGGAGACAGGTTTTGCCTTGGTCGAGGGCTTGGAGGGCGTCATCCACAATGTGGAGGAGGGTGGTTTCCGTGCTGTGTCCATGTCTGAACCCAGATTGGAAGTCATCTAGCAGGTGAAAGTTGTTGATGTGTAGGCTCAGCTGCTGTTGCACACATTTTTCCAGAGTTTTGGCTAGGAGTGGGATGTTGGATATGGGTCTATAGTTCTCAGCGGAAGCAGGGTCCAGCGAGGGTTTTTTTAGGATGGGGATAACTTGTCCAGCCTTGAGCGAAACAGGAATTGAGCCCTGTAGGAGGGAGGCATTGATTATTGAGGTCCAGGAAGGGATGATAGCCTGAGAGGCGGCAGCTAGGCAGTTAGAAGGGAGAGGATCATTGAAGTGATTGTTCGGGTTTAAGGAGGCAAGAATTCTCGAGATAGAGTGTTCGTCATAGATTTTAAAGTTGGACCAGTGCGCTAGGTTTTTGGCTGAGGTTAGGGAGGACAGCGTCGAGAGAAGAGGTAGAGCTGGCAGATTTTGATTTTGGTGGTGAGTTGCGGATTTAAGTTCATTCCCTAGGGCAGAGATTTTGTCGCAGAAGAAGGAGGAAAATTCCTCGCTTGATATTAAGGGTTTAGGTGTTTCTTTAGAGGTTTTCGCTAGTTTGTTGGATTGGTGTTTGACCAAGTCGAACAGCTTGCGAGGTCGATTTTTGGCGTTCTCAAGTTCAGTTCTGAAAAATTATTTTTTAGAGTTGAGGATTTTCTTATTGTAGGCATTTCTGGCCTGGCGGAGAAGTTTTAGATGTGCTGCAGATGGGTGTTGTTTCCAGTTTCGTTCCGTCTGTCGAAGGGATCTCCTTTCCTTGTTGAGAGATCCGCTGAACCAGGGATTTCTGTCTTTGATCTGGGTTCTTTTTAGTTTTAGTGGTGCCAGGTCATCGAGAATGTCGGATATGGTTGAGGAGTAATGATCCGCTAGGTTATCGACCGAGGTGCACTGAGGGGGGGGGGGGAGGGAGGTCGGTCTCACAACGCGCTGCCAGTTTTTCCTGATTAAGGTTCTTGGGGTGTCTAACCCATCGTTTGGGAATCACTGGTTGAGGCGTCCATGACTTGTGGGTGCTGGGCAGGAGGAAGGTGACAGCGTGGTGGTCAGACCAATCACAAGGGTCAATAGAGATAAGTTTGACCGCTGATTCCTTAGCAATGATCCAGTCTAGAGTGGCGCCTTTCGAATGAGTAGGGAGGGAGCAGGCTTGGGTAAGGGCTTGATCGGCCAAGAAATCTCTGATGGCATTGACCTGAGGGTCCTTAGGATCATTCCAATGCAAGTTGAAGTCGCCCAGGAAAATGTCATTAGAGTTTGGAGAAACCTTGGCTGTGATGATTTCCATGAGGAGGTCCGTAAAGGTGTCATTCTTGCCTGGGGGGTGGTAAAAGATGTGAAGTTTGCACAGTTGTGAGGTGTTATTGGAGATGGAGAGTGCGAGGTATTCGCAGGAGTCTGTAGGGTCCACTGGCAGTTCCGTAACAAGGAGGTTAGAGCGGTAGATGCAGGCAATGCCACCCCTTTTTTCTTTGAGTGCCTGTCCATCCTTACGATGTTGTAATTGGGCGGGACTAAGAGGTCAAGGTAGGGCGATGAGGATTCCTTGAGCCAAGATTCAGTCAAGATCGCTAGGTCCGATTTATGTCTTAGGATGAGGTCGGCAACGTCAGATGCATGCTTTACAGCTGACCGGCAGTTTATTAGGAGGCCGGCTAGGGAGGGGTAGGAGTGACTGTCAAGGGTAGAAGCAGAGATGGGAACTCTAGCTAGGTTGCTATTGACCACCCCTCTGATGCGGAGGGTAGCAGGTCTATTAGGGTTGGTTGCAACCGTACAGATTGGGTGTTCTTCACTCAGGTCTGAGGGGCATGGGGTTGTCCAGGCAGAATCGTAGCTACTGAGGAGGTCAGCCACTTCTTCCACCGTGAGTTCTGAGGGGTTAAGTGTGCTAGGGGTGGGATCGTAGGTATGGAGGAGAGCAAGGATTTCCTCCTCCGAGAGGTGGCAGGGTTGCTTGCGGGGGCGCAAGTGTCTCAGGGATAGTGGGAGTGGGTGAAGGAGGGGCTTCGTGAAGGGGATGTGGGTCACGTTCTGCGAGAGCCAGAGATTCGAG
This sequence comes from Calotriton arnoldi, assembly GCA_963921515.1. Taxonomy (NCBI): domain Eukaryota; kingdom Metazoa; phylum Chordata; class Amphibia; order Caudata; family Salamandridae; genus Calotriton; species Calotriton arnoldi. Next base: position 177,601 of record CAWUFW010015882.1, on the reverse strand, counting down.
AAGGAGAGTTCAGTGATGTGAAGGAGGTGCTTTAGGTCCAGAATGGACTTGTGGATGCTCCGTGTTAGTTCGGTGGCTCTGCGGTGGAGATTATCAATATCTCTAAGAGAGGTAGGTTCTGGTAGGCAGGGGGCCCGTTGCACGGGAGCAGTTCTGATAGAATGTGCTGGTAGCCTAGAGGTGGGTTCGGACGGGCCGAGGGCCGGTTGCAAGCTAGCTATTTGGATGGAGTGAGGGGGGCTAGGTCGGTCAGTGTCCCTATGAGAGGGATGCTCTTGCGGGCAGGGGGCCGAAAGGGTGGGAGCGATTTCGTCGGACTGATTTTGCGGCCTAGTGATGGGGTTAAAACGACCAGAGTTCTGGGCCCTATTAGATGTTTCAATACCAGTGTTGTTGGCCATAGTAGGAGTTTCAGTAGCCCGGAGTGCAGGAAGGTTACCTAGGCAGGAGGTTAAGGGTTTAGGGACGCTTCTGATGGAATGTGCTGGATGCGTGATAGCGGGGCTGGGTTGGCGCCTGATGTGGGCCCTAGGGGGAGTTTCGGAAGCCGACAGAGCGGGGATCGCTTGAAGGTCTAGGTTCAGTGGTATGGGCACGCATTGGTTGGTATGTGTTGGTGACAAGGTGATAGGGCCAGGTAGCCCAATGACGTGGTTACTGGCATGAGTGGTTAGTGAGAGGCAAGGTACCTTTGGTGGATTGGGCGAGAGGTGGACCGGCGGGAGCGTGGACTAGGACGGGTTGTGAACATATTTTTTAAGGAGGGTGAAGAGGTCCGCAAATTTGATGAGGTTTTTGGGATGCCCTTGAATTAGGATAATGCCGCTGTTGTATAAGGTGATGGTAAGGTCAGCCCGCAGGTTTGCAGATGGAGTGATTGTGAGTTTTTTCCGTGAGGGATGTTCCTGGCTTCCTGTACTTTGAGGAGGCTCGAGAAGGCATTGCGCCAGAGAGACGTTTTCCTGGAATGGAAGATGAGGTCGTTAATGACAGTGCCTTGGTTCACGGAGAGACGAAGGTCAGATATCAGGGTCTCAGGATGTCTTTTCAGGATGGAGTGTTTAAGGGATTTAGAGGCGGATTTGGAGAGATTAGGAGGGTAGGTAACAGTGTAGTAGTTGTCTCCCGTGGAGGTCAAGCAGGGCTCTGCCATGCTGGGGAGAGTGATGAGACCACCGTCCCAGCGGTCGGTTTGCGTGGTGAGATGTATCCCCAGGTCTGCGCTACTATCAAGGTTTGCTTACGGACAGTTCTACAATGCAAGATGGCCCATCTGATATGGTTTACCAGGACTCTTTCAGTAGAGTAAGTAGAGAGGGCTGTTGAACCAAAGCCCATGCCAAGATGGCCACTGTAGAAGTCCTCCTATTGTTATTAAGGGGAGCTTCTGGCTCAGTCCTCGTTCTGTTGTTAAGAAAGCATGGATCAGTCCTCTTTCATTTACGATGATTAGGGCAAGTGAGGGCAGTCCTTTTTCTATTTTTGTCAGAGCATGGATCAGTCCTCTTTCACTTACTATGAATAGGGCAAGTGAGGACAGTCCTTTTTCTATTGTTGTCAGAGCATGGATCAGTCCTCTTTCACTTATTATGAATAGGGCAAGTGAGGACAGCTTCTACCATGAATGTAACCGTCTTCAAAATGGATGACCGGCCCCAAAAGTCCCTCTCAGTACATGGCCATCTCTGTCAGACTCATTCCCAGGGTGCACACCAAGCAAGCGTCCCCCAAGAACCCAAGTCAGTACAGACAACACCCCAACAGGTTCCAAGTGGAAAGCGTGGCGCTCACCGTTTGCAAGGTTAGGCAGGCAGCCAGCGGACACGTCCCAGGCAGGCGAGCCGGGATCCGAGGTCACCAGGCAACCAGGGCCCGATCGGTCCTATGAGCGAAAGACTGCAGGACCAAACTCGCAGCCGATCCGCGCACCAGTCGGCTCTTCGCTGGGGCGCCGTGAGGAGAAGCGGCATCAAAGACGGGCGGGAGGCGGGCTCAACACTTGCATCAAGCCCCGGCAGCCGAACGGTACCACAGGCGGGCGGAAAAGGCGTGCTCCACACCAGCCCCAACTCGGTACCACTGGCGGGCGGCAGGGAGGACTCAGTACCAGCACCAGAGGCGGGCGGAAGGCGGGCCCAACACCGGCATCAGGCACCAGCCCCAGCTCCGGCATCAGCGGCGGGCGGAAAGCGGGCTCAACACCGGCATCAAGCTCCGGTAACAAAAGCGGTACCACAGGCGGGCGGAAAGGTGGGCTCCACACCAGCCTCAACCCGGCATCACTGGCGGGCGGAAAAGTGGACTCGGCACCAGCATCCAGGGCGGGCGGAAAGCGGGCTTAACATCGGTGTCAGGCACCAGCCTCCGCTCCGGCATCAGAGGCGGGTGGGAGGCGGGCTCAGCATCGGCATCGACTCAGGCCGAGGACCTACGGCATGCGAGGCCCGCTCCTCGCCAGGGCACCACTAGCCCGATTGGAGCCTCGCTGGACGATCCCTCCAGTAGAGCAATCGAGGACCCCCTTCACACCCAGGCGCCGCGGCGTCTTCACGGGAAGATCCGACCTCTAAAACCTGGAGAAATTATCCCATCCCCGATTGACGTAGTGAGCTTTTTTTATAAGGCTATAGTTTATGGTGCATAAATACACCCATTGTATGAAAAGATAACTGTCGCCTCTGGACTGTAGCACTGATTGTGCTATCAGCTGTGTGGCAAAAGAAAACATAACTTCTGGCCTACCATTGTAGTCTGACTGCTGCAATGTAAAACGTGCAGTCTGAACTGGTTAGAAATAACCCTTTTTGACTGACAAAAAACTTCCCTTTTAAATATTACTTAAGGTACCCCTTTGCAAGCCTTTAGCCAACAAGGGAGGGTGCATGGTATTTAAAAGTATATCCGGTAGAAAATGCATGCCCCTCCATGTCCCACCCATGACAAGGCCCTCAAGGTTATTTTCAGTGTGGCAGGTCTAGCTACGTCAAACTCGACTACAGATTAAAACACTAATGCTGTATCTCGGGGATGAGACCAGCTAGAAAAATCATTAAATCAATCATTAAATCAATCATTTTATTAGTCATTAAAAATCCAATTAATTGGTAGCTGTATTTTTAATAAATATTAAGGAAAAGTAACTTTTACAAAGTTACCCTTTACCTGTCTGAACTGTCAGAAGCCTAATTAGCATACACCTTTGCCAGCTGTCAGCATGTGCTCAACCTTAAATAGGTGAGATACCTCACAGGAGCCAACAGCAGGCTGGCCTGAAAGGGCAGAGCAGATTCATCTGAACGCCACAAAATATTCAGACTGGTAGTTGTGGGCATCATGTGACACCACATGGTCAAATCCTGCTTTACAGGTCCGGTGATCCACATGTTACACTTGGGGCTCACTTGAAAGGGAGAGAACAGGATGCCACAACAATTCTTGCATATCACCTGTCTGAAGAACTGTGCTTTTGTCCTGCCAGACTTCTATCTCTGCATTTGTTGTGGGCACAGTGCCTGCTTCAACCTGGAATTTTGTGTAGGATGTGGGAGGACACTAGGATCATCATAGTACACTCCCCACTCACACCCCAGCCTTGTAGCCCACATTTAGTGGGTCCAAAGACTTTTGCTAGCTCAGATGATCTGACACATGACATTTTGGGCCTGTTTGCAGTAAGACAAATCTGAACCACTGCAAAGGTGGGTAGGGTTACCCCCGGAAACTATTAGTTCACTGGTTAGGGAGGAGTCATGCCCACCCACTTGCTAGTTCCAGACATAAATGTGCCACCCCCAGGCACTCTCTTCAAAATCGTTTCTGGCTCTGCAGAAGAAGAAAAGGACTGGCCCTGCTATCTGTGACTTGAAATGAGCCCCGAAGAACTGGACCTGCTCCCTCTTGTACCCAGGACAAAGAGATGGACTCCAAGAGCCAGTTGGCTGGCGAACTGTGTGGCTACAGGGAGACAATAAGCTGCAAGAGGGTTTTTTTTCTAAAAGTACCCAGTTGACCAGTGGCAAATAGACCTGGACTGGACCCTGCTGTGGGCCTCTGTCTGACACCCTGTGAGTCTCTAAGCACCTCATCTGAGGTCGGGGGGGGGTGTTTAGAAGTGTACCCCTGTGGTACATTGGGACTTAAAACACTAAGTCAGAAGGTAAAATCTTTTTATGGGACAAACCTGGTTAGTGTATCTCACCTGTGCTCTATTGCAGTCAGCCTGAAATCGCACCTAGGTACCGGTCTACAGTGACCATACACTATCCTTTGCAGCTAGCACTCCTTGACACCGTTTCTACTTAGAACTTTAAAAATTCATATTTCCAGATCCCTTTATTGGATTTTTGTCCTTTTGCTCATTTTATTCACTAAATTTGACTCTATTTTTCTAATTTAGATTGGGATTTTTATTGTTTTGCATTTTGACTTTACTAGTGGTTTGGCTTTACACATTTCACAAAGTGAAGCCTGTCTTTTCTCCTATAGCTATCGGGGGGATTGAGCTCAGGTTAATTTAATGACTTTGAGGGTCCACCATGACAAGAGTTTTGATTATTCCTTAAGGTGAGTTGTCCCCCGCCCCAAATAATAATCCTATTTCTTACAACATTCCTCCTTATCATGCTGTGTGTTCGAATGTTGGTGCAGTGCAAGTATGATGTAGCACATTAACATACTCAAGTTTAGGTTTAAATCTAATTATTATCAAAAGGCAAGAACACGTGCCACAGATCATCTTAAAACCCCTTTAGCCCTTATGTCCCGTTCAACAAAATAGATTGAACACTGCAAGATAAATTATAATTGAACATTTCTGTGGCTAAGTAAAATAAATACAAGAGCAATCTCTTGGTTTACTAAAGCCCAGTGGGGGAAAGCAGATAGGTCGGAGAAAGATCAGTACAACATAATTGTTCAAAGGAAACCCGCCTCCTATGCTTCCGAGAGAAGGTCCCTGTTAGAAATAGGGGTCTCTAGTTGGCAGAGGTAGGTACCTTTGACCGAATAGGGACCCTTGCTTCTAGTCAGGGCAAGGGGGAAACACTCTAGATAACCCCTGCTCACCCCCTTGGTAGCTTGGCACGAGCAGACAGGCTTATCCTCAAGGCAATGTGTAAAGTATGTGTACCAACACTCACAGTAACACAGTGATAACACCACAAATGGACACCACACAGGTCTAGAAAAATAAAGGTATCTTTATCTAACTTGACAAGACCAAAACGACAAAAATCCAGCATACACAATTAACGCTATTCTTTGAAATGTTCTTGGGAATGTTATTATTAAAAATAGATTAGTAGATTCTGTATTCCTCTGTGCGCAAGAGCACTATGCCCAAACAGTCCTTAAATTGTAGCAAGTTATGGTTATTTGTATATCACGGGATGTTAATGGCACCTTTCCCTTGGCACCGGCGTGCAATGCCCCTGCGGCTCTGACAAACCGCTTTCAATATCAAAGTAATGCTGACTCCGTTGCCAACCACTGCGAGCGTATGCCCCCGGAGCACGAAAGAATGAGTGAAAAACAACACAGGCCCCCGGTATTGGGACAGTTCCCTGCAGGCCCGCAACCCGCCCCAGGCAGCGACACACACGGCGGCTCAGGACTTTGGTCCGAGCGTAACCTGGGGGGGCTGCTTCCTCCACACACACAGGACTCCAGCCCAAGGGAGAGCACTCCTCACTTTTCTGCTGCGATTGACCTGCTGGGCGGGGCGCGATGAGCGCCGGCTTCCTCACGTCGAGGACTCCTTCGTTGCCAGGCAACGACTCGCTGCCGATCTTGCAGCAGCGCAGCTTCTTCCACGGGCTCGGGCCGTGAGCGGTGATAGGACAGAGGGGTCGGAACGGCTTTCTCTGTCGGGGGCAGCACGTCGCGGCTTCCAGACACGCTCCAACGGAAGCGAGGCCAGATATTAGGGACGGATGGCAGACCCTTAGCGCTTTCCCCCACCGAAGCTGCAAACTCCTCAGCGGGCTCAGTTCACGAAGGCTGTGCAACGGCACATACACAGCGCAGCTTAGGTAGAAAGGACAACAAACTTAAAAAGGTCCTGGAAACTTTGATGTCCCTGAGTTTCCTAAACAGGAGGCCAGCTCTCCTCAGGCCCTTGGAGATTTCCTTTAAGTAGAGGACACAGCACACAGCAAAAGTCCCCCTCCTTTCCTTGGCAGAATAGCAACTGCAGGTCAGCCCCAGAACACACAGCAAGGGCAGTCCTTCTCAGCTTCTCGCGCTTTTCTCCTTGGCAAAGGTTTCTTCTTAATTCCAGGATGATCTTGGAAACTTTGGTGTCCCTGAGTTTCCACAACAGGAGGCCAGCTCTTCTCAGGCCCTTGGAGACTTCTCTTCAGGTTACAGATGGACACAGCACACAGCAAAATCCTTCTTCAAGCAGGGGGAACACAACACGCAGCAAAGTCCCTTTGTCTTCTCCTTAGCAGGAACAGCAAACTGCAGGCCAATCCCAGACACACAGCAAGGGCAGTACTTCTCCTCAGTCTCTTCAGCTGTCCTCTTTGGCAAAAGGTTCCTCTTGATCACGAAGTAGTCTAAAGTTCAGGGGTTTCAGCTCTAATATTTATACCCCACAATATCTTTGTTCTCTTTGTGCAAGGTGTCCTGAACCCAGTCCAAGCCAGTTCTGGGTGCACTCTGCCAGTGCACAACTTCTTCCTTTGTCAGTGTGGGCCAGGGTCTTCAGACGCACCGCAGGAGGTGGAGCCAGTCTTTTGTGGAAGGCAGGCACAGCCCTAGTCAGGTACATGTGCTACTCCTCCCACCACTCCAAATGCAGATTGGCCTATTCAGCCCAGGGCTGACTCACCCAGACTCCTGGAGCCACCCCAGCCCCTGTCGCTCCAAAGCCAGACAGTCAATCCACAAACAGGCAGAGGCACACAGGAAGGTTTGGCAAGAAAACAGCCACTTTCTAAAAGTGCTGTTTTCAAACACATAATTTAAAAACCACCTCCACTAAAAGGTGTGTTATTAAATTCTGAGTTCAGGCATACTAAACTTCATCTCATCCCTATGGGAAGATATGCTTGTAAAATGTTACACAGCATTCCCCATTCTGTCCTATGGGCAAGATGGCCTTTCAATAGTGAAAAAAACGAAATTGGCAGTATTTCACTATCAGGACATGTTACACACATCAGTACATGTCCTACCTTTCACATACACTGCACCCTGCCCAGGGGTGTACCTTGGGCCTACCATAGGGGTGTCCTATGTGTAAGAAAAGGGAAGGGTGAGGCCTGGCAAGTGGGTACACTGGCCAGGTCAAAATGGCAGTTAACAAACTGCGCGCAGGCACTGCGGTGGCAGGCCTGAGACAACTTTTCAGGGCTATTCATGTGGGTGGCACAATCAGTGCTGCAAGCCCACTAGTAGCATTTGATTTACCAGCCCTGGCACACTTGGTGCACTTTACTAGGGTCCTACCAGTAAATCAAATATACCAATCATGGATAACCAATCACAATTTACACAGAGAGCATATGCACTTTAGCACTTATCAGCAGTGGTAAAGTGCCCAGAGTCCTAAAGCCAACAACCACAGTTCAGGAAAAAGTAGGAGGAAGAAGCAAAAAGTTTGGGGATAACCCTGCAAAAAGGGCCATTTCCAACACAACCCCCTTCCAGCCTAAAGCCAGGGTAGACCAATCGATACCTCAATGGGATTCCCTGCTTGGGGCGATAGAGCACGGAACCTGGCCCGAACAGCAGGGGTCTATTCCTTTTCTACGCCTTCCTGAACCCAGTTGGATCTCTCTCTATACTCTCAGGGCCCACTAGGCTAACCCATGGGGGACCCTTCTCCTCACCTGGGGACCCCATCTGTGCAGCGCCTAAGCTTACTTTGCTCACAGATGTGTCAACACTGGTAGACCGTACCCACCTGGCCAACACAGCGGTGTGGCCCAGTCCACCCCCAGGGTGTGACTCCTGCCCCCCTCCCAGGGGCAACCCTGTCCACCAGGACAGCCAGCCACAGGGGCCACTGACAGCTGTCAGTGATGAGAGCCAGGCCTCATGCCTGTCAGGCCTCTCTAACCTCTGCGGCGGCAGAAAGTGGGGGGCAGTAACCCCAGGTGCCTGACACCTTTTCTCCACTCTCCCTCCTGCCAAGTCAGGTATGGCATCCTGACACTGGCCCACCAGCCCAGGGTCTGTACCCTCAGGCTGACCAGAGGTCACGGGCGAGGCTCTCCTCCCAGGAGACGTGCCCTCAGAACACAACTCTCCCACCAGTTCAGGACCCTCTCTCCTGCAACTGGTCTCCCAACCTAGGATCTAAACCCTCAGGTGGAACCGGGGTCAGAGGCGAAGACTCCCTCCCTCTGCACCCCCTTCCAGAGGTCTGCACACTCCCACCTGGAGTGGTACCCCTAGAAGACAAACCAGTCAGGACACTGTCTACAGTCGTCCTTCCCTCCAAGTCGGACAATACCTGAACCTGGCTCCCCAACCCAGGGGCTAAATCCTGCAGCTGAACACTTGCCTGGCACACCAGGACTTCCGGGGGCGCACACAGCTTCCCCCTGAGGGTAACACATACCTTATGCGTTGCGTGACAGTCTGCCTGGCGCTGATCTCCCGACCCCTGTCCATCTGACATTGCGTGAAGACCCCCCACGACAGAAGTGGTGTCCCCATGGTCACACCTAGGAGACTCTGCTCTTATGGCTGGCTCCTGACCCACTGGTTCTCCCACTGGGGACTCACTCCCCCACTCACCCCTCCATCTGGACTTCTGCACCCTCCACTTAGGAGCGGCACCGCCAGACACCAGAACCGCTGGAGCTCCGTTTACAGACGCTCCAGGTTCTCCTGACACTGGGAGATCCCCCTCAAATGGCCCACTAGTACAGCCTAGGCTCCCCACCTGGTGTTCCCTTAGGTAACCCTCCAGGTCCTGGGACTGGGTTTTGGGCACCTTGGGACACAGCCCACTCCCACTCCCTCTCCTCTGAGACAGGACGTGGGACCCTACACCCCTCCCACTACACTGGGACCTATCTGGGCTACCACAAACCTCCCCTACCTCACTTGGTTGGGGAAAACCTGAGCCACCCCCTTCAGGATCACTCCCAAAAGCTTCTTCAGACCCTCTGGAATCCACCAAAAGGTCTGTCTCCAGCGCAAGCTCCCTGGGATCAGAGAACTCGCACTCCGCCGGGCGTTGGCATAGCTCTGGAAAACAGGGACTTAAAATATGCTCTCCAACAAATGAATCACACAGCCCCTCACAGTTGTTAACCAAGCTACCCTTTTCCTCACCATCCAGTGCCTCACACAAGTACCCTACACCACTCTCCTGAGATTGGCAAGACAGTGTCTGACTGTCACTCAACCCACACTCTTCGGGGCGGTCTCCACACTCACACACCAGGACTTCTACCATGGGGGAACCCCTCTCCCTGCACCTCTCATCTAGAGTCAGTAGAGTGTCCCTCCCACCACTAGGAATATGATCCCCTGTCAGTTCCCCAATCTACTTCAGGGACACTGCACACCACTGGAGCTACCTGATAAACCTGAACCCCCTGGTGTATGTTAACCCCCTCCCTCAAGTCAGGCGCCACATCTCTGGGTGTGTGCACTTCTCCCTCAGCACTAGATAACACCATTTTGCTGCCACCATCTGAGCTGGACTCCACCTCCACCTCAGCAAAGCTCACTTCCTGAGCTACACACATCTCTTTTTGCTGGGCTGAGACACTCATGGCCTCAAGCCTCTCGAGCTCCTTATCGAGCTCTCTCATTCTCCGCTCATATGCCAAGATCAATTTCTTTTCTTCCAAGGCAAAGAATCTCCTGTGCTCCTCTGCCTTCCTTTCGCTCTCAATAAGCAACTTCTTTTCCTCCGCCTGAGCCTTGAGTTTCAAAACTTCAAGCTCATGCTCTCTGACCCTTTGATTTTCCTGCAACTCCTCTGGGGAAAAGCTCCTATCGGAATGGTTGCTGCCAGCCCAGGAGGCTGGTCTGCCCACAGGCAGATCCTGTGGTATGAAACCATCCCCTTGCGCATCCTCATTGGCATCACCTGTCTCCTCAGCCTCTTTGGCCTCCCACCAGGCCCTTAAGGCCTTCTGCAGCTCCTCCTTCTTAGAGCTGCTCCTCATGGGACATCCAACATTTTTGCAAAATTGTTTCAGTTGATCTACTTTGTAGGTAAGCAATGCCTCAATATCAAATTCCAATTCTGCAACCTCACTTGCTGGTTTACTCTTTTGAGACATGATGCGTGGATGCTTTAAGGGTCACTCAAAAATAGAACCAAAAACAAAGCACAGTATGTGGCTGCGTAGTGGTCTGCGCTAAACTAGTGATGTACACCAATCACTGTGGGTCAAGTACAAAATACAAGTTCAAATCCTCCCCGCTGACCACCAATCTTAGAAATGGGGGTCTCTAGTTGGCAGAGATAGGTACCTTTGACCGAATAGGGACCCTTGCTTCTAGTCAGGGCAAGGGGGAAACACACTCTAGATAACCCCTGCTCACCCCCTTGGTAGCTTGCACGAGCAGACCGGCTTATCCTCAAGGCAATGTGTAAAGTATTCGTACCAACACTCACAGTAACACAGTGATAACACCACAAATGGACACCACACAGGTTTAGAAAAATAAAGGTATCTTTATCTAACTTGACAAGACCAAAACGACAAAAATCCAGCATACACAACGCTATTCTTTGAAATGTTCTTGGGAATGTTATTATTAAAAACAGACTTGTAGATTCTGTATTCCTCTGTGCGCAAGAGCACTATGTCCAAACAGTCCTTAAATTGTAGCAAGTTATGGTTATTTGTATATCACGGGATGTTAATGGCACCTTTTCCTTGGCACCGGCATGCGATGCTCCTGCGGCTCTGACAACCCGCTTTCAGTATCAAAGTAATGCTGACTCCGTTGCCAACCACTGCGATCGTATGATCCCGGCTGCCCCCTGAGCACGAAAGGAGGAGTGAAAAACAACACAGGCCCCCGGTATCGAGACAGTTCCTGCAGGCCCGCAACCCGCCCCAGGCAGCGACACACACAGTGGCTCAGGAATTTGGTCCGAGCGTTACCTGGGGGGGCTGCTTCCTCTCTCCGGCACCTCCGGTCTTGGCTGCGTAGCTACCGGGACCTCAGACGGCCCCCGGGAAGCACAGGACTCCAGCCCAAGGGAGAGCACTCCTCACTTTTCAGCTGCAATTGACCTGCTGGGCGGGGCGCGATGAGCGCCGGCTTCCTCACGTCGAGGACTCCTTCGTTGCCAGGCAACGTCTCGCGGCGGATCTTGCAGCAGCGCAGCTTCTTCCATGGGCTCAGGCCGTGAGCGGTGATCGGACAGAGGGGTCGAAACGGCTTTCTCTGTCGGGGGCAGCACTTCGCGGCTTCCAGACACGCTCCAACGGAAGCGAGGCCAGATATTGGGGACGGATGGCAGACCCTTAGCGCTTTTCCCCCACCGAAGCTGCAGACTCCTCACTGGGCTCAGTTCACGAAGGCTGTGCAGCGGCACATACACAGCGCAGCTTGGGTAGAAAGGACAACTAACTTAAAAAGGTCCTGGAAATTGATGTCCCTGAGTTTCCTAAACAGGAGGCCAGCTCTCCTCAGGCCCTTGGAGATTTCCTTTAAGTAGAGGACACACAGCAAAAGTCCCCCTCCTTTCCTTGGCAGAATAGCAACTGCAGGTCAGCCCCAGAACACACAGCAAGGGCAGTCCTTCTCAGCTTCTCGCGCTTTTCTCCTTGGCAAAGGTTTCTTCTTAATTCCAGGATGATCTTGGAAACTTTGGTGTCCCTGAGTTTCCACAACAGGAGGCCAGCTCTTCTCAGGCCCTTGGAGACTTCTCTTCAGGTTACAGATGGACACAGCACACAGCAAAGTCCTTCTTCAAGCAGGGGGGGACACAGCACACAGCAAAGTCCCTTTGTCTTCTTAGCAGGAACAGCAAACTGCAGGCCAACCCCAGACAACACAGCAAGGGCAGTACTTCTCCTCAGTCTCTTCAGCTGTCCTCTTTGGCAAAAGGTTTCTCTTGATCACGAAGTAGTCTAAAGTTCAGGGGTTTCAGCTCTAATATTTATACCCCAAAATATATTTGTTCTCTTTGTGCAAGGTGTCCTGAACCCAGTCCAAGCCAGTTCTGGGTGCACTCTGCCAGTGCACAACTTCTTCCTTTGTCAGTGTGGGCCAGGGTCTTCAGACGCAACGCAGGAGGTGGAGCCAGTCTTTTGTGGAAGGCAGGCACAGCCCTAGTCGGGTACAGGTGCTACTCCTCCCACCACTCCAAATGCAGATTGGCCTATTCAGCCCAGGGCTGACACACCCAGACTCCTGGAGCCACCCCAGCCCCTGTCACTCCAAAGCCAGACAGTCAATCCACAAACCGGCAGAGGCACACAGGAAGGTTTGGACAAGAAAACAGCCACTTTCTAAAAGTGCTGTTTTCAAACACATAATTTAAAAACCACCTCCACTAAAAGGTGTTATTAAATTCTGAGTTCAGGCATACTAAACTCCCATCTTTCCATCTCATCCCTATGGGAAGATATGCTTGTAAAATGTTACACCGCATTCCCCATTCTGTCCTATGGGCAAGATGGCCTTTCAATAGTGAAAAAAAAAGAAATTGGCAGTATTTCACTATCAGGACATGTTACACACATCAGTACATGTCCTACGTTTCACATACACTGCACCCTGCCCAGGGGGGTACCTTGGGCCTACCTTAGGGGTGTCCTATGTGTAAGAAAAGGGAAGGGTAAGGCCTGGCAAGTGGATACACTGGCCAGTTCAAAATGGCAGTTAACAAACTGCGCGCAGGCACTGCGTTGGCAGGCATGAGACAACTAATCAGGGCTACTCATGTGGGTGGCACAATCAGTGCTGCAAGCCCACTAGTAGCATTTGATTTACCAGCCCTGGCACACTTAGTGCACTTTACTAAGGTCCTACCAGTAAATCAAATATACCAATCATGGATAACCAATCACAATTTACACAGAGAGCATATGCACTTTAGCACTGATCAGCAGTGGTAAAGTGCCCAGAGTCCTAAATCTAACAAACACAGGTCAGGAAAAAGTAGGAGGAAGAAGCAAAAAGTTTGGGGATGGCCCTTTTTGCAGGGTTATTTCTAACAGTCCCACTGACTGAATGAATGAAGCAATTGTTATTTGTTGGCTACTCCAGACAGTGTGCCCCAGGGCTATATCCAATCTAGGTCACAGTTGCTATGACCACCTTATGCTAGAGCAGATGCACCTTGAGGTCCGGACCTTCCTAAAAGGGATTTCTGGGGAGATGCTCTTCAAAGCAGAAGACAGCAAATTCCATTCTCTACAAGCCAAACCAGAAAAGGAATGCCCACCACATCATGTCCAATATAGAAACAAAAATAATGCGGAGGAATAAATAAACCTATATTTTTATAGGGAAAACAAATTAATCCCTATTAATGAGTATTAAATCTCTAAACCTTCTTTCTTTTTTGTGTGACTCAGATACCAACTCAAAGTGTAGTATCCAAAAAATACTTTATCTTTTTGAATATGTCAAAAAACACAAAACGCATACGCAAGTAAATACATACATATACTTTTATAAATCCTTCCTACCCACTCTTACTTAATACGGATGCTAGTCACAAACAAAAACTTCATTCCGAGAGCAATCTGAAAAAAGGAAGTAGTCCAATACACACTCGAGGGGATAAAACAACCCTCCACGTAGTACAAAAAGCGTGTAATCAATTTTTTATGTCAATCAAGGTCTGTGGGACTCCTCCGTGCTGTGGGGTCGACGCGTTTCCACATCATGTCCAGCGTGGCAGTAATTAACGTGTGGACAGCTGTTAATGGACACATAAAGGAAGGAGATCAAAATATTTTCTTATTGAACGCAATACACCAAAGCAAGCCCCAGCTACTGAGAGTTCCTTGGAGTGGAAAAACAATCTTGTTGTCAATTCTCAACAACAGGTCCTATGCACACGCATATGAGTAAAATACAGTACAACACAATTTCTGTTGGTCAAGGATGAAGACAATGGTGTCCTTTTGGGAATGTTCACTTTTAATGGAGTATTGCTTAACAAGCCAGCCAACACGTGTTTCGTCAATAGGGTATTAAACCCTTGATTTCTTCAGGGCTGTAACGAGGCAAATGGTTTCTTAGACCTAAAAACCGGTGATAATTCCGACCCGGTAGGTCATCAATATTCCACAAATGATGGTCTGAGTATAAATCCTTATCTTTCTGCAGTGTAAGTCTTAGCTCAGGGTGTCAAAAAATTATTCATGATCCATTCACGCGGTCAGTGTTTCCAAATTAAATGCGCCAGCCGAGTACGGCATGCTATGTTTAATTCCAATATCAACAATGCCAAAATATGGCAATCCCAATCCGGCACAATAAGCCGTGAGTAAGTCTGTCACGGGTACGTCAGACTCTCGTCGTGTCTCCGGGACCGCGTTTCAACCGCATAATTTCTGACTACTGAAGCAGGAGGAGGCAGAAACTTCTTTGGCCAACCATTATTCACCCACAGCTCTTTCGCAGGCCCGAAGAGAAGAATCTCGTTTTTAGCCATATTGCGCTCTAAATGTCTCTCTTTTAGCCAGATAAAAGCATTTACTAGGCATGACTGAACGGTGGAACCTATGTCAGTAGGCTTTGAGTCTAACGTCAAGTGTATCTAGGTGTGTCATCTGCCTGGAAGACCATGATCACCCCAAAAGATTCAGTAAGTTTGGCACGGGGTGCCATATAGATGTTAAATGTGAGGCTGTGAGAATTGTTCCACACCCAGGGCACAATCCAAACCCCCCAAGCCCCTACTTCAGAACTATACTCCTTAATTAGAGAAACGGAACAAAAGCTTTTGCTGATTCATCTTAGGAGAACAAAACCTTCTTCCTCATGTTCAATCCTAAAATGTACCTTGCCATCAGTTGTTACGTTTTCTCCAGTAACAACTTTTTCTCCAGTAGGGCTCTTTAACTTTGTGAGTATGGAGGGATGCAAGGGTGCAGAACTAGGAAAAGTAATATCTGCCACAGCAGTATTATCTTCTGTGTGGCTTCTGGTATGATACGATCTCTAAAAGCTAGTGTGCTTGTATATTCACCATTATGGTACCACCAGCCCCTGCTTTGCATCTTGGCGATTTTAGGAAGTGTTGATACACCTTTCTCACTGGTCCCTTTTATCTCATTCAAATGCTTACCCAGCAAATCAGCTAGGACCTCCATAAATTTACCAAAGAGCTTCCACCGGAATGTCTGCTTTTACACCCAGCACCTTCAATTAGTTACCCCTTCTGAAATTAACAAGGATTTCTCTAGATTTTCATTCAGTATTACCAGGCCTCTACCATTGATCTGAGGGTCTCCATCTCTTGCATCTCCACCATGTATTTTGATGATTACCCTCAGTGTTGTCACTTTATGCTCAATAGCTGGGACTCTCCCAGTCCAAACTTTCTAATTTTCTACTCCATGCTCTTGACTATGGAGTCGGTCATACCCGTCTTTTCACACAGGTCTGGGTATAGAGCAAAGAAGAGTGTGTTCACCATTTATCATCCCAGATTTCTCCATGGGCTCTGCATGTACCTCCTTTCTGTGCTTTCAGGGCTGCTGCCCTTATTAATTGGGGGTCTCGCATGCTGTGGAGAGGTGTGGTGCAGCGGCCAGGGCAGCTGACTTCGGAGCACAGGGCTCACGGTTCGATCCCCAGCTCCGGCGGCAGCTCAGCACCATGTGACTCTGGGCAATAGCTCACTTAATTCCCACGACGGCCCCCAGCGCCTTGAGACCCGTAAGGGTGAGTAGTTCGCGCTTTACAAATACGGATTTACATTTTTTACATTTACATGCTGGCCTCCTGGCCTTATGAAATTCCAGTCCTCCAGGTTCACTTCTCCCCAAAATCTCCCAGTGAGCAACTGAAAGTTAGGCCTAGTCCCTAGTTAAACATTGATTTGTCCCAACCCTCACTCACTGTGCAGCTCCTCGTGGCTGCCAGTGCTCGAGTGCTGCCATCCCTCATATCCCCACAGCCACAGGCTCAAGGCAGGGGGCACCATGAGAGCATCACTGCCATTGTATGCTGCATTTCAGTGCAGCCCTGTAAGCAGGCCCTATGGAAAGATTCAGTGGAGCGTCTTGGATGTTACCATCATAGCTATTCCCCAAAGGCAGTGCCCTGACCAGCACACTGTGCCACCTGACATGGTCACCAGCAGTGGCAGTCTGTTTGCCCCGAGGAGCAGCATCGGTGAAGGTAGTAGACTGAACCAGGGGCACTGATAAGTCCTCGGCCATTTTAAATCCCTGGATGGCCTAATAACTGTACAGGTTTAGATCTTGTTACATGACACTTTATTAACCTGTAGACATGCCCTGCTTGGTCTCGTCTGTATATTGTAGCTCCTCCACAAGGTCTGCTTCCCATTTTCACTATCTTAAATTGGGACTTGTTTGCATTCTGAGCTCAGTATTTTGCTACAATAGTTTTATTTCCCCACTAGATGCCACATCTTCTTTCATGTTCTCTAAACCTTGTGACTTTAAAGGTGGTGATTATATTACCCAGAAGAGTGAATGAAGCATTATCAGCCAAATCTGGCTTGAGGGTTGACCTTTTTATTTGTTTGTTTTTGCTTACCCAAAAGGTTGTATTTAACTTTTCCCAAGAAGATTCGCTGCCTTCTTTTTTCCTCAGTCACATCTTTTAAAGCAAAGAAATGTTTGCCCAATTTATATTAAAGAAAAGCAAGAAACTTATATTTTGTATTGTTTTGCTCAGTCCACACAAACATTTAAGTACTTTTCTGGAAGAAAGAAGAGTAAATCAGTGAGCAAGCATAACATTCTGGATGGCCTGTTTTGTGTACCAAATTGGGAACGGACAAGAAAAGATCCATATGTAGAATTGTGAATCACTTGACACGTTAAAGCAGAAAGCAGATATGGCTGCCTCTTGGGAAGAGGTTCAATTTTTGGCCACTGCCTGATAGGCCACCTGTTTCTCTGTTCACTCTTTGTCTAACCATGATTGAAAATTGTTGTGAAGAGAAAAGTATGATTTAGAAGTAGTGTCCTTCGAGTTCTCGCATAGATCTTGGTGTGGTTCAGTCTTCAGATCCGTCTTCTGTACATTATACTGTTAAACTTCGAACATGATGAACATATAGGGGCATACAGTCTGTGACAACCTTTCTGTTAATCTTCCTAAAGATTCCTCCTCTTCCTCCCCTCTTCTGAAGATGGCTGTGTTCTCCAGAAATGTTGTTCTCAAATTCGTTGCTGTTAGTACTGTGATTTTTCCCGGTTGTCTGTGGAACAGTGCAGGTGTTGCATTCATGGAGTCGTGTCATTAGGTCTCGCCTGAGCCAGGGCATGCGCCGCTCTGCGAGACATTTAGTAGGTGGCTTTTCAGAGTGCTACCCACAGGCTTTTGCTGGCCTCCAGCTTGCGTTCACGATCGCGTGCACAGCTGCCATCTGGGTTGCTGTAATCGGGCTCCTCTGCTCGCACTCCCCTCCCTTCTCCCCCTCCCTTTTCGTCAGCTTCATTATTGTTTAGGTCTCGCCTGAGCCAGCGCATGCGCTGCTCTGGCGAGACTTTTACCAAGTGGGCTCAGAAAATGCTACCATGGCCGGCCTAGAGCTTGCGGTTACGCGCGCGGGCGAGCAGAGGCGCCATCTGGCTTTCCTCGTCCTGCTCATTAAGCGCAGCGCTCGCAGCGCGCGATCACTTTCACGGCCGCCCATTAGAGTGCTCGCATTTTGCATTCACCCCCTCTCTCTCTCTCTGCTCTCACTCCCCCCTCTCTCTTAGTCAGCTTCATTTTCCTTCATGCTTTTGTGCTGAAAGTGTTACGTTTTGTTATTGTTAAATGGAGTGCGCGCATTTTGCATTCACCCCCCTCTCTCTGCTCTCACTCCCCCTCCCTTACATACACATATTTTTTTTTACATTTGAACTCCGTTACTAAAAGAAAGCAAACCTTACACATTAAATCCAAAGCATTGGATCATAGCTAGAAGCATTTACATTACAAGGCTAAATTTGCATGTGTTAACCAGGAAACAGACAAGAGGCGCCACTATGGCACAAGGCAGACCGAGCCATCCTGCTTGATTAATGGCTTGGAATCTCCACGTGTTAGCAGTAAAAAGCCCCGAGGCGCCAGTAGAGCACAAGCCACACAGAGACATCCTCCTTAATTGATGTTTCCCCTCAGAGGCCATGCAGTTTACGCTTAACTCCAAACATTTCGTTCCATCAAAAGCATGTACTTTTTAAACAATACTATCTTAAACAGTATTGGTAGCGTCATCAAATTGTATCCACATTATGGTGGGCTTATTTCAGCATTTTAGACAATTTATCTTCTAGTAGGGAGCACAGCCGATTTACATGTTTATTTCTAAAAATTGGGTAAATATTTATTAATCACACAACGAAAAGCAATTTTTGCAGTTGATTTTTCAGAGTTATTTCGTCACTGATTTTAAACATCACACACTCCACTATCTTATCGTCTCTCTCCTTCTCTCTATCTTCCCTCTCTAATTCTCGCTGTACTTAAATAACTCTCCTCTTTTACTAATTTTGAGGCTTTCTTTCTCTCTCACACCTTTATCTGATTTGCTTTCTAAACCCTGAATTCACTCCCTTTCCCCTTTTCTCTCTCGGTATCCCGCTCTACCCCTTTAAATATGTACACATTTTATTTCAAATTTTCTGTTGCTTTTTCTGTACACAATTTCACACTATTTCTTTCTATTCAAACGCTTTTATTTCTTCTTCTATCCTCTTTCCCTCCACCGTTTTTCTCTCTGTACACCCTTTCTCTCTCTCCAACCTCTCCATTTTTTCTCTCTCCTCTCTCGCTACACCCTTTATTCTATGTACACATTTTCTCTCTCGCTCCTCAGCACGAGTCAGCACCACCACCGCTTGATTCAGCACAGCATCAGTCTGCACCACTACAGCCTCATTGATCACCAGCAGAGCATCAGTCAGCACCAATTCTGCATTAATCCGTACACACCTCTCCCACTGCACCTATGATATGCCCATTAAGATGCACACAGATGTCATTCAGCACCAACACAGCATCATTCTTACCACCACTGCATCACTCAACACCACTAGAGCATCAGTCAGCACACCACATCATTAAACAGCATCAACACAACATCAGTCAGCACCACTACACCATCATTCATCACCAGCACAGCATCAGTCAGCACCAATACAGTATGAATCCGCACACACCTCTCACACTGCATTTATGATATGCCCCTTAAGCAGCACACAGATGTTATTCAGCACCAACACAGCATCATTCGTACCACCATTGCATCACTCAATACCACTAGAGCATCACTCGGCACACCACAGCATCAAACAGCACCACCACAGCATTAGTCAGCACCACTACAGCCTCATTGTTCACCAGCAGAGCATCAGTCAGCACCAATACTACATAAATCCGCACACACCTCTCCCACTGCACCTATGATATGCCCATTAAGCTGCACATAGGCTACGGTTTTAAGTGTAGAGGTCTGATTTGCTACTGTATGCGTCAGTCTCCCATTAGCCACGTGCCTGCCGGTAGTTGTATTTCTTGCACTTCGGTTCCGTTAGAAAGACTTACAAAAAACAACGCACGCAAGCGGCGGCACATTTGGTGCTCTAAAACAGTGTTTCTTAAACCTTTGACTTCTGTGGGCCACTATAATCATTAATGGAATCCCGGAACGGCCTCTGAGTCATTATTGGAAGGAGTGGAAGCCCAGCCTTAGCAAGTTCGATGATTTGCACCTCAAAACAGTACGCAAAATTAAAGCAGAAACTTTAATCAAACTATTACACATTTTAATTCATTAAGAAGTAGTTTATTATTAGGTTAGTATCTTATTTTCATAATTATTAAGCTTTCGTGGATAACCAGAGTAGGGGTTTCAGACACATAGACCACCCAAAATCACAGGTTAAAGCATTGACCAGGACCTAAAACAAGAAAAACAAACATTGGCATAGCCAATAGGTCTCGCCTTTGGGACCTTATAAGTGTTTAGCCATGCAACAGTTGGTGTTGTTGCACCAAGGATATTCTGCTGCATAACTAAATACTTATACGGTCCAAAAAGCGAGACCTATTGGCTATGCCAATGCTTGTTTTTCATCAGTGACGTTGGTGACTTTGTGAATAATGCTTCTTGGGCTCTACCTAGTGCTTGGTTTGTGAACTACTGTAGCCCAGCCTTATGCCTAGGGATAATTTGTTCCAAGATAAGGAATTCGTAGAAGGATCAAGTATCGATGAAACGGAAGATGTTGAAGGTAAGCAACTTATGACATGACTATTGAAAAATGAAGGGGTTTTCCAAGCTTTGCTCAGGGGCAGTCAAGTCAGACTTGGTGGATGCATTTCATCTTGCAGATTTTGTTTTTTGACACTGGTTTTTAGGTCTTGCCTGAGACAGGTCGAATGTTCTGTCGCTTGCGAAGTTCAATTGTTTCGGGAAAAAAATGACTAAAAAGACACCTTTAGTAAGCCCATTACTTACCATAGGTTAGCTTAATTGTCACTGTTTTCTTTCTTTTCACTGGTGAGCCTGTGTCTTTCACTTCGTCTCCGTGCATTTATCTTCCCTAGAGCATGGACTAAGTAATGATTGATTTCTTGATTAGTGTTCTTCTGCGCTGCTTGTGCTCGAATTGTGATACTTGTTTTTGGGTTTTGCTTGCAAGACAACTTGAAACCGTCTGAGCTGAAGCTCACGCTTCCTTGTGTTTCCAAGAGCTGAATGCAACGCAAACAACTAGCAATAACAAAAATTTGTGGCATGTGACCAATTTCTGAAACCTACATTTTGGCCACTTGTCACTTTTATTGATGATGAAGCTGTAAACATACTCCTTTCGTTTAAGACTGTTGCCAGACAATGTGTTTTTCTGATAACATTTGCCGCTGTCATTTTTATTTATTTGTGGTTGCCACTTATATAATTTAGAGGATGTTTTATTCATCATTAGCAATGTGGTGATTTCTAAAGGTTTGTCTTTCACCTTTACCTCTGCAAAAAGAACAATTGATGGACAGAATGCAGAACAATGTCATACATTCACCCCAGTACAGAGATCTGGGCTTAAATCCTTTGTTTTTTTGCTCACCATGCATTCCAGTTTGGACCCAGCCATATGCAAATCAGTCTTGACCCTGTGCCCTATGGGAACAGTCCAGCCCGAACTGCCAGGCCAGGTCCTCCCTGGACTGGAAACAAGCATCCTAGGACCGGTTTCGGGCTTTCAGCCCTCATCAGCCAGGATAGCTTGACTCCAGCAGCATGGCCAGCACAGGACCCACGTCTGGGCATACCCATCCCACTCAGGGTGACAAATGCTAAAAGAACAATTGATGGACAGAATGCAGAACAATGTCATACATTCACCCCAGTACAGAGATCTGGGCTTAAATCCATTGTTTTTTTGCTCACCATGCATTCCAGTTTGGACCCAGCCATATGCAAATCAGTCTTGACCCTGTGCCCAATGGGAACCATCCAGGCCGAACTGCCAGGCCCTCCCTGGACTGGAAACAATCATCCTAGGACCAGTTTTGTGGTTTCACCCCGGATAGCTTGACTCCAGTGGCATGGAGTCAAGCTATCCTACCAACCTCTATCCCCGAAAATCACATTTACCTCCCTTTACTTATATTCACCCCTGAACCCTAAATTCACCCTTATCTTTCTTTACCTCTATCCGCTTCTGAATCCTAAAATCACCCTTACCTCCTTTTTCTTGCCTGTTGTACCCACCCCTGAAATCTAATCACCGTCACCTCCCTCTACTCGTACCCACCCTTGAACCCTCAAGTCATCCTCCCCTCCCTTTACCTCTGCCCACCCTTCACCCCTCAATTCACCTTCACCTCAGATGTTTCCCCTCAGGCAGGGCACATTCCCACCCCTTCCTTAAACACTCTCCTTTCTTCACCCTCACTCCCCTAAATGTTTTGGGGACACTTGGTTGGCTAATGCCCTTCAGTATGTTTGGCACCGTTGCCTCTGAGAGTTTGGCCCCTCTCTCCCCCTCCACACCTCATACTTTAGGTCTCACCTGAGACCAAAGCATGCGCTGTTGCTTCCGAATCATTTTATGCAGGACTTGGAGCCTGCCTTTGCTTACCACTGGTAAGCTTCATCGTCCCTTTCTTTTCCTTGCTTCTCTTTGGTCAGCGAGTGCTGGCTTCACTTCCGCTTTCTGTGTTTGTCCCTACCCTGGAGCATGGCCCAGGGAATGGCCAAGGGTCCCTTGCCCATTCCTGCACCCCCTTCCTCTCTCCCTCTCTTGAATTGCTACTTGCCCTGCAAAGCGTTGTTGCTTATCCGAACTGCTCCTCCCCGTTGTTTCTTGCCCTGTCCACCCCCTCACCAACTCCCATTTCATTGCTTGCCCTCTCATGTCCTGCCATGGGGAAAAAAAGCGCCCAAAAGTCACGCCAACGGGTTTCAAGAAGCTACTAAGATGCAAATGGCGCTGTGTTCTCTGCTCTGCATGGTCTTTTCGGCGCAGTCTTCATGTGGGGCTAACAAGGTAAACTTCAGCTCGGACATAAGATAATTAAAAACTTTTTTTGTGATGGCAGAGAATAATCCTGTACTAAGAAAATGGATCAATGCCCCTTGTGGTCAGCGATAGCTGCATCATAGTGCATTTTTTTCTAACTTTCAGCCATGCTGCACAGTAACTGCGCTGCTGTAAAACATGGCTAAAAGAAATTATGTGATAGAGACATCTAGCCCCAGATTCCTTACTTTGGAATTCTCCCCAGGCACCAGACTGGATCTGGAAAATTCTCCAGCAAAACCTCTGCGCGCCGGTTGAGGGGGTCGTGCAACTCCGTAGTGACGTCATCTACCGGATTTGACGTCAGCTGAGTCCATATAAGCCCTTCCCAGACGCGCTGTCTGGTTCTTCTTTTCCGCGCTACAACGCGGATCCAGAGAGAAGCTGTACCTCTGTCCGTTTTTTGGACTACTATGATGTTTTTTTGTCTGGAACAATGTGGCTTTTTTCTATGTCTTCTGGTTTTAAACCTTGTGGGTCTTGTGCTCGACAGATGTCTGCCACAGACCCTCATTCTGTCTGTATGTGGTGCTTTGACGAGCACCACGACTCCGAGGAGTGCAACGCCTGTCAGCAAATGACATTACAAAAAGGGTAAACCCACCGATACTGGGATCTGGGTAGTAGACGGTACAATAGGAAATGATCCCAATATACAATACTTCAACATAAAAACAGTTTAAATAAATGTTGCCAACAGTCATATAAACCACAAAATACACGAGTGAAAAGGAACAGTGTTATTTAATCACACTGTCACCTTACTTTGTATATACATCATAACATATATTCACATTGATAAGCAAGTGCCCAAAGAAAGGGAGAAGTGAAGGGTGAATAAGGTGAAAATAATGTGATAAAAAAGGATAGGGTTAATGTGTAAAAAACATATTCATTATTGAACAATACAAAACAGTTGTTCCTTATTTTCGCTCAAAATCGCCAAATTTCTACATCAATCCTTTCGCCATGCATATAGAACAAAAAACACAGTAACACAATCTCTGTTGTTTAATATGCTAGCTCTAAACAAGTAGTGTCGACGTTTCGACCCCGGAGATCTGTAGGTTCATTAGCACCTTACGATGGGGTCTTCCTCAGGACAGGAAGAGGGAAGTGGGCACCTACGAATAAGTATGATAATGGCATTAACCTCATAGGAAGTGATAGAAGACATTATAAATTCAATATGGGCCAAAAATCCCTATATTTACCATGGAAAGCCTTATTACACAGGCCGGTCTTGATAACAAGTTGGGCATGAAGCTCCAAAGTCACGAGAGCAGAATAACTGCACCTGCAAAAGTAAGGTGTAGTTTAACAACGGCCCGCCCAAATAACGTGAGCATCGGGCCCGTGTTTAAGTCAGAAATAAAACCCTCATTCAAAAATAAACAGCGTAGAATTGAACTTACGCTCATTTTGTTAGTCCGATATCGCATTAATATTACTAAGCGATCCAACCCATGTTAATCAGTTATGACCTCATGATTCAATCCTAAAAACGAGAAAAAACAAAAACTGTATCTGAACCTAACCAGGACCCTTGAATTAAAATCTGTCCGCCACCTGGCCCCACAACTATAACAATGATTACCTGCCAGTGCCACAATAAATGCGGTATACCAAAGGGCTTTGAATCTGGAGGAAAAGACAAAGAAAGAGCGGGAGATAAGGTATAAATCACAAAGAACCCCTGCTTAGAGACTCAACAGCTCCAAACCACTAGAGTATTGATCCACTCACCGCTATTCTATGCGATATCGACCCTCCAGCCCAGCGCGCCAGCGTCTAGGATCAAAGGAGATAATGTTTCAGCCAAAGAAACAGAAAGCCGAATGCGCTCATAAGAGTCACAGAATTAGTAACATTGTAACGATCGGAGAAGGCTTACCGCTCCACACCCGACTGAATCTACAGCTGGAAGGATGGAAGAGGGGGGGAACGAGTGCTCAGCAGTCTTTATACTGCCTCGTACGTGAGGAAACCCACGAGTTAGACGTGCCGGTGGCAGCAGCTGGATGCTGACACAGCCACATCCACGTCCATCCAGGTTGCAATGGAAAGCAACAATAGACTTGCCCTAGATCGAGCTTTTAACAAGAATAAGGGCGCCACTCAAAGAATAGATTATTAAAGAAAAGGGGGAATCAAATATAAGCCCCTAAACCATACCCTATTTAGTGTTACCTCCATAAATAATTCTTGAAACAGACCATCTCATTATTATGGCAAATTGCCATTCATTACAAGGACAACAATGTAGATTAAGCGTGAATGATTTGAACTATTTTCAACTGTTCTAATATGTGTGAGAATATGCTGTCATACCTTTTATCCATCATGTTGTCCTTGTAATGAATGGCAATTTGCCATAATAATGAGATGGTCTGTTTCAAGAATTATTTATGGAGGTAACACTAAATAGGGTATGGTTTAGGGGCTTATATTTGATTCCCCTTTTCTTTAATAATCTATTCTTTGAGTGGCGCTCTTATTTTTGGGTTACCATTATTGATGATTATATACCTTCTTTGGAGTTTTAGACTATCTACCATTTTTTAACACAAGAACAGTCTGTAATGGTTCCTTAATATTCTCCCCCCTTTTTTATAAATACTCTAGCTTAACTGACTGTTTATTTTATTTATTTTTAAGATACTCCATCAATCTTGTTAAAAGCTCGATCTAGGGCAAGTCTATTGTTGCTTTCCATTGCAACCGGGATGGACGGGGATGTGGCTGTGTCAGCATCCAGCTGCTGCCACCGGCACGTCTAACTCGTGGGTTTCCTCACGTACGAGGCAGTATAAAGACTGCTGAGCACTCGTTCCCCCCCTCTTCCATCCTTCCAGCTGTAGATTCAGTCGGGTGTGGAGCGGTAAGCCTTCTCCGCTCGTTACAATGTTACTAATTCTGTGACTCTTATGAGCGCATTCGGCTTTCTGTTTCTTTGGCTGAAACATTACCTCCTTTGATCCTAGACGCTGGCGCGCTGGGCTGGAGGGTCGATATCGCATAGAATAGCGGTGAGTGGATCAATACTCTAGTGGTTTGGAGCTGTTGAGTCTCTAAGCAGGGGTTCTTTGTGATTTATACCTTATCTCCCGCTCTTTCTTTGTCTTTTCCTCCAGATTCAAAGCCCTTTGGTATACCGCATTTATTGTGGCACTGGCAGGTAATCATTGTTATAGTTGTGGGGCCAGGTGGCGGACAGATTTTAATTCAAGGGTCCTGGTTAGGTTCAGATACAGTTTTTGTTTTTTCTCGTTTTTAGGATTGAATCATGAGGTCATAACTGATTAACATGGGTTGGATCGCTTAGTAATATTAATGCGATATCGGACTAACAAAATGAGCGTAAGTTCAATTCTACGCTGTTTATTTTTGAATGAGGGTTTTATTTCTGACTTAAACACGGGCCCGATGCTCACGTTATTTGGGCGGGCCGTTGTTAAACTACACCTTACTTTTGCAGGTGCAGTTATTCTGCTCTCGTGACTTTGGAGCTTCATGCCCAACTTGTTATCAAGACCGGCCTGTGTAATAAGGCTTTCCATGGTAAATATAGGGATTTTTGGCCCATATTGAATTTATAATGTCTTCTATCACTTCCTATGAGGTTAATGCCATTATCATACTTATTCGTAGGTGCCCACTTCCCTCTTCCTGTCCTGAGGAAGACCCCATCGTAAGGTGCTAATGAACCTACAGATCTCCGGGGTCGAAACGTCGACACTACTTGTTTAGAGCTAGCATATTAAACAACAGAGATTGTGTTACTGTGTTTTTTGTTCTATATGCATGGCGAAAGGATTGATGTAGAAATTTGGCGATTTTGAGCGAAAATAAGGAACAACTGTTTTGTATTGTTCAATAATGAATATGTTTTTTACACATTAACCCTATCCTTTTTTATCACATTATTTTCACCTTATTCACCCTTCACTTCTCCCTTTCTTTGGGCACTTGCTTATCAATGTGAATATATGTTATGATGTATATACAAAGTAAGGTGACAGTGTGATTAAATAACACTGTTCCTTTTCACTCGTGTATTTTGTGGTTTATATGACTGTTGGCAACATTTATTTAAACTGTTTTTATGTTGAAGTATTGTATATTGGGATCATTTCCTATTGTACTGTCAGCAAATGAAGCTGAAGGTGGTGCAGGAGTGACGGATGAAGCTTCTGTTGGCGTGGTTGTCGAAATCCTCTGAATCTTGCTGATCTTGGTCTCCTCCCCGATCAGCGGTCCCTTCCAGGACCCGTTCCCGTAGGCGTCTCTCGCCGTCGACATCCCGCACTAAGTTGCGTTGCAAACAGTCTGAGTCGCGGCATTCCACGGCTTCGTCATCTCTTGACGTGGTTTCCCACGTCTCCTTACGCCCTCAAGCGGAGGACCCGGTGCAAGAGTCTCTCCCAAGTCTCCCTGCCTTTCCTGGAGCCAGGGCGACTTTAACCCAGATGAGAGATTATTGTGCTCTCCATGCCATCTTTGGGTCTTCACCTTCCCCCTGGAGCGCCTTCGGGCCCTAAGGAGGTGACTGGTGCTTTGACTGTGCCCACGTCGACTGGTTCACCCTCGGCTGCAGTTAGGCCCTTATACACATCGATGCCGGTGCACAGCCCTTTGAGGTTTACACCTGTGGCGGCGATCGACTCGGACCCGGTGCATGATTCTTCGGGGGCCCCCTCCTGCTGCACCGATCGACTCCTCGCCGGGGCACGACCTTTCGGGGCTCACCCCTGTGACATCGGCCTCCCTCACCTCATTCTGTTCACGGTGCCGTCTGATGCCCTTCCACCGTCTTCTCCTGATGTTGGTACGATGCCGGATCAACCTCGATCAATGTCTGGTGCAAAGCCAATGCATCATATTTCTGCTGAACTTTCGCATTAACAACTTTAGAAGAAAATAAGGAAGGGGTTGGGCTTGTACAGCCAATGCCTGCGGGTCCTCTATGGTGGATAGTTGGATTACTGATTTGTGTGAACCAAGTGGGTTAGTTTTCCCCTGCTTCTGGCATTTTTTTCTCCTCCTGTCTTAGCTACGGAGGACAACTCTTCTTTGGTTGACATGTTAGAAAGGATGGTTGTATTTTTAGATTAATATCTTCCTTCAGTCTACAGACCACCTCGTTGGAGTTCTTCATCTAGGCCAATCAGGCATTGAGCCAATATTGCCCTTTTGTAAAGCTGGTACCATCTTGGGATATAGTTGTTTCAACAGAGTATCGTACCATTTGCCAACTCTCACTTGACCCAAGACCTAAAATTCATGGCTTAATGCCGAACTTGGAGAGTCCCCTGGGGGTTTATTAGCATAAATAAAATGCTGAATTTGAGAATATGATAAAAACAACCCCTCAAAGACTGCGGGATTGCCCTCTTGAAGCTGCCTCCAAGACCTTATGGTTCCAGCTATTAAAAAGTCCTTAAGCCTATGAATACACCCTCTTCCTAACGCAAGGCCTAGCAAATCACTCTTCCAATAGGAAATTGGGGTAAAATTGAGTGAGATCATGGACCTCCTTCAGTTGGTTAAATTTCCAGGCTACTACCAAGGGAAATTTGTACCTTAACCGTTTGGGGAGCTTGGGAATTTAGAGGAAGGGGAAGAATTTGATATTTGCTTCTCTTTACATAAGATTAAGATAGAAATTCTTCGTGGGATTTTGAGAGATTGCTGCCCTTGCACACCAATCTAAACAAGCATTTGCAATGCAATAGGTCTCGCATTATTAAAGTTTGAGCTATTGGTGTTGCATTATTTAGCAATGCCAATAGCTCAAACTTTAATAATGCGAGACCTATTGCATTGCAAATGCTTGTTTTTAAATACGTGCGGTCAACTTTTAAGAATAACTTGCATTATATATAGTTCAATACCTCGCTCATGCCCTTTCTAGACTCTGGTAAATAACAGAGGCTATTATCCAATTTTTTGCACTCCAGTTTACCCACTTAGAAAGGATGAAAGGCTATGTCTGTCTTGCCGGGATTCCAACTCATGACCTTCAGATCAAAGGTAATCGCATTTATTTATCATCGGTGAAGAAGATTCAACTCAATGGATTCAAACCCCCGTGGCCCCGACTTTCATAATAAAAAAAAAAAAGTACTAATAATGCATTCCTTAAGACCATGTTTGTAATCTTGAAGAATGACAATTAACACGTGGATTTTTTTTTAAAAACTAAAATGTGCTCATTTTTCCTTTTTAATCAGTGACTGAACTCCTTCCATTGAGGCATCTCACTTTACCACAAAACGGGCTACTGGACTATGTATATTTTAGAAAGGCGCACGCTGTGTTTTCCAGAACCGGGATGATTAAAAAAAATGGTAGTGCAACCTGAATATGCCCCCTGCCCCCTCCCATCATACAATTGCAGCTAATTATTATGCAGGCTTCCGCTCCAATCGCAGCTGTTGACGGATAATTACTGCTAATGAAAGTGGCGGTGGCGGGCTGCTCGGCTACTGCCTTATAATAACAGACTGCGGAGCGCACTTGGCATTGAGTACACCTTGCCACAATAACGCGTTATCGATCTCGGAGATTCTCTTCGCCAGGGCATAGCGCGCGCTGGAACACGGGAATCTCGTTTGTTCAAAGCACACGCTAACTAGCGAGCCTGGGAGCGCGCGGCGCCTCAACAAAGAAGCCGTACACCTCCCTTGTGTGAAGAGGCCTCGCTCGCGCTGCCTCGGCAGCTCTGCCTAAGCTGCTGTGGCACGTGGAGCAATGCTAACCCATTCCAGGTGTCCTATTTATGAAACACAGGGTGTATGCAGTAAGTAGTTTCATGGTTCAACCTGCAATTTTTTTGCGCTTCTTTCATTTTGGTATACAGATAGAGTGGGATTTTGGTATTACAAATCACTCACAACCATAACAACTTTACCGAGCACTGCTAATTAAACAATGTGCAAATCTCCACACAGTGCTCCAAGAAGATGCATGCAAACTGCACAATACAGGCCGGATGCAACTCCACACGTTACCGTGGGGTAACTTGGATTAGACTGTACGAGTACCATGCAATTGTGAGTTAAACCCCATGGAAGTGGGAATAACCATGTGGGACCGGATTACCCGAGAGCTGTGGCTCTCAATTGACCAGCACTGGAAGGAAACTCAAAGATGTGATGGCAGCTCTAGATGCACGGAATCGAAACCTGTGTGTGTGCGTGCGCACCACAGAGGAGTGGGGGGGGGCGAGGGAGCCTGTCGTCTGTGCCGCGCGCTGATGCGCGTCCTAGACACGGACGGGAATGGGCGGAGCAAAGGCGGGACATGCGCCCGCCTTTGCCCAATTGCGTGCTGTCGTTCTTAAAAAGTCGCACGCAAAGCCCAATAGCCGGGGGAAAAACGAAAAGCACGAGCGTGTGCGATTCCTAGGTCAGTTTTTAAACCCCCCTACATGAGGTCTCTCGCTGCGAGAGCAGTGCTGCGCACTGCAACGCTAGGCGCGAGACCTAAAAATGCTTGAAAATATTTCTTAAAATGTGGGGTTGCTAGACCACCTTCTTCAATTGGTTATTGTAAGGTTTCTAGCTTGGTTCGAGGCTTTTTACCTGACCAAATGAAATGCTGCAACATCTGGTCGATTTCGAAATTAGAATTTCCGGGAAACTTTTATAATAACACTTGAAAAGATATAAAGAAAAAGAGGTAAAATCATCATTTCAATTGGAGCTATTCTCCCAATAATAGTAAGTGGATATAACTGCCATTGCAATAGTAATGTCTGGGCTTTCGCCAATGTAGGTAGATAGTTAAGTTGATAAAGATCAGAAAAGTCGTGTGAGATAAAAATACCAAAGAATCTGATAGGACACATGGCTTGCACCTGATGTTGCATTTCACTAGGTAATACGGAGATGGAGGCATTGAACAGCAAGATTTCTGATTTTGACTGGTTTATTCTATATCACCCCAGCTCAGTAAAGGCTTTAATTCTATCAAAAGTTCTTTTGATGTTCTATTCCTCAGCATTAAAATACAGGATCAAGTCATCCGCAAACAATTTAAGTTTGGGAGCACCGAGAACCGGGGGTTCAATTTTCGAATCTTGACGAAGAGATAAGGCTAGCGGTTCGATGAATAATGTAAAAAGAACGGGAGAGATCGGACAGCCCTGGCGAGTGCCTCAACTAATTAAAATTCTCCCTGCCGCATGCAAGTTAATCATGACCCTAGCTTGCGCTTGAGTATATAAATTGCCCAAACACTTCACTTCATGATAGAAAAAAGAATCTCCCAATTCACCAGATCAAATGCTTTTTCAGCGTCCATCATAATGATAAACACCTTGATGTTATTTTTAGGAAAGAAATCTATGGCTTGGAGGAGAAACTTAGTGTTTGACGAGATAGTCCTTCCAGGTAGAAATCCAGATTGATCGATGTGGACTACTTCTTGTGTCAGAGGTGTTATTCTGGAGGCAATTATTCTGGCCAAAATTTTGTAATCACTATTTAGCAGGCTAATGGGGCGATATGTGCCAGGGTGATCCTTGGGTTTGCCTATTTTTAAAAAAGCTAATGATTACTGCCTCTGAGAAACTGAAGGGAATTTCACAACCTTCTTAAAATCTCATTAAAAAAAGTGACCAAGAAAGGAGCCATGTGCGGGCCAAAGATTTGATGTATATCTGCTGGTAGGCCATTGTTCCCACAGGCTTTCCCCTTATGGGAGTTCTTAATCTCTTCCAATATCTCTTTAAGAGTAATGGGAACAACTGCCCCCTGCAGCTGTTCTTAACTGAGAACTAGTATATCAATACCATCCAAGAATGTATTTATTACCTCTGGCCTGGTGACCGATGGGGATATATAGAGGTTCGTATAATGGGTTAGAAAGATTTTCTCTATCTCAACTGATTGAGATACCATGTGGCCACTGTCTCCATCATAGACTGATTTGATACTGGAGTTGTTTTGTCTCCTTTTCACCAACCATGCAAGAAGTCGTCCAGCCTGCTCTCTTCGTATAGTTGCTGAAAGCTTGAGTTCTGATTTAAAATTGTCTGGCCAAAATAATGTTCTTTCAGGGCTTGTCTAGCTTCGCCTAATTTTGCACCAGAATCCTGCACAAATCCCCCCCCCCCCCCAAGATAGAGCCGGGTGGCGTGGTCGAGTTTTACCTGTAGATCTCACTCTTTTTCCCTTTTCAGCTTTAGGACTTGAGCTTTGAAGACAATGGGCTCTGCGCATATGAAGGACTTGCAGGCCTCCCAAACCGCAAAAGAGGGAGCCAACCCAATGTTCCTCTTGAAGAATTCTGTCAAATTCGAATTTATGGCTGCCACCCAACCTTTATTGGTTAATAATGATTCATCAAGAGACCACCTTGGTCTTTCTGGTTGCTCAAATTTAGTGTTCAATTCAATAAATGGGACTGAGTGGTCTGAAAAGGGATTGGACCATATACCTGAATTCTTCCTGGTCCATTGAAAGGAGACCAGAAAGAAGTCAATCCTGGAGGCCGTATTATATCTTTTAGAGAAACCGGTGAACTCATGGGAGTGAGGATTATCCCGTCACCATGGATCAACTAAAGGTAGGTCCTTGGTCATTTTAGCTAGAAACCTTGATGCCTTAGGTTTGTTCTGTGCCTTATTGATCCGGGATGAGTCCAATCTAACAGCCTAAAGAATGTTGATATCCCCCCCCCCTATCGGGAACCAGCCCGAGCAGCCCTGCAATGCTCCATACAGCTCACTTAATGCTGCTTTATCGTCTTCAATAGGGCCATAAAAGCTTGCTAAATAAATACATTGAGTTCCTAATAGCATTTTGAGAATAATCCATCTGGCCTTAGGATCTCTAAAAACCTCTAAGGTTTGTCCTTTGAATGTCCGCGCTATTAGTATCGCCATCCCTTTAATAGCTGTTCCAGCGGAGGCATAAAATGGCTTGAGAGATACCTTTAAGCATTTTGGGCGACTTGCATTAGGCAACAGAATAATTTAAACTTGGGCTGCCAGAAGCCATTCTATAGTGGATTTTAATTTAACCTGATTGCTAGCACCATTGATGTTGCATGATGCTATTTTAATGACATTGAACCCCATCATAGCACATAAGAAAAGAATTCCATTGTGCGATAAAGAACAATAACCCCTAGCATCTAGTGGGTTGTATCTCTCATTTTACGAATCTTGGCTCATATACAAAATCTTGTGGGTAGCAAACTTGACAACCTGATAAGAAGATCCTACAAAGTACGTTCTACCTGTGTTTTCACCCCACTCACCTCGTGCCCCCCATCCATCCCTCTACCTATCCTGCCTGCTCCCGAGACCCCACCCGTCCTAGGCCCCCTCCTGGAGCTATCCTCCTCCCTCCCCCGTCTACCTGAGTGCTTTGACATGGCACTCTGAACCCTCCACCAGAAAGGGTACACCCTGGATGGTCACTAACTGCCCCTTTATCAATGTTGCATATAGCACTAATGCATTATGTGCTGATAGAGCAATTTTCATACAGCTACTTTAGTTCAAATGCAACCTACACCTACACGCACCCCCCTCGCACTCTGTTGATCCCTGAAAAGTTTATCTATACATTAATGCTTGAGTTTTTCAATGGCTGCCGTTTCTTGACCCAGCGGTTGTTGGATTTTGTTTAATCAAATGCAAGAAGTTTCTGGCCAAGTCGACAGAGTGGAAAATCTGTACGTGCCCCTGCTAGAGAACCTTAAGTTTTGACTGCTGCACAATGCCCGCTGGGGCCCCATGGCACTTGATATTATCAATAAGAGCAAAAAACTCTTTATGTCGACGTGACGCTACAATAGGCATGTCCGAAAATATACTCCGATGTAGTAAATGATTTCTGCCTTATAGCGCATGATAGGATTCGCTCTTTAACACGAAAGTCCCCCAAATTTACGAGGATCGTTCTAGAATATTTGGCATTAGTGGGGCGGGTAGTAGAGACCCAATGGGCACGGGTGATGGTTAAGTTCAGCCCTTCTGATTCTTTCTCAGTGAGAAAATGCTTAAGTATCAGATCAGAGACTAGTGAAGTGACGGTTTGTCTGCCTCACGATCCTCTGGAATTCCAACAAATCTTAGATTTGCCCATCTGGATCTATTCTCAGCATCATCAAGCTTGAGCTGCAGCTCCTCTAGCTCCGTTTGGACTTTCATATTAATTTCAAGTTGATTGTTGTTTGGATCCTCCAGAGCAGCAACTCTCTGCTCCACTTGGGTCATCCGTGAGGTAAGTTGCAGCAGGGAGTCGGAGATTTGGCTCAACTGTTCACTAGCTTTTTTACTAGCTTCTTCCTGGGATAGATTCATCTCGCGTAGTTCAATCAGGATTAGATTTAAAGTTTTTTCCAATGAAGCCGGCTTAGGCATTGCTGGTAACGATGATAGTCCTTCTTGAGAGCATGAAGCGTGATTTGGGATTACGTCCGCTCGAAGCAAGCTTTCATTAAATGGAGGTGCGAGCTTTGCCATAGCCTGCATATTTTTAGCCTGACCTCCTCCTTGTACTATACTGCTTAGATCTTTCAAGACCACTTTAGGCCCAGCCGGAAAGAACAAAGGATATCAAGTTTTGGCCGCACTCGTAGCATTAACAACGGTACTCTCATTGGCCCCTGGATTCGCTGCGTTCTCCTGCTTATTGCCAAGTATATCGGCCATATCGGTCACATCAGTGGGCAGGCTTATAATTTGTGAATCCTTTGACGCCTGGCAGTCTTCCCTGCCATCAGGGCTAAGAATTGATTCGCTAGAGGAGTTTAAAGGCATGGAAATAGATTGAGACTGTTCTTCTGCGATCATAGATCGCTGCATAGCTGCAGGAGGGAGATCACCCCTCCCCAAACCCTGAGCGAGTGAACCCCGAATTTAAATGGCTTTAGCGCTATTTGTTGCACGGGTTTTCATTGACTTATCCCGTGAAATAAGTTTTATTGCCGCTCTCTGTAGTAGATTCCTCTTAGGAAATTTCCCTCAGAGACGTAATATAGTGCTGTGGTGCGAGGATTTCACCACTAGAGGCTGCAAGCTGCATCTGTGCTACACAGACCGCTTCCACAATCTCCACCTGCTACTACTCCACCCAAGGAGACACCTAGTGCCCCCCCTAGGCAGCACAATCCGCACCTTCTTTACTGCTTTGGGTTCCTCGGGTCTTAGTTGACTGGATTCTCTTGAGCTACATGTACCTGAATCTTCTAGGTTAATCAAGCACCAGCTTACCCCACACTCCTGCTTTAGATTTATTTATTTTTAGTAGTATGGCACTCCAAAGGTCCCCCCAAGAATAGGCAGTAAATCCTAATCCCGAGGGTCAACTCTCACTCCGCAGCATGAATGGAGTGGGGGGGGGGGGGGAGGAGGGAGTGGAATCTCTAACCGCTGCCCGGATCGACTTCTTCGCATCCGGCGTCTGCAGTCAGGAGGTGGCGACCCAGTATGAGCGCAGACTGCCAGCTGGGACCTTTTAGCTGCACTTTCCTTGGGCATCGGTCAAGCAAACTCATCGTAGAAACGCCGTATGACCCTGCCAATTAGGATCGCAGGCTCTCTGCAAACTCTCTGCAGCACCGAATCCCAGTCGGGGAGTGGGCCGTAGTGGAGAGCAGAGCTGCCTACTGCCCAAAAGCAGATTCAGCCATGGAGCATGACTGGAGCTCCCACACTGCCCTCGCCACCACTACAGCTTCTCATGATTTGGATTGTCTTCCTCATACTCCGCTTGACGGAGATTCCCGGAGACAGGACTCTTGTGGAAAGCATATTTTCTCTTCCACCAGAGTGCTGCTTTAAGTTCCATTAACACATCTTGTGTCCTTGGACGTTTTTCTCATGCCTTATGGCATTCGTTGGCACAGCTGTTGCCATGGCTCCTAATCAGAACTATCTGGCCCAGTTGATTTCGGATGGGCAGCAGGCTGCTAAATTGATCATTCGGTGTGGGATGGACACCACCAATTCAGTTGGCCATGCTATGGCTTTTTCTGTGGGGTTGCGCCTGCGGGCTTGGTTTCGTACCACTGAG
Source organism: Calotriton arnoldi (assembly GCA_963921515.1). Taxonomy (NCBI): domain Eukaryota; kingdom Metazoa; phylum Chordata; class Amphibia; order Caudata; family Salamandridae; genus Calotriton; species Calotriton arnoldi. Next base: position 141,900 of record CAWUFW010015882.1, on the reverse strand, counting down.
TTTTCAGAGGCAGTCCAAGCCACTTTATTTGACATGCCTTTTGATGGCCTCCATTTATTTGTTGGCCATGCCGACACTGCTGTTTGTCGGTTTTGAGACAGTCGGGGTAGTGCAGACTCTTAGATCCGTTTCCCTTCTCTCAACTTTCATTGTTTGTTCACATTCAGCGTGTTATTCTATGTTGTCACTGACTCACATCTGCGTTCTATTAGGCTTTCTGGAGTGCCCCTATGTGGGTATGCTCTGTATAGTACTTCACCTGGAGTGGTCTTCCTGCTTCTGCACGTCTTATTCTTCTTTGTATTTACACTGTTGACAACAGGTTGTCTTTCTTTGTAACCCTATGTGGGTCTACTACCTATTAAATAGGTTTTTCTTTTATCTCTGCTGAAGGGCTTCTCGCCCAGGAGATCTTTTTTCTGTGGTATTTTTCTCGAATGAGATCGATTATCTCTGTTACCTGCTCTTAGGGGCACTTGCAGTAGGCATATTGCCATTCTTTTTACTAAATTGCTATCCCTTAAGGGATCCTGTGGCTTGTTTTTCCTTTGGGGAAGGTTGCCTACAGTTTGAGATGCCACTACTGGTGCATCGTTAGTCTCTCCTGATTCTCTCAGGGAGTACCCTTTATGTTGAAGGGGTTTCCACTGGAGCAGTGGAATGTCTGGTATGGTCTCTACTTGGACGGACCAGTATTTTCTATTGAGGCATCTTTTACTCTTTCTTTCGGTGACCTTTCTCGCCTTTCTTTGGCAGAGTGCACTTTTTATACGTTATGTGCTCAAGTTCGTCCTGCTGATCTCCTTCATTTGTAGTCCAGGCCACATTCTTTATCTGTGTGGTGCATGAGAGTATCAAATTCTCTATCTCTCTCTTTCTTTTTATGACCGGCTTCGTGTCCTTGTTCTGACTCTTTCTGTCAGGTCCTGAGTACTATTGTTGAATATATGCGACATATTTATCCTTGCTGCCACTATTTTGCATGGCATCTGAAAGAGACCATTAGTTATAGATTCCTTACCATAGAATTACCCCCAGGCATCCGACTGGATCTGGAGAATTTTTCTGTAGCAGTACCCCTGCACGTCAATAGGTGGCATCGGTCAACTCCGTCGTCTGCGTCCTGGTCGCCGGGATGACGTTGCGGTGTCTACTTAGAATCCGCCCCTGCACGCTGACGTCAGTTCTTTCTTTTTCCGCGCCAGCCAGTGCAGATCCGGAGAGAGCGTACCCCTTAGTCATTTTTTAACTACATTTTTCGACTTTTGTCGACGTCTTTTTTTGAGTCTTCGACTACTGGTAGCTCGAGGGATGTCCCATCGTCGGACCAGCTTCAAGCCTTGTGCCTCCCTTCACAAATTGATGTCCGTCACGGATCTGCACCTCATGTGCCTCTGGAGCGTGATCACGACCTGAAGTCGTGCTCCGACTGCCGGGCCATGAATCTGAAGTCTTTGCGGGAGTGGTCCCGAAAGCTCTTGGAGGTCCAGCAGTCCTCTCCGCGTCGTTCGAGGTCCCGGTCGAGAGGAAGGTGTCCGGACCGGTCGCGAAGCCGCCACCACTTGTCATCGAAGTCTTCGCACTTCTCGGGTAAATCAAAGCACAAGAAGAAGGCAAAGAAACATCTTCGCTCTTCTTCTCCCCGTCCGTCGTCGTACTCCAGCTCCGTCTTCGGAGCCCGCTTCTGGGACTGCTCTGCTCTTCCCTCCCTTTCCCGGAGCCGGAGTATCCCCTGCCCAGCTTTGAGCTTTTTACGAAGCGCTTCATAGCATCTTTGGGAAGCCCAACTCCACTGGCGCACCTATGGGCCCTGCGGACTCGGCTGGGGTCCCTGGGCCTACGATGGTGGCGGCTCCGGCGCCAGAGGGCCCCCGAGGATCCAGGCCTGGATCCGGATCGACGCCAGTCGACCTCACAGTACCTTCCCCGGTGCTGATTCCAGTGACGATGCCCCCGATTTGTTGTGCCCCCAACCGGTGTCGCAACCCCCCCCCCTCATCCCCCACTTGGACACTGCGCCGGACCAACGTTGCTCGCCGTTGGTACTGGTGCCGGAGGGTACTTTTGTACCACTGTTCATCCCTGGCGTTCCCTACTGCCCTGAGTGGCAGCCAGAGGAGTATGAGGAGGACTCGGAGGGGTCTGTAGACCCTTTAGCTGACTAGCTTGAAGAGCCGGACTGGCGAGAGGAACTGGGTGATGCCAGTGGTTTGGATACCTCCCCAGACCTTGACATGCTCTCCTTCCTACAATGGCTACGGAGGAGGGAGCTTCGTACGCAGTGGTGTTGCGTAGGGCGGCTAAGGCCTTGGGCCTGGAGCTTCCTACGGTGGCAGTCAGGACTAACCTCCTGACAGAGGTACTTCAACCGGCAGCGGCCTCTCCGGAGCCCCTGCTGCCTTTTTAGTGAAGCCCTCACCGACGTCCTTCTGGGCACTTGGTCCAAGCCCAGCACAGGGGCTCCTGTGGACAGGATGATTGCCCGACTCCACCGCCCGGCCCTGGGTGACCCACTTTTCCTCTCCCAACACCCTACCCCCGAGAGTTTGGTGGTCCAAGCCTCCTCTTCTAAGGGCGCATTCCCTACTGCTCCCCCTGATCAGGAATCCAAGAAGCTGTACCACCTTGGGAAGAAGATATTTTCTTCCACCAGCTTGGCGCTGTGGTCGGTGAACACCGCATGCCTCTTGGGCGGTTATACCCATACAGTGTGGGATACAGTTGCGCAAGTGCTGCCACAGTGCCCGGAGGAGTAGAACGGTTTCCATGTCAGTAGCCTTGAGGCGCTACGCCTGGTTCAGGACGTCTGGTTTCTGTTAGGATGTCCAATCCACCCTTCTGGACATGCCCTTTGATGGCCATCGCCTGTTCGGTGTCAAGGCGGACTCAGCGCTTCAAGGATTCTAGGGCTAAGGCCAGATCCTTTGGCCTCACGGCATCCTCTCGCCCCACGCAGTCTGCCTTTCGTGGCTACGAAAGGGGTGCCCCACCACATTCCACCCAATCTGGCCGCGCAAGCTACCCAGCCTCTGCGTGGCTGCAGACGTGGGACCCCGTGACAGTCCACCCATTCCCCCCCTGCAGCAGCCTCCAAACCCTCCTAGTCCGACCTTTCAGGGCCACCAGAGGCCAGTGGGCGGCAGGATTCGCCATCACCTCCCCCACTGGCAAAACATCACGTTGGACAGGTGGGTTTTGCCGATAGTCCGAAGGGGCTACTCCCTCCCCTTGGAGACTTACCCCTCCCTCCATGCCACCAGCACTCCATCGAATGTCAGAGGATCACTTGGCCCTTCCCTGCCAGGAAGTTGCAGCTCTCTTGGCCAAGGGAGCTATTGAAAGGGTCCCTGTGCCAGAAGTAGGTCGTGGTTGTTAGTCCCAATACTTTCAGGTACCCAAGAAGGACCAAGGCCTGCGTCCTATCTTAGACCTCGGGGCCCTCAACCGCTTCCTCCGGAAGGAGAAGTTCAAAATATTCATGCTGGCTCGGGTCCTGTCTACCCTCTATCCGGGAGACTGGATGGTAGCGTTGGACTTGCAGGACGCCCATTTCCACATCCCCGCCCTGCCAGCCCACAGGCGTTACCTACAGTTCACGGTAGGCCATGAGCATTTTCAGTTTACCGTGCTCCCCTTTGGCCTTACCAGCACCCCTACCAGCACCCCTCGGGTGTTCAAAAAAGTGATGGCGGTGGTCGCAGCACATCTGCGCAGATCAGGGGTTCCAGTCTTCCCCTATCTCGACGACTTGCAGTTGAAGGCTGGCTCGCCCCAGGCCGTTGTCTCCCACCTCGGAGCAGTTCTGGATACAGCACAGTTTCGGGTTTATCCTCCCGAGCAGCGAGACCGGGATATTCTGGCTATGATACCCATGTTTCAGCCTCTATCTCGGATTTCGGTGAGCATGACCCTGAGGCTGCATGGCCTCTTGCATCCTGCTGTTACATCATGCCAGGTGGCATATGCAGGCTCTGCAGTCGGACCTGAAGTTCCAGTGGGCGCAGCAACCGGGTGAATCTTTCCGACGTCATCCAGATCTCAGAGGGGTCTGCACGTCAATTACAGTGGTGGCTCACAAACCAGGATTGGGTCGGCAGCAGATCCCTCTCCTTTCCCCAACCAGAATTCACAGTAGTGACGGACGCGTTACTCCTGGGATGGGCGGCCACCTGGGAGAGGGGGAGATCAGTGGTCTCTGGTCCCCGGCGGAGTCCGGTCCCCACATCAACCTTTTGGAGCTCTGGGCGATCTGTCTCTCACTGAAGGCATTCCTTTCTTCGGTCAAAGGAAGAGTAGTGCAGGTGTTCACTGACAACACCACTGCCATGTGGTACTGCAACAAACAGGGCGGGGTGGGGTCATGGACCCTATGTCAAGAGGCTCTTCGCCTTTGGATATGGCTGGAACATCGGGGCATATCCCTGGTGGTCCAACACTTGGCAGGTTCCCTGAACGCCAGGGCAGACGAACTCAGCCGCCGGTGCATGATGGATCACAAATGGCGTCTTCACTTGGAGGTAGTGCAAGGTCTCTTTCGGCAGTGGAAAGAGCCTTGGTTAGATCTGTTCGCCACCGCCGAGAATGCACAATGTCAGCAGTTTTGCACGTTGGAGTTTCCAAGGTGGCACTCACTCGGCGACGATTTTCGAGTGGACCTTGCGAGTGGAATTGCGGCCTCCTGTACTCCTTTCCGCCTAAACCACTTCTACCCAGAATGCTGAAGAAGATCAAACGTGACCGGGCCCAAGTCATTCTTGTGGCTCCGGACTGGGCACAAAGAGTCTGGTAGCCCGAGCTTTTGAACATGGCCATCGATCTTCCGATCAGACTGCCTCTTCGGGAGGATCTTCTGTCGCAGCAGCAGGGGACGGTCCTCCACCCGAACCTGTCCAGCCTCCACCTCCTTGCGTGGAGATTGAGCGGCAACAGTTGACAGATTTCGACCTTCCTCCTGAAGTCTGTAACGTCATCTTGCCAGCCAGGCGTCCCTCCACTAAAACGGTATACGCCTGTAGATGGAACAAATTTGTGGCATGGTGCACAGCAAAGGCTGTGGATCCCCTTTCTGCCCCTCTTTCGGAGGTTCTCCTCTTCATTCTATCTTTGACCCAGCAGGGCTCTGCTCTGGGCACTCTTAAAGGCTACCTTTCGACCATCTCCGCCTATCTACGCCTTCATGATCAGCCTGCTCTTTTCAAGTCTCTGATTGTAAATAGATTTCTAAAAGGCATTACTCCTCTCTTTCCTCCTTCTCCTTTCCTAATGCCCCAGTGGGACTTGAATCTTGTTCTTACTTACCTTATGTGTGCTCCCTTCGAGCCACTACATAATTGTCCTCTTCGTCTTCTTACCTTGAAGAATGCTTTCCTGCTTGCCATCACATCTGCTCGCAGGGTGAGTGAGCTTCAGGCTCTTTCCTCCAAGCCTCCTCTTCTTGCAGTTCATCCAGACAAAGTTGTCCTTCGCACTAGGCCCTCTTTTCTGCCCAAAGTGGTTACCTCTTTCCACATAGGTCAGACCATCACATTGCCCACCTTCTTCCTGCCTCCGCACCCTTCCAAAGAGGAGGAGAGACTCCACGGTCTGGACCCAAAACGTGCGTTGTCCTTCTACCTTCACCGCGCTAAAGATTTCCGGGTGGACTATCAACTCTTCGTGGGTTATGTGGGTTCCAAAAAGGGTCGGGTCATGTAAAAAACGTACCATCTCTCGCTGGGTTGTCCTATGCATCAAAATCTGCTATTCTTTAGCGAAAAAGGAACCTCCAGTAGGACTGCGCGCCCACTCTACCCGGGCGACAGCAGCCTCTACTGCTTTGGGACGTGGAGTTCTGCTTAGTGACCTCTGCCATGTGGGCATTCCTGCACATGTTCACAAAACATTACTGCCTGGATAGCCAAGTCCGGTGAGACGACGGCTTTTTCGGCCGGTCTGTTTTCCAGGACTTTCTGGTGTGAACTTAGTTCGCAGACCCACCTCCGGGGTTGGCATTGCTGGGGTATCTATTCTAAGGTAAGGAATTTATAACTAATGGTCACTTTCAGATGAACAAGTTACTTACCTTCGGTAACGATGTATCTGTAAGAGACATACATTAGTTATAGATTCCTTACCGCCCCACCCATCCTCCCCGTGGCGAACTGACTTCTAGGGATAGGGACTCCTTTCCAGGGCCCTAGTTTTGTGCACGAGTGGTCAGTGTCTTGCATGGCTCTGCGCTTCTGACGTGGAAAGTCGTGTCAGAACTGACGTCAGCGCGCAGGGGTGGCGTCTAAGTAGACACCACGACGTCATCTCGGCAACCACGACGCCGACGAAGGATACGGAGTCGACCGACGCCACCTACTGACACGCAGGGGTACTGCTACAGAAGAATTCTCCGGATCCAGTCTGACGCCTGGGGGTAATTCTAAGGTAAGGAATCTATAACTAATGTACGTCTCTTACAGATACATCGTTACCGAAGGTAAGTAACTTGTTCATCAAGGTGTTTTGTTTTCTCTTCTCTCGCCATGCTCCTTCTGTAGGTTAATGGCTTCATCCATCTGCATATGGATTCTTGGTCTTACTTCTTGTTTCCATCTAATGGTTCTGTCTCTGGGCTTCCTTTCCTGTAAGACTTGTTGGTTTTTCACAGACTGTTATGGTCAGTTGTCCTATACGGTGTCGTATAGACTTGTCCTCAGGAATCTGTTATTACCACCTGTGTCACTTTTGGACTTCCTTTCTTCATTAGATGATTTTTCCAACTTTGTAGTGATTTTCGCTTTTTTTAATTTATTTTTTACTTCAGTTGCATCAATTCTTTGGACACACTGCGTTTGACATATGCACCAGACTCTGTACTGGCACTTGCTTTTCCTTTCCCTCGGGGCTTACAAGTGATGCCCTTCTCTTTCCTTCAATTTTGATGGATCCTGCTTTTTGTGGAACTTCTTTTCCTCTAATGAATATATATTGTTCCCTACAGGACTGCGTTTTTTTTTTTTTTTACATTTTCATCGGCTCTTTGTCTGACCGCTTCGACCGTTCCGACGGTCTTGGCCTTCCAATAGTTGGCATTTACTCACCTTGGCCTGTTGTAGGCCCAGTTCCCCCATGTATTCTTTATCATAAGGTTCCCTTTTCCTGTTGCCTTTTTTCAGAATGTGGCTCTTACCAGCCTTTTTCAGACTTCTAATCGGCTAGCATAATTTCTTAATGCTTCGACGTATTTTTCTTTTGTTGAGGGGTGCGTTTCCCTCTCTCTTTCTTTGTACTATGTTGCTGATTGCGCAACTCCATACTACTTCTGTTCATGAACGTCGGCATCATACTGCTTTCTTTCATAGATGTATTTTTATATATCACTGTATTATATATGTATCTATGGATAGATGTATCTATATGTATCTATATGTGCATGTATGTGTATGGAGATCTATATGTCACCTTTTCGAGATGGTTCTGTATACATTGCTTTTTTTCTCCACCTCTCATAGTATTCCCGGTTAGTTGTTTCTAGCGGTGTGTTCCTCTGTCTGGAGTTCTACCAGGACAAACGCTGTTTAATTCAAAACTTGTTTTTTGTTTTGTCCACGCAGATTTGTAGTGGAAGCATGCCTCATGCTTCCTCTAATGTACATGTGTTTGAGATTTCTTCTTGGGGTTTTCACCCCAGAGAGTCTCAATCGCTATTGATATGCAGAGCTTTGATTTGGAATGGTTTCTGTGGTCCTGATATTCCAGGCTTCAGCTATTCATGGTTCCAGTTTCCACCTTGGGTCTGTGTAATATGTCGTACCATATTGATTAGTGTCATTTAACGCGTTGTTTTCCGTCGTCATGGGTTTGGCTAACTGATGCCTCCCCATCTCTCTTTTTTACTGTCAATGTCTGTGGTTCGTCCACATTTCTTATGGTGAGGTGTATTTTTCCTTCTCGCATGATTTTTCTCATTCCACTGGTCTTTCCTGTATTTCACTAGACCGGTTGGTTCTATGTACGGATTTTTGGTAAGGTCAGTTCGCAGACCCACCTCCAGGGTTGGTGTTGCTTTGGTATCTAATTCTAAAGTAAGGAATCTGTGGCTAGATGTCTCTATCAGATGAACATGTTGCTTACCTTTGGTAATGCTTTATCTGGTAGAGACATAGTCTAGCCGCAGATTCCTTACTGACCCACCCATCCTCCCTGTTCTGCAAATAGTTTTCTTCTTACCTAAAAAAAAAATCCTTTTCGTGAAACTATTATATAGTTCATTACCACTTGTAGTGGTTAATTCAAAGATGTTTATCTTTTAGGCACACTGTTTCCATAGCCAGTTTCTATAGTGGCTCCGTGTTTTGGTGCACAAATTAGTCATGGAAGAAACATACATCGAGGAAGGGCTTATATGGACCCCGTCAATGTTCCATCCGGTGGACAACGTTGCTACGAAGTCGCGCAACGCCCTCAACGGATGCACAGAGGTTCTGCTGGAATCTTCCAGATCCAGTCTGGCACCTGGGGAGAATTCTGAAGTATGGATTCTGGGCTAGACTATGTTTCTAACAGATAAGGCGTTACCGAAGGTAAGTAACTTGTCTGACATAGCCAATAGCTCTCCTACAGGCAAGACCTATTGGCTTTGCCAATGTTTATTTGTCTTGCATTATAGACTTTTGCTTGGAAGCACTGAAGGTGCTGCTCAACAGTGTGCCTCTCTGACAGGAAGTTGATTATGCATGGGATTGGATGAAACTCGAAGTACATAGCAGTGGCCATGCATGCTTTTAATGTCGGAGGATTATCAGCTTCATACAGTGCCCAGCCATGAGACGTAGCGGCATTTCCAGCCAGAGACTGTTACCATACTAGTCAATGCACCACTATAGTTCCAGACTTAACTGCCAGTGAATAAAGTTCTTTCCAAAATGTATCTAAAGGCCAAAGAGAAAAAGGCCTCCCTGGTCCTACATTCTCAAAATCAACCCAGGACTCTTCTCTCTCACAAATACACACAACACTGTAACAGGAGTTAATCCGAAAGCCTGTATTCTTTGGGTACTCCTGAACAGCTTCACCGTTCTTGCATCATTGAAAATAAATGATCTGGGCAGTCAAAGACCTTCTTGTCAAAAGGATGACCAGCGAGTGTTCCTTCATATAATCTACTACGGGATGTTTGCTCTCCTAATACTGTGACGCAATAACAGGTTTAGATAAGTTGTCCTAACTGCACTTCTCTGAAAGGGTGTAAGCATGTGGCTGGATGACTTGATGAAGACTACCTTGAGGTTTTTGTTTAACTCCTCTGCAGAAGTGGACTTCACTTTACATTGCCTTTGACTTACCTTAAGCCTGGGAAGCTTTTACTGTTCTCCAAACAAGTACATCATCTCAGTGGCACCTGGGTCAGAGCTATACCAGCTCTGTATACTCTAAAAGGAAGTCCTGTCTGGTTCGATCCTAGAAGGTCCGTCTGCCTTTTAATCTCCTTGCTGGGTCTTGCGTCAGATTGCAGCAGTCGCTCTTCCAGTACCTGCAAGTTTGGACAAGAATGATGGATTAAAAGATATAAATCTACTCTATTGCCCCGGGGCTCGCAAACTGCATTGTTTTATTGTCACCAGTGACTGACTGTCCTCTCTAATGAACAGACTCTTCAATGGCAGTGTCCGATCGAAGCAAGTGAGTTTTCGGATGCTGTATTTGGGAACAACGTGAAGTCCGAGGAGCGGATTAAGGAAGTTGATTGAAAAGAAATGTATCTGTTTCAGTAAGGAAGACTAAATGATTTAAGGTCATTCACAAGTCAGCACTGCGGTAAGGAAGGAGCTTTTGAAGTGGAGTGCGGCGAAGCAAGGACGCGCTTAGTTGTTAACGAGGTGGAGCGCGATGGGTCTCGTGATGCTGAGCGAGACAGCTGGGAGCACACACGATGTAACACGACACACGTAAGGAGCGGCCATTTTGAGTTGGGCAACGTGTACTGCTAAATATGGAGATGTGAGCTGGCGTCACGATGCAACTCGTCCAACGTGAGGAACGGCCATCTTGGGTCGGCAAGAAATACTGGATTTGGAAAGTTAATTACGGTGATACGCGCTACTATCTTAAGTGAAGTGCGTTGACAGACGGTGATTCGCACACCATTCAGAAGTGTTTTGGAGTAAAATTGACCAGTGGAAGGCGTATTACAGCGGTGATGCGCACACTTGGAGGAACTAAGTGTGTTCACACTCGGTGAAACGCACACCAGTTTTGGCGATTTGTGAAACAGAAAAACACAGTAAGGTACCTTTTTGTTCAGGGATAACAAGCAATTGGAGGAGTTATCCTAAGGTGATGTGCACACCTTAACTAACAGAATTCTTTCAACTGTGCACAGCTGATTGGGGTGTGTGGGAGCTGGAACTGTTTTCATTAAGTGGCAGTGATGTGTGCAGCACAGACTTTTACGTTGACTCCACCAATACCATTTTTGCCGTGTCCAGGGGAGCCACGCATGAAGTGGCAAGAGTGGAAAGATTATTTTGAGAATTATATGGTCACTATAAACAATGAACCATTGACTCCTGAGATAAAAAGGGTATACTTTTACATTCTTTAGGCCCGGAGGGTATTAAGCAATACAATCAGATGGAGAAGAAAGTGAGAGGGGAAGATGAAACTGATGTCTATGTTAATGCTTTAGATGATTTAGAAAAATATTACGCTCCTACTGTGTGTATTGCTGTAGATGGGTATAAGTTTATTCGCTGGGAAACAAGAGCATAACGAAACGAATGATGATTATTTGGCTGTACTTAAAAAATTACAATACTATGCAGATTTGGGGCATTGTAAGAGGAATTGATAAGAGTTCAAATCCTCATGCTGGTTAATTACAGAGTACAAGAGAAGTTATGGGCCATGGGAGATGGCACATTAAGCAAAGTGTTGGTGGTTGTTAGGAAAGCAGAAGTGTTGTTGAGGTGTGCGAAGGCTGCCTTGGATGATAGTAAAGAACGTGATGATGTGTGTTGTCTATAATAAGAAAAGTGCTAAATCTGTTAAAAAGAATGTAGAAGGAAGTAAAACACAAGATGTAAAGGAACCAAGGAAATATTTTACTCCAGCAAAAGTGGAGTATAGGCGAGAAGCACAAAAAGGGTTAAGTTGCTATAGGTGTGGTAGTCAGGAACACCTTGCTAACAGTATATAGTGCAGAGAGAAGGATCAGAAGTGTTCGATTTGTGGGTTAATTGGACATTATGCACGTGCGTGTAGGAGGAGAGATAGAAGTGAAAGAGTTCAGTGTGTGACGGAGAGGAAGAGAGATTTCATCAGAGGAAGAGCGGTCTGATGAAGAGGATGATTGTGTTATAATAGTAAATGATGTAATTTTGGATGTCGAAGATCAAGGAAGAAACGAGCCAAAATGTGAAGTGGTGGTGGCAGGAGTTCCTGTGATTCTTGTGGCAGATTCAGGATCACCGTTCACTGTCATAAATTTGGAGATGTGAAAGAAAAAGTTTGATGGAATGATTGGTGATGAGTTAAAAAAATGTGAGATTAAGCCGGAAAGCTTTACTGATGAGGCAATTCCCATGGTGGGGTGCAGGGATGTGTCTTTTGCATTTAAAGGAAGAAAAGCTGAGAGTAGAATGTATGTGGCAGAACATGGACCTTGTGTTTTGGGATGGGGAGACCAACGGAGCTTGAATATCATTCTCAACCCTAACAGTAAAGAACAAGTGTTCGTGTTAGATGAAGGTAACACTGTGGGGGAGAAACTATGTGAAGAATTCAAAGGTGTATTTTCTGGCAATATTGGATTGTTAAAAGGGTTCACTCATAGGATTATATTGAAAGAGGGTGCGGTTCCAGTGAATTTTAAAGTTAGAAATGTTCCTTTTGTGGTACGTGGTGAAATAGAAAAGGAATTGATCAGGTTGAAGGAGGCGGGTGTGATGGAACAAATAGTCATCAGATTGGATGTCTCCAGTCATGGTGGCCAGGAAGTCCAATGGGAAAATTAGACTTTGTGTGGATTTGAGGGGTGTGAATCAGCAAATTCAAGTAGACAAATTTCCCTTGTCAAAAATAGGAGAGTTATTGGCAAAAACAAAGGGAATGAGCTGGTTTTCAACGGTGGACTTATCGTCTGCATATCACCAAGTTCAACTTCATGAGGAAAGCAGGAAGATTACAGCATTTGTTACACCGTTTGGATGCTTTCAGTATGTTAGGATGCCATTTGGACCGGCTTCGGCGGCCTCAGTGTTCCAGAGGTTGATGAGCAAAATTCTGAAGAACATCGGAGGAGTTGTGTATTTTCAGGACGAGTACTCCTTATGGGGGAGAACAGGAAGGTACATGATCAAAGATTGAAGGAAGTCATGAAAGTTTTAAAAAAGAAGGGGTTAACAGCGGAATTTTCAAAATGTCTATTTGCACAAAACAAAGTGACTTATCTGGGTCACGTAATCGGAAAGGATGGTATTTCACCAAAGAAAGAATTACTAGAGGCTTTAAGGGATGCTCCAGAACCTGGAAATAAGGATGAATTACGCTCATTTCTGGGGTTTGCTGAGTTTTATTCGAAATTTGTGAACAAATTTGCTGAAAATTTATGATTTGAGACAGATTTTGAAAATTCGAAACAAATTTGAGTGGACTGAAAAGTGTATAGAAAGTTTTGGGATGATAAAAAAGGAAATTTGTAATGCAGCACCTATTCAAGGTTATGATCCAGATCTACACAGCATACTTACGGTGGATGCAAGTGGGAAAGGATTGGGTGCACTGCTAACTCAATGTGAGAATGATGGAAAAGAAGTTGTAATTGGGTTTGCGTCTAGAAGTCTTACACCTGCTGAAGAAGTTAATTCAGTAATTGAAAGAGACTCCGTGTGTATGGGTGATGGAGCTTTTCAGAGCATTTGTGTGGGGTACAGAGTTTGAGGTCAGAAGTGATCACAAGCCTTTTAGTGTGTTTACTTACCACTGAGGGGCTAGTGAAGGCATCAGCTAGGATTGCAAGGCTATCAATGAGATTGCAGGATTATAACTATAGAATTAAATAGTATGTGCCAGGTGTACAGAACAAAGTGGCAGACTGTTTGAGTTGCATGCCATTACCTATTGAGGAGGCACAGAATAGTGAGTGGAATGATTACCAAATTGCGTTCACAGATGATGAGGGGTTGAATTCGATTGGAAATGAAGAGTGGAAAGAGGAGTATGTAAAGGATGAAGTGTTGCAAAAAGTGAAAGAATGTATTTTGAAGGGTTGGGGTGTTAAAAAGCCTGACCAAAGTGAGATGAGAAGTTTTTGGGAAATACGGAGTGAGTTGGGAGTGGAATGTGGTTTTGTGGTAAGGGGAGGGAAAGTTGTACCTCCCAAAGGTTTGAGAGAGAGAGAGTGAGAGAGAGTGAGAGTGATGGATTTGTGTCACGAGGGACATTTTGGAATTGTGAGGACAAAGAGTTAAATCTTTTTCTTGGTGGCCAGGTCTGGATCTTGATGTAGAGAGAAGAGTGAGGGACTGTGTGCAGTGCGTCATTTCAGACAAAAGTTTGCATACTTTATGACCTTCATTGATACCTGTGGAATGTCCCAAGATGGTGTGGGACATGTTAGCTGTGGATTTTGTGGGTCCCATTAAGTCTGAGTCAAGAGAAAGTAAATATATCATTGTGTTGGTGGATTATTTCAGTAAGTGGGTTGAGTTGGAAATGGTGGAAAGAGCGGATGCGGACACAGTGGTGAGATTTTTGGAGCAAATCTTTTTAAAGGAAGGGTTGCCTAAACAATTGCTGAGTGACAATGGAGTGCATTTTACAGCATTGAAGGTGGAGGATTTTCTGAAAAGGAATGGCGTGTGGCATGTGAAGACATCAGTGTATCATCCAGCAGGAAATGGTGCTGTTGAAAGATTTAATCACGTAATTAAAGGTACCATTCAAATTGCATGTGAAAACAAAAATAAATGGGAAGTAGAGTTGAAGAAAATGTTGTGGGGATATAGGATGACACAGAGTTTGACAGGTTTTAGTCCATTTGTATTAATGCGTGGTTGGGAGCCCTTTTCTAAAGAATGGTATTGGGTGAATGAGTAATTCACGACAAGTTGAGTGGTCCCCAGATGAAGTCAAGAAGAATATCACAAGGTGTGTATAAAGAATTTTGATTTGAGGAATTCGTCTAAGGATGAAACATTGCAAGTGGGAGAATGGGTGAAGGTGAAAAAGGTGGGCAGAGTTTCTAAAGGTCAGTGCCTTTTCAGTGCCATCAAGGGTGGTGGAGTGTTTTAAAAACTCTGCAAGATTAAGTGATCGTGTTTGGCATACGAGTCGTATTGCCAAGTGTAAAAAATGTGAGGAAAAGGAAGGAGGAGGTGGGGACATGCTGGATATGAATGATGGGTTGTGGGAGGATGAGGTGGATGATGAGCCCATGTGTGTTCAATCTGAAATGGGAATTGATGAAGGAGAAGTGGTGGAACAGGATTGTGAAGATGTGGGTTCAAGGAGGTGGGGCAGATTGGGAAGAATCATACACACCCCGAGCAGATTGAAAGATTTTGTCTTAAATTAATTTTCGCATTTGCAAACTTTGTACATTCCCTTTGTATTTATCCTGAGTAATTGTACTGTATATAGTTCTAAGTTTTGTTTTTCTATTTGCTCTGTTTTTTGTTTTCCTTATTGTAGGTGGGAGGGGATGTGTGGTGTTGATATGTTCTTTGTGGAATGTGAAGGTGTCATTATGAGGTATGTAGAATGCTAGGGGAGTTTGGTTCTTGGGGAGGCAGTTGGTGTTTAAGCCTGGATGTTATGGGCTGTGCTTTGTTTCCCTGCTTAAAGCGGAGTTGAGATTAGAGGATCTACTTTCCTACATGATTGCTTGGCGTGATCTTTCACTACAGCATGTACAGGTAACCTCCCTGGGCAAAGTTCATGACGGTCACAAAACTCCTTCGTCCACATTCCAGCCGTACAGGTGCGGTCTTCAGGTGTGCATTGCCATACCTCCTTTTGTTTGTCGAACGCAGAGCATTCTACCGCTCTTTACATTCAGCAACAGGGAAGGTGCAGATGCCAACGGCTTGTCCAGTCGGTGTGAACTTTTCGTGGCTGGGGGGGGGGGTGGCTAGTTGTGCGCACGCGCAGTCCACCTTCTTCTCAGCCAGAACAGGCTACATACTATACATGTCTGCCAGGGTCTTTGCTGCTCTTTTGGTCTGCTCGCAGGCCTTGGCTCTGCTTTTAAAGGGGACAGACACACTCCCTACACGAAGTCTACTCCAAAAGAATGTTGCTCCAAGCAGTGGGCTATAGACTCTTTCACATTGGATCGAGGCTCATTCCACACGGAGCAGGAAAGCAGCAACAGAGTTCGCTTTGGAGCATGTTACTAAACTGCGCAGGGTGCTTGTGGAGCTCTGCAACCTTTTCTATGGGCATCATTACTAGGGGTAGCTCAGACTCCCAGGCTAACCCCTCTGTGCCTGTATGTTCAAGTGCCTGTGCACCGGTTTCTTGCTCCGTGGTCCAAACGGGGGCATAAGAAGGTAACACTGTAGGAGATGGTAATTCTGACTATTTCATCCATTGACCTCTTTGCGTGGCCTAGTTCTTTTGCGTCTATCTTGCTATTAGTGTCATTACCACTTGCCCTCTTTTTGTTATTTTCCATTCCTGCTGCTCCTGCGTTATTTGTATTCGTGCACACGACCTTGTGTGACTTTCTTACTGATCGCAAAGCAGAGTACATTTATTTGTCTAAGAATGTCGCTTTGAACTTCTTGAAATTCTCTAGGCCTGAAACTTGTGAGACAATTTTCTGTGACCTAGTTCTGACCCCTTGCGTGTGCATTCATTTTATATTTGCCGAAACCGCATGGAGCGCAATGCTACAAGTTGTCATTTGTGTATAATTTTACTTAAGGTATAGCACAGGTCGAGGATCCCTCTGTCTTGCACCGCACAGCAATGAGGCTCGCAATGTTGCCCAATGTAGTTTTCATCATCAATAAAGTTTATTTCCGATAAAATAAATTCAGAAAACTTACATAATAAAAAGACATATCATTTAAAATATCTCGTTTACAGTTCCAGAATATTTCCCATCTTTTAACAAATAAGCAGAAATTCTAAATGTATAAAAAAGAGGCTAAAAGTATTTTAAAATTCGATAGAAGACCTATCAAAAGTTAACTTTTAGCGCTACTTTATTTATGACGTAAAAATAAAATTTTACCTCCAGGACCGACGTCACCTATTGAGTTATTTACTCCCTCTCCACGTAAGGACCACTAATATCCTAAAGCCCTAAATACTGGATTCATAGTTAAGGGCTAGCGATTTGACCTTACAATAAGAGACCGCTAGACGTTTATTTCAAATTAAGGACTAACTCCTTATCCTTAGAGTTAAGGGGCCACCAAGCATTTATCACGGCTTAGCCATGTAGCCTGCAGAAATTTAGCCATGCTAACCACAGTCACCTCCCTCGTGTCAGATTTCGAAATTCGAAGTGCAATCTCACATCTTCTCACCTCCAGGAGATGGCACACTGGAATTATCCATCTTTTGCAAGGGGCCGTATAGCCTGGGCAAAAAAAAATATGAAATGAGAAATGTATTCAGATAATTGGGAGCATGCGGGGCATGTTAGCGCTATTCCCATCGTTCTACCTTGAGGCACACCAAAGGATCAGAAGTGTGCCATATCTGATTTGCAAATAAAGTTGTCTGGCTTGAGAGCCTTGTATAGCTTCAAAAGATGTTTCATATCATGGAAAATTCTTATGATCTAAGAATTGCTCAGTGAGATTTCCTGGCCTGCAGATAATCTTTTCTCCCCAGAGAAATTCTCTGCACTTATCTTTTATCTGCTGTCTAGGTAGCTTAATGGCTTCTTCCGGGGTGGCTCAAAGGGAATCAAGACCAAGATGGTAAAGCATATTCTTTGTATTCGCTAGCCAATGGAATTCTTAAATGGTCCCTCTGGCCTAATAGTTCTTTGATAGGTTGTCTGTAGGGTTCCAGCTCGCGGATGGACCAAAGCCTATGCCAATGTAACAGAGGTCTCATTTTAACATACAAGGAGATGGGAAATAATCCCATGTGTTGCACTAAAGGCAACAAAGGCGTACTTGTGGGAAGATTAGTCGGACTCCTTAGTAATTTGTTTTCTTCGTGTGTCAACTCCTCTATACCCACATGGCCCCAAAATTTGGCTCCTTATAATACTGAGTTTTTAGCTTTGACCCTGTAAACCTCGAGAGCTGGTAGCCAATTTTTATGTTTCGTTTTTACCATTTTAAGGATCGCTCCTGTCTCTTGGGTCAGCCTATGCACACTTATACTCACTTCATGCTTCCAGCTAAAATTATGTGACAAATTTAGCCCCAATTAGGTAAAGTTGTATACTTGGTCAAGAGGCTCATTACCCACGAAAATGTTTGCCCAAATTGACTTATATGGATTTTGGGCCATATATTTTGTTTTTTTTATATTAAGTTCCAGGCCACGATCTGATCAGAAGTGCAGAAAACTCTTTTTAGAATGGCCTGGAGGCCTGCAGGGGTTTTAGATATAAGTAGGGCTCCCAGTTTTATGGTATTTCTTTTTTTTTTTTTTTTTTTGTCATTTGTCTGTATTTATCCCTATTTTTTTATTTCCCCAACTTTATCTGTATTTATTTATATTTACTATGGATTTTGTGTAAAAAGTAAAGATGAAACTGTTATATTTCCACATTTATTTAACCAATAAATATGCAGTCATGCTTGAATGCCTGCCAGGTTTCAATGATATGAACACCTGCAGAAGATATATCAATGCACTTATATGAAAATATGCACATTTCAGTATTAGCCTTGTGCATAGCTACTGCTGTTTAAGCGTCTTTACTAAAATTCCTTTCTTTTTTAACTCCCTTACCTATCAATCCACACAGTTATTGGCCTGGCAGTCATGGCAAAGTGTATTTAGAATCACTCAAAAACACCCAATTTCCACTTTTATCCACGTTTAAAAATAAATACAGACAAGAAAATAAATGGTTTTCTGTCTGTATTTTTCTGTAAGAATCAGTAAAAACGGAAAACGGGGAGCCTTAGATATAAGTAACATATCCTTGGCGAACAGGAGAGTGGGTATCTTAACTAAGCCTATCTTGGGAGCATCATTATTTGAAAAGTCAAGTGCCTGCGCTAGATCATTAATTAATAAGGGGAAGACGGTAGAGGCCAGGATGCAACTGTGCCTCACTCCCCGTTCAATTTCAAAAGTGTCAGTTTGTTCCCCATTCTTCTCAAACTGAACACGTGCAAGTTTACCAATGTGGAGTCTACCAGGGTGTCTAAAATGCTTTCAGGTACTCCCACGTTATCTAAAAACCTTCCACAACTTTTTCCGGGGAATCAAGTCGAAGGCTGCTCTAAGGTCTACGAATACTAGATAGAGTTGGCCTTTCCCCATCAGTACTGTTTTCCAATAAATTGCACAGAACCTTAATAACTTATCTAATGTACTTGTCTTTGGTCTAAACTCTTCCTGTAGCTCTAAGAAAATGCATTTTTTTTAGGCCCACTCTGTCCGTTTCTCTAAAATCTGGCGGCAAAAGATCTTTTAAAGCCCATATATGAGGCTGATGGGTCTAAAGTTAGCAGGGTCATCAGGCCGCCCTTTCTTATGTATTGGGACGATCTCTGCTTGCTTCCATGTTATTGGTATTATTCCTCCATTTAGTATTGCCCTGGAAAGTGTATTTATGTAGGGCACCCAGATATCCGGCTCAGAAGCGTATAGGTCAGCGGGGGTGCAATCTGGGACTAGGGCTTTCCTAGAGATGATTGACTTTATGGCTTTAAGAGAATCTTCTTGGGAGATCTCAAGTGGCTTTAACTGCCCTACCTCATTCTTCCTACTATGGTATCTCCTCCACCCGCCTCAACCCCTTCAAAGTCTGCATACAGTTTTCCAAAATGCTCGACCCATCAATGTGGGTGAACATTGAAGACTACTGTAGATACCAAGGACCGACTTCCGTGCGCGATGATACCCCGGATTGTCTTTGCATCACCTGTTTTTGCTGCCAAGGCCGGGTCTAGCCAAGTTTGTTTCTCAACTTGTTCTGGCTTGTTCTAACACCTTCTTATAGTAATTCCTAGCCCCCTGGGATGGCACCATAGTTTTGTGATTTTATTGCTTTTAGGAGGGAAGCTGTTGCTTCTTTGCACTTCATATTATACCAGGGATGCGTTGTTTTCATGGTTTTCACCATTTTTTTAGGTACCCTCTGAAACTGGACCCTTAACCCGTTAAACAGGTCCTCGTGTTGCAAAACAAGATTCGGGTCTCCCTTTTGATCTAGCAGGTTCTCCATTTTACCCGACAAATTGCTTACTCTTGTGTAGACCTGTCTCAATATATCAGGGTTTGCTTCACCATACTCCCACTTTAAGGCCTTTTTGTTGTTGGATAGAGACGGATCCCCCAGGAGTGAAGGTTTGAGAATCTCAGCTCCAAGGCCTATAGGTCCAGTTTAAGGGTGTTGTGATCACCATTGGGCCTTTCTAGGATTATTGTATCCTTCATAAATTACCATATGTTTAGAGATAATAAGTAATCTATTCTACTAACCTAGTACAGCTGCTTAAAAGTGAAAGCCCCTTCCTGATCCGATGGAGACCTGCCTTTACAAGATCGCAACCCTAATTTTAATGTTTTTAATAATTGATTCGCTTGAAGTGAGCTCTTTGCTGTAGAAATGCCTTGTTTTGGTATATGCCATATGGCATCCTCCTCCTCCTCCTCAGCTACGTTCACATCACAATTAATAAGAGATTTGAAAGACACATTTGTCATCCGCTATTATTACATATGCGTTGTGTGGTAAAGCAGACAACAGTTCATCTAATAATATCAGCACTAGTAATTCCTTGTTCACTTCCGTAGGCCGATTATAAACATTAACCAAGTATTCACTGGTATTTTCTTTACTTAAGGAGAGACCAAGTATATCGAGAAGATCCAGGAAGCCTCTTAACCTTGAAATTTAAAGAATTCTTTACCCAGATAATGAGGACCCCAGCGGGCGGCCACATCCCCGGGCAACAACAAGGCTATAAAAGGTTGAATAACCACATTTAAAGCAAGGGTCTACAATCCACGTCTCTTGAAATATGCAGATTTCATAGTAGTTAATGAAAGCACCCCAAATTGGGTCAACTAATTTTGTTTTTAGTTCAGAGACGTTCCATGAAATTAAGCTCCATGATGAGCAGTGTAAGGCCTGCATTTTGCCATCCTTGCGGTTAGATCGATTGTTTTCTTGTAGAGGTTGAAGGTCAAAAACATCACCCAGGATCTGTGACATCACCCGAGAGTAATAGAGTTATAGATTGGGATGATGTCACTATCAGACTGGATGTTGTTTCCTTACTGGGATCCGATCTTGTATCCAGTCAATCTGTCCCATCAAGGTCTCTCGGGGAAAAGAGTTTGTTCTGATATACCAATGGGGGCCTAGAGCTATATCAGTTAGTTGGACCGTACGGGACATTTGTCATTTGTGGTTTTTAAAAATAACCCAGGGGAAGTGAAGGCTTTCTGGTGCCATTACAATTACTATCCACTTGTATCTTCAATATGTTTTTTTACACTAGAAGGTTATTGAAAATTTATCACAACACAATCCCCATCAGTGTCTTTACTTGAACGTCCCACCCAACCAACCCTCCGCACCATTATAATCTCATATATGCCCCTTGGGTTAAAGTGTTTGTGTTTACCGAGCCAATCTGCAGTTCTGTTACTTAACTCCTCCCACGACTCAGTTTGTTCACGTCTAAGGGGAGGGGGGGGGAGGTGCTCCTGTCACCACCAGAACGGAAGGGCAAACTGCGAGTGGCAATTTCAATATCTCTGTTAGGAATAAGACACGCTCCAGTTAAGTCTTGATTAAGTGCGCTTTCCCCAGGTGGCCCGAAGTTCGGTAAGTCTATACTACCAGTGCGACAGGGTCATCCCTCTAACCCAGTCATTCCAGGTTTTACATGTTTTTTGCAGGGATCCTGGGTTATTTCTAAAGACTTCACAGGTGCCTGAGTATTTTCATCCCCTTCATGGCAGGCAGTATTTCTTATCTGCAAAGATGAAGTGCTCCTGGCTACAATGGCGTTTAATTGTTTGGGTATATCTGTCCTATGGCTCTCAATGCGATTGAGCCGCTGCACAATTGGGTTCAATTTCTCTTCCAAAATAGCACAGAATTTTCCACATAATGTATCATAATTTTGGGAATCCAAGATCACAGGGTCTGGTGTCTGGGTTAATTGTGATCAGTTCTGTACTTGAAGCCAGAAGGAGAGGAGTCCCTGTTGCTGGTCCTTTTGTTTTCTTTTTGCACCTGGAGACTTTCCTGCGAGTTCTTTCCTCTTGTCATCAGGCCCTGGCTGTGGCAGGGTATTGGAGGGGCTCTGAGGTGCTAGGACAGGTTCTACATTGCCATTTACAACATCATGGGCACTGACTACAGTGTTCATTTGTGCCGAAGTCCCAGGATCAGGAGACCTTGATGCACTACCGTTCGGAAAGGAGCAATCTCCAAGATCAACTGATATGAGGCAGTGCTGCAGGGATAGCCTCTGCTCAGTAAGCGCAATCTCATTTGAGATTATCCCCATAGCCCTCTCAAGCATGCTGTCAGTTGTCACCATTGTAGGTGGATTGGCAGTTGTTCCAGGGGCCATCTCAGCAGCTTTACGTTTGCCCATGCTTATGAAACAAGCATTGGCATAGCCAATAGGTCTCGCCTTTGGGACCTTATAAGTGTTTAGTTATCCAGCACAATATCCTTGGTGCAACAACATCAACTGTTGCATGGCTAAACACTTATAAGGTCCCAAAGGCAAGACCTATTGGCTATGCCAATGCTTGTTTTGACATAGCAACAGATCAAGAGAGCCGTTTAGAGCAAAGGTTGGCAGAAGGGCGGCACGGGCAGATCCTGCCCTCCATGACATCAAGAAATTAAGTTCGCAGAGGCGTGGCTAGGTTGATGTTGTTCCCTGGTGAATGCCGCAGTTGCCTCCCCGCCCACGGGGTACAACTAGTGCATGAATTGATTGACAGATGTATACTAGGTGCATCACACAAAGTAAATCGGGCGCACTTCGCAGGCTCTTCATTAGCTGGGTGTCGGGGTGGGACAGCAAGGCGGTGGTGCAGGAAGCAAAGTCAAACCGATGAGCTACCTCAGGGGGTCAACAGCACCGCGGGCTACATGTGGGTCATACGCTTCAATCCCAGCAGCGTCCACTCTCGTCGGTACTTTGAGCCGTGAGTGAGTTGGTGCCACATAAAAGATCAACTATAAAAGCGTCATTGTTTATCCATGCTTTTTCTCCCCCGCCTCTTCCCAGCCTTTAAATACGTCCCCAGGGATGAGGCTCGTTCCCTGGTGAGTGCTCCCGACACATAAGTACATCCGAAGCTTATGGAGATAGGGGTCGCGGCAGAGATCAGGGTGTCAGTTGGTCTTAACTCTGCATTCACCGAACACTGCAACCGTTTTGAACTTGGAACCCTCCCCTCCTTCGCGCGCTTTCAACGGACCCCGTTTCGTAACACTACAACCCATTCTTTGACAGCTTCTCCCAGCCCCTCCCCCCCCGAGCAGGAAACACATGCCTGCTATCGTCCCCTTGTCATCTGATAGAGACATCTAGCCGCAGATTCCTTAACTTAAAATATCCCCAGGCGTCAGACTGGATCCGGAAAATTCTTTTTCCCAGCAATACCTCTGCACGCCGGGAGGCGGCGCCGCTTGGCTCCGTCCTGACGTCGTCCATGTTAGTGACGTCAATGGAGCCGTATAAGCCGCCCACGGCGTGCTGACGTCAGTTTTCTTCTTTTCCGCGTCCTAACGCGGATCAGGAAGAGTAATACCTCTGGCCTGTTTTTATATTTCAGGCCTTCTCGACGCCCTTTTGCGTCAAGGAACAGTGTGTTCAATGCCTGCGGGCTTCAAGCCGTGTCGGTCCTGCTCGCGCCAGCTGTCGGCGACAGACCCGCACGAAATCTGTATGTGGTGCTTGGGCGAGCACCACGACTCCGTGGAGTGCGACGCTTGCCAACAGTTGCGGCCCAAAGCCCTACGGGAACGCCGCATGAAGCTGTTGTCTGCGCGGCTGTCCTGAACTGGCCCTTCACGACGCCTGTCTCCTCCGGCGAAATCGTCAACACGGCGCCAGCGATCGTCCGATGATGCTCCTGTTAGAGGCCGGTCCCGGGAACGCCCCTCTGGTAAGCATAAACGGAAGTCGCACAGGTAGTCTGCTTTACGCCGATGTCATGTTGGGGCCTCTGGCTCACGTTCTGGCCCACAGCAGTCGGACCCCGCAGATCCCCCATTTCCGGGTGCCGGGGCCACTCGTCCTCAGATGGAGGACTACAGCAGGGCTCTGCAGTTCTTTCTTGCATTACCCCCCCCCCCCCTCCCTGGTGCGCCTTCCAGCCCCATAGGCGAGGTAGGGTCTCCAGCCGAGACTCCGCTGGCGGGTTCGCCCTCGGCTCCCACCGAGCGCACTGACTCTGACTCCAAAGTCGCTGCAACTTCGGGACACACCCCGGAGGGGCATCCCAAGGTGTCTAGCCCTTCCTTGGCGCCGGCGCACAGCCTTCCGGGGCTCCCTGCGCCGTCGCTGGAGGTGGCTACGGCGCGGTGCACATCACCGCTTCGGCACACTCTCTCCCCGCAGGTTTCCACCTCGGGTGACGTAGAGTCGATGCCGGTCCGACTCCGAGCGGTCGACACCTTTTCGGAGGTTGCCGACGCCGGCTCAACTCGGACGGCCGACGCCTCTTCGGAGGTTGCCGGCTCGACTCCGGCAGCCGACGCCTTTTTCAAGGCCACCGGCGCGGCACCAACAGCCGAGCCCTTTTTAAAGGCCGCCGGCACGGCTCCAGCAGCCGAGGCCTCTTCGGAGGTCGCCGGCTTGGCTCCGGCGACCGGGGCCCCTTCACATGTCGCCGGCGCGGGCTCCATTACGGCAGCTGACTCAAACTCCGCTACAGCGGTCGAGGCGTACTCGGAGCCAGAAGTCGACACCTTTTCAGTGGTCGACGCCAGCTTGACGTCACTTCCGCGCCGTTCTACGCCAGTACCATCTCTGGGTTCACTAGTGGAGGATGTACTCCCAGTGGCTTCACCGCCCCCGGAGTCATTTCAACGCACTCCGGTGCGCGCGCACATGGGGCATTGGCCTACTCCTTTTGCGGAGTTTCTTTTGAGCGGCCGGATTAGCTTGCGGCCATCCCCTACTGATGGCTTACTGTCCCCCCCCCTCATGGTGCCACAGAGGCTAGTGGGACGTTTGTAAGGGCTGTTTGCAGGGCTACAGCCATTTTGCGCATGCAGCCGCCCTCTGTTTCTAGGCCTTCCGAGCCCTTACAGGCACTTCTCCACCAAGGCGCGGGGAACGTGGAGCCGTTATTGCCGTTTGCGGAGTCATTATTTGACATCCTTCTTGGGACGTGGGCCAGACCCTCTTCAGAGAGCCCAGTGGATCGTGCTGTAGCACATCGCCATCGGCCTGCTCCCACTGACCCTGCCTGTTTGACCCTCCATCCTGGAGCTAGAGGACTTGTGCTTGAGGCAGCCCTCTCTATCACTCCTGTTCCCTTGCACCCTCCCACTCGGGAGTCAAGGTGGTTGGATTCATGGGGCCGTTGTGTTTGCATCCGCCAGCTCCGCCCTCCGGTCCCTCAACACTTTGTGTATTTGCTCGGGCTACGTTTGCCCTTTGGGACGCTGTCGAGCAGCTCCTTCCCTCCTTGACGGACAGTTCCCGTGCCGATCTGGTCCGCATTATCAGTGATGGCCATGATATAGCGCATTTTTCAATTCGGTCTGCCATGGACACCACAGATTCGGTAAGTCGTGCTATGGCCAGGTCCGTTGTCTTGCACCGCCATGCGTGGTTGCGCGATGGCGTTTTCCCACAGCATATTCAGGAGCCGCTTAGGGATCTGCCATTTGATGGGCTCACTCTTTTTGATGCCCATGCAGACTCAGTGGTGCGACGACTTCGGTCTCTGGCTGATTCTCTTCCCAGGTTTTAATCCTGTTGGAGGATTTTGGAGCACGTGATGTCGTCACGTTCTTTTGTGTTGCCCTTTGTGGGTTACTGAGGCTCTCAGTTGCATGGCTGTTCAGCCGTTTTCTTTCCTTCTTCTGGGACAGTAGTATAACTGTGTTGCCTTTCGTTTGAGCCTCTGCCTACGAGCGTGTCTCAAGAGGGACCCTTCTTTTGTAAGGTGGTGCCTTACCACACATAGGGTATTTGTTGGCAATTATATTGCTACTTTTCCTTGCCTTGGCACTTTTGCCGCACGTTAATTCTTCCTACTATTGTAGGGTATCAACTCTGGTGAGATCCATGGGCTTCATTTCTCTCCAAGGGTGGCGTATTCGTTGTCTATGGTGAGTCCGTAATACATCCCCACCTCCATAGGGATATCAGTTCCCTGATATTTGCTTCAGGGTTTTATCACGCCTGTTCATTCCGGGCGGGTTCTTACAGCCTCGCTGTACACATCTTGCTTGTTTACCGGTGGACATGCGCCCCTGGGGGGCAGGTTCCTCTGGTCCCTCCCAGGACGGTATCTTCTGTATTCTGTGAATACTTGCATTCTTCGTGCATACGTATTATGCTTTAGGAGTCTTTCTATTGCATCGAAACCGTCCCCAACTACGTTTTCCGGTTCCTTGCTTTCTGCAAAACGCAGGGTCCGGTTCATTCGTTCCGGTCCTCCAAATTTTCTTCATTCTCAAAGAGTAACTATTACAGTCACCTACTTGGTGAATGGGATCGGTCTATGGCGGAGTGTGCTATTGGGCAATGGGCCTATGTCCGTGCCTTCTCTCCTATTTGACGTTCTTCAAATCATTACTCTTACTGTATATATCGTGGGTTATACACGCTACATGGGTGTTCCCATTCTAGGTTCTTTTCACCTAGTATTAGGCCTTCTTGCACACACTCTCCTTTCGGGATGCACTCCCCTATGTGTTCCTGGCCCTGCCAGTTATCCGCTCAGCGACGTTTTTCATACATTTGGCTGCATGCCTACCTCCTGAGCATGCTCCACCGTAACTATTCGGTTGTCACGGGTCCTACAGGGTACACCTTGTTATGCGTTTTTTATTACGCACACTCGCCTTCTCTTGCGGCTTCTGTGCTTCCCCGGTCAGTCTTCGGACTGTCCCCTGGTTTCATTTTTTGGCAACCCATATGGTGTATGTTCAAGCGGTGTGCTCTACCGTTCTCATGTGGTAGAGCTCCTTCTTTCATGCAGTCGCTGCATTTTCTCTTACATGGGCACTCACCTCTCTAGTTCCACATTTCCTTCGTCTGTGTCTGGACGAGAGACGTCTCACGCCATCCCTCACCAGCTCTGGTGCTTTTGCCCTCATTTGTCCAGGTTCATTTCGGAGTTTCTGGGTCTAATGTCAGTTGCCCTGGCATTGCGGTTCCCACCGTGTTTCCTAGGCCATTGACAAATTTGTTCTAATGTCACATGGTGGTTGTTTCGCAGACCCTCCTCCTATGGGGTATGGCTTTGGTATCTATTCTAAGTTAAGGAATCTGCGGCTAGATGTCTCTATCAGATGGAAGAGTTACTTACCTTCGGTAACGATATATCTGGTAGAGACACAGTCTAGCCGCAGATTCCTTAACGCCCACCCATCCTCCCCACTCTGCGAAAACCTTTTCGCATGGTGTCTTTCCACCTAGCCCCTCTTTTAGGTGGCCTTGGTCTTCCAAAGGTGTGCTCTCGCTTCTCACTCTGGGGTAAGGTATGTTATTCTGCCTGGGGCCCTTCGGACTCCCCTCCGTACTCGTGTTGGTTGGTAGCACGTTCTCGTGCCTTCCTTTATTGCTAAGGGGTGTTGTTCAGATTTCGTAGCTCTTTGGCTCTCCATTCCATCGATGTTTTTAGGTGGTTAAATTCTCCATCTATGGCACTCTGTCACATTGCACTTCTCTTGCTCTTACAGTTCTTTAGTCACTGTAGGGTCTGGGTAGTGCACTGTCACGTGGCCGTTCACTTCTAGTCACTTATCTGGCAACATGTTACTTCCATATAGTGCTCCCTTTAACCTTCCTCCTATGATGACCAGCTCCATCTCCCTTGTCGTGTCCATTGTGCTTCAGCTGTAGCCCTTTCCAACTGGGGCACAGCTTGGCGCTTCGTTCGGCCCTTGCTTACAGCACAGGCTCTGTAGGCTCACTCCAGTCCTTCCTGGTACTGTGTATTTATGCTGATTAGAAGTAAAATCATACATGCATCATACAAGATCAGTGCTTCAAAAGGGCAGGTAATGTCCAGAACTGAGTACCTGCACTTCTTTCATTTGGAAAGGTGAGTACAAGTCCTTCTCAGGACTGCAGCAGTACATTTAATGGGAGAGTACCGGCTCTCTGAATAGTTAGTACCTGCATGCTTCTATCTTCATTTAAAGCACTGTACAAGATGTTTTCTCCACTTCTGAGCAAACATTCTGTATGAAAGCAGTTGCTTGTCGGGGTCTTGAGATCTTCACCTCATCCAGCTTATCACAGAATAAATGTACTCATTACTTTTATCTGTGTGTTTGGAGGGCTTCATTGGGAAGTGGGATCTCTTAAGGGACGACGAGTGCACATTGAAGTGTTTTCAGTGAAGTCCTCCATCTGCAGCGGTTTCTGTGGTTGGGAGGGACGGTGGCCGTGTATTCAATGAGACTCTGAAACAGTCACCATCTGCTTTACAAGGAATTTCTTCATAACTCCAGGAAGGTGTTGCGCGCTGTTTATTTCTGCTATTTGGGCATCTCATGCTCTTTAATAAGTCTGTGGATCGCGTTCTGTGAAGTGCGAAGTAATTTAAAACAAAACGTACAAATACTCTTCGGGCGAATTTTAATGAACTATATACTGTGTAAACAGATATAATGGAAAAAAATGGCTCAAGTCTGCCCTCTTCTGCTCACATTTAATTGCAGCTATTTTGACGATTTGTTTACCAAGTCAATTTTTTAAAGCAGTGGTTTTAATTTTTAGGTCGAAGCCTACCAGACAGCACAGCTGTCTGATTTGCTAAGGACATCTTGGGGGCATTGGGAAAGGTTCTCTGGGAATACAATCCGCCCATTTCTTACCATCGGCTTTGTGGTTTGTAACTCACATTTCCTTGCTTTTTATTCGTGAGCCCACCAGAGGTTAGCCTGTGGGGCAAATTCATGTTTTAATTGAACCGTAGGGGCTAAGACGACAGCGCGGTCAACTAGATAACCCATGCCTGACTTCAACATGGCGCCCAAGACGAGACATGCCTGATCCTGACTTGGCGCCCGCAATATAGAAGAGGAGCAACATGCAGGAGCGAAGCCACTGTAAGATGGCAGCCAAGCTACATACCCTTTCCTATCAGTCCATCCTCATCATCTCCACCCTCCCGTTTCTGGACTGAAGACTTTCGGTCACTTTATGATCTTCATTCTAACCCGGCGGAACCCGAACCACATGGCCGATTCCCGGTGGAGCTGCACAGACAGCTATAGGGGAGATTGGCTCCAGCGCACCGCTATGGCCGTCGCCTACCCAGCCGGACTTCGGACATATGTTTTGTCGCTTTTCCCCGCTACTGTCTCCCCCCTGTGAACTTCCAGCTCTGGGTCTTTTTGGGTCTGGACTTTTGTGTTCGCTAGTAACTCCTGTCTTGACTTTGTAATCATTTTGTAATCTATGTGAAATTTTGTAACCTGCAACTCGCTTTTTCCTCATGTAAAGCGCTCTGATACCTTCGGGTCTAGCCAGCGCTATATAAAACTCATCAAATAAATAAATTTTGTTAATTACACATAATTTTCATCTTTTTTAACACACACACTGTTCCTATACTATTGCAGTTTTTTTAATCATGGCTCCGCGTTATAGCGCGGAAACGTTTCCTGTAGAAAACTGACGTCAGAACGCCGTGGGCGGCTTATGTGGCTCCATTGACGTCACTAACGTGGACGACGTCGGGTCAGAGCCAAGCGGCGCCGCCTCCCGGCGTGCAGAGGTATTGCTGGGAAAAAGAATTTTCCGGATCCAGTCTGACGCCTGGGGATATTCTAAGTTAAGGAATCTGCGGCTATACTGTGTCTCTACCAGATATATCGTTACCGAAGGTAAGTAACTCTTCCATCTGGGCTCGGAGCGGCTCGGGCGAGAGGCTGGAAATGTAATTCAGCACCCGTCCTGTTCCCCTCCCGTCACTCTTTTGTCCTCCGTCCTCCGTCCCCTGTTCCCGGGAAAGAGAGAGGCCCCGGCCCTCCCAGAGGGCAAGAGGCCAAAGACAGCAAGCAAGAACACTGCCTGTGAGGTGAACCTGCGCCTCAGCAGTACAGCGCGCAGCGAGGCTATAGAGCAGAGATGAGGCGCCCCTGGGGGATTGCAAATCTGCACAAATGAATTCTAACCCATGCCCCTTGGCAGATGTGTGGGTGGATATTGCAATTGCATTTTGCAAGCCTTGCCAACCAAGCCTCTTTCCGAGTCCCCGCTGCTGGACTAATGTAGAAGAAAGAACGCGGTGTATATCGGCCACATTTATAACCACAACCTCAATTATGCTGAATGTTCAACATGCTTTATATGTGCAACTCTGTAGATGAAGCCTACTAAACTCTGCTCACATGCGTTAATTAATCTCGCTGCCTAATTTCATACCGGCCCCATAGGAGCCAGGTTGACCACAACGTTTGTGGGACCCGGGTAATATGAGCGGAGGTGAGATGACGTGAGTGCCAAGCAGGGTGTCCTTATTCACATGCACGATGGCCCATGGAAAAGACCCTGGCATGAAAAAACTCACCCTAAATCAAGAACAGTAAACAAACAAGTAACCTGAGACTGGAATGCAGCCTGCCCTCCATCTGGCACACTGCGCGCCGCCGCTGCTAATTAAAAACCGATGGCACCCGGCCGCGCTGCTGCTCGCTCCCGAGCTCCCTAGGCCAGGGGCGAAAGAAGGCGGGACATGCACCCGCCTTTGGCCAATTGCGTGCTGTCTTTCTTAGAAAGACGCATGCAAAAGCCAATAGCGGGTGCTGGAAAAAAAAAAGCGCACAAGCGTGTGTTCAGAGTTTAAAGCCCTTACTAAAAGCCTCGCAGGGTAGCGCATGCGCGCTGGCTCAGGCGAGACCTAAAAAGAGGAATGCTCACCTCCTGGGAACACTCTGCAGGATGTTGCTGCTCCAGGCGCCAAAGAGAGTGGG
Organism: Calotriton arnoldi; assembly: GCA_963921515.1. Lineage (NCBI taxonomy): Eukaryota > Metazoa > Chordata > Amphibia > Caudata > Salamandridae > Calotriton > Calotriton arnoldi. The sequence goes on along the minus strand of CAWUFW010015882.1, from coordinate 111,629 downwards.
CCGGGCCCAGCCCAGCTGCGGACTGGCGCAGATGGTCCCGCTCTTAGCCCAGACACAAGCGTGCGTCCCGCGCTGCGGGAGGCCAGGGCGAGCTAGGAGTGCGAAGGTGTTCAGGCCCCACCCCCTCGTCATTCGTTGCAGCACCTCTGGGCGCTGGGAATTAAGGATGCTGTAGTCCTGCAGCTGGAGTTAGGGAGTGCCAAGAGGAATCTCAGCCCCTTGGACTGTTGCTTCAAACAAAGTTTTCAATTTTCAATCCGTTCCTAAACCAATTTTCAACAATTCAAGAAAACAATCTTGCCATAGCTCGAATTCCAACCTTTTATTCTAAATTAATGCATGTGGTGCCTGAAAGTACAATCCTAAAATAATCCATTATTTGTTTGTTCATGGTCCCCTAGTGCATTTGTGGGTAAAAACACTTCTTCAGGGGCTCACAGAAACTAATAGTGATGGTATGCCTCGAAGAGAAACAAAAGTTATATTCAACAGTATTAAAACAAAATCCTGCTGCAGCATGGTAAAAAACCCACAAGGAACAAAAATCTTAGTGCAAAAGTTCTATGGCGATGGTGTGGCTCCACAGTGGGGAGGAACATGCTGGCAGGTACCGACCTAGTACAGGCTGAGGGCGATTCCGAAACCATGAGGGAATCATAAGGGACACCCATAAGCAAACAATATTTCATATGCACAGAACCGAGAGTGCATGTTAATAATGGTGAAATAGTGGGAAATGTGATGTACTTCCCAGTGCATGTATGTACAGCTGATTAGGCATAGAAAAGCACTGCAACTTTTCCACAGTGAACCTGAATTGGCATGTTTTTACAGCTCACAGCCAGGTGACAAAATGTAAATTGGAAATAGTGTGCATTTACTTTTGTTGCCACAACACCAGAGCACAATCCCTGACTTTATTTGGTCTACCCCTCACTACCCACCATCCCCCCCCTCACCTCACTCCATCTTCATCAACGGTCTCCATTCTCTCATGCCTCCCCTAAACAGCTTTTGTATTCTTTCTTACAGTCACTATCGTACTCCACTGGCCTGTCCCCTCCTGGGTCTCTCATGCTGCGGATCCCTGACTGTGTAAGGACTTGGCCAAAGTTTTCCATCTAAAAGTCTCAAAGGGTCAAACTATTAAAATAATCTAATGGCAGTTTTAAATGGCTGGCAGCGTGGTGACCAGGCACAGGCAAGCAAACAAAGCCAGGATGGTCAGGGGCCTCTTCTTTACTGGTGCCACCGAGATGGCGCCCTTTCCCCGTGATAGTCTAGCTCAAACAAGCCAACTCTGATCGTGAGCCTCTTTTCAGGGAGTCCATCAGTTTGAGTCCGTCACAATCCTTGCAAAATGCTCTGTTTTAATTCTCAGTGCTGCTTGAACACGAGCCACAGTCCATACAATGAGTCCCGGTCTTTGCTGCTACAGCTGTGGTTGCTGCTATTGTCCCTGTTGTGGCAGTAGTGGTTGCTACTATGCTCCCTTCTGCAGCAACAGCTGTCATCACTGTTCTAGCCATTCCTGTGCTTCTTACTGTTGCAGTTCTTGTGGTCACAGCTGTTGTTGCTGCTATGTGAGAACTGAGGTCGCTGCTCTGGTACTGGTCTTGTTGGTAACTCCAGTCCATGCTGTGCTTGCAACTGGACCAATCACAGTATGGATTCAGGGAGGAACATGGAACCGAGACAGCTCTGATTATGGCAGTAGAGGAAATCAGGAAAGTATTGGATACCGGTGGGAAGGCCGCCCTGATTCTTCTGGATCTATCAGCGGCCTTCGACACGGTAAACCATGAGATACTTCTGACCCGGCTAGCAGAACTGGGAGCTCACGACACTGCACTGAAGCTGTTATCCTCATATTTGACAGATAGAACTTTTACAGTCAAATTAGGAGACTTCACATCCAAACCATTCAACTCACTGTGCGGAGTACCTCAGGGGTCCTCCTTGAGCCCCACTCTCCAATATATACGTTGCCCCCCTGGCAGCCATAATAAGAAAGTGTGGGTTCTTACCAGTCTCCTACGCAGATGACACCCAAATAGTGGTGTCAGTCTCAAACAATCTGGAGGATACAGCCGACCGTTTCAGCAACTGCATGAGACAGGTTAAATATTGGATGCAGCTTAACTGCCTCAAATTGAACGGTGATAAAACCGAAGTTATGCTGCTCGGGGCAGACACGAATTTTGGGCCGCCTAAATGGTGGCCGGATAGCTTAGGCGATTTCCCCTCCCCAGTGGACAAAGTCAGAAATCTGGGAGTTATACTTGATGATAAATTGTCTTTTAACGCCCAGATAAATAAACTGACTTCCTCTGTGTGGTTCATTTTAAAAATGATTAGAAGACTACTGCCTTTCATTCCCCAAGAATCATGCAAAACACTAGTAACGGCGCTGGCTTTGTCCAGATTGGACTATGGCAACGCCTTGTATGCTGGGATACAAATCCAACACCTGACAAAACTCCAGCGTTTACAGAATGCAGCAGCAAGGCTGGTGCTGGACATCCCTAGATCAGAGCCAGTTGCCCACAGACTAAGAGCCCTCCACTGGTTACCAATGGAGAAAAGGATAAGATTTAAGACAACCTGCTTAGCCTACAAGGCCCTTCATGGTATAGGGCCACAATTTCTAAAAACACATCTGAAACGGTATGAGCCACACAGGAGCCTGAGGTCTGGGCAGGCAAAATTGATCCAGGTCCCAAAATTTAAGCAGGTCAGGTGGGGGGGGGGGGGGGAGAAGCTTCTTGGTGCAGACGGCCAAGACCTGGAACCTGCTCCCTATCACAATAAAAAATAGCCCCTCGCTCCTATCATTCAGGAAAGCTGTAAAAACCTGGCTTTTTACCTCCTAGTTAGAGCTCTTTATCATCGGCAGTCTCTTTCTACATCGACTTAGCGCCAAGACGCCCTTGGGCATTTGCGCGCTTTACAAATTTTCAAATCAAATCAAACTGGTGTAGCTGCTATGATAGGGGAAATAACCTATTCAACGCAGGCTTTACCACACAATGACTTTATCACGCAGGTAAGTAGCACGCAGGCAAGTATTTGTACATTTACCGTGCATGCGTTGCCATGCAGGTAAGTACTCTTGTTAATAATATTATTATTAGGAAAGCCCAGTTCTCCGTTTTTACTGATTTTTACAGATAAATACAGACATAACACCATTTATTGTCCTGTCTGTATTAACTTTTAAATATGGATAAATACAGAAAAGAGGTTTTTGGTTGGAAGAATCTCACGATTGCCAATCATGAGTGCTAGGTCACCAGCTGTGCAGGATGACCGTTAGGAGAGTGAAACATTTTAAAAGAATTCCTAATGCAGGTGTTCTACAATGCAAATGTTTTCAAATGGCTTTATTGTACTATAAACGGCTAAAACCCACTAGATCCTCAAACCTGAGTAAGCATTTGCCGGTTAAATAAAAGTGGAAACATACCCATTGCAGCTTAATTTTGTTTTGTTTTTTTACACTAAACACAAAATAAATATGGATAAATCTAGATGAAATGAGCACAAAAATATGGATACACACGGAAATGTAAAAAACAAACAAAAAAAAAACAGTAAAACCGGGAGTTTAGGTGTGGGTAGTGATGAAGGGAGGTAAGGGTAATTTACGGGTGTAGGGGTGAGTAGTGGTAGAGAGGAGGTACGGGTAACTTTAGGGTTTAAGGATGGGTAGTGGTAAGGTCGGTATATGTAGGGGTTTCTTTTAGCCACCAAAACTTTAGAGTGTCATGTGTATATGTATGTATAATTTCATTTCAGTTTTTGTAAAGAAAGAAAAAAAATTCTACTCTCTCACCCTTTGTCCCATCCCTCTTCTCTAGCTCATCCCAAACCTTTCTGACTACTATAAACTCCCAAACACCCTTTCTCATCCTACCCCCTCCTATTTAACCAAATTACCCAGCTATTTCTACAGCAAAGTTTTTAAGCATAGGACTAGCACAGTGCCAATCTGAAATGAACAAAAGCAACCCCTTAAAAACTTTGCTGTAGAAATGGCAAAGGACTTTCACTTTCTATCTTGGCGTGGATGGCACTGTGCTAATCCTATTCTTAAAGACTTTGATAGAAAGGCAGACATTTGAGGTGAGCAGATTTAGAGTGTCTCTGGTGTTGAGGGTGCTCTTTACAGGAGCTGCTTTCCACCTAAACTTGAGAACTACCCAGAGTTCTCTGCTTCTTTTTGCATAATTGATGCGTCACTCTGTGCCTGAAAGGGTATCGTTTTGTTAGAGATATATAGAGTTGGCAATGGTCGTTCCGGCCGAAACACTTGGTTTTTCGCACAATAAACACTTGTGTATTGGGTTGGTGTGCCGCATCCTTTGTCCGTCGAACTGGATTTCTTGTGAGTATGTGTGTGTGTATGTGTGTATATGTATGTATATGTGTGTATATATATATATATATATATATATATATATATATATATATATATATATATGTGTAATCCAAAGGCCCAAAGCTTTTAAGGACGCACTCGACAGCAAGTGAAAACCGGGAGGTTTATTTAAACAAAGGAACCAGCATCTGCCTTCCAGTATTAATTAGTAGCGCCTTACGCGTTTCAAGGCTCCTGCCTCTTCTTCTTAGGCGACTTGGAAATGGTGAGTGTTTACAAAGAATTTGACTTTATACCCAGCTGCATACTGTTCATTGATTGATGACCTTTAGTGGGCCTCGCTCAGTGCGTTTTCCTCATAGTGCATGCTGGAACAGGTAGTTAAATTTAGAACCGATCACACCCTTCAGTAGGTTTTGTTTAAACAGTCACGCTTTTAAAATCCTTTATTTCCCACAGTGGAACCCAGAGTGCAGAGCAGGTCAAATTTCCTCACTTGCTGTGCTGTTTCTGGCATGGGCATCGTTCCCACCAGCAGCCTCTCTCCTTCGTGATGGTGCAGTCCTCCACGACAAGGCTGCTGTGTCAATTATTGTAATCCAAAGGCCCAAAGCTTTTAAGGACGCACTCGTGGAGGACTGCACCATCACGAAGGAGAGAGGCTGCTGGTGGGAACGATGCCCATGCCAGAAACAGCACAGCAAGTGAGGAAATTTGACCTGCTCTGCACTCTGGGTTCCACTGTGGGAAATAAAGGATTTTAAAAGCGTGACTGTTTAAACAAAACCTACTGAAGGGTGTGATCGGTTCTAAATTTAACTACCTGTTCCAGCATGCACTATGAGGAAAACGCACTGAGCGAGGCCCATCTAAAGGTCATCAATCAATGAACAGTATGCAGCTGGGTATAAAGTCAAGTTCTTTGTAAACACTCACCATTTCCAAGTCGCCTAAGAAGAAGAGGCAGGAGCCTTGAAACGCGTAAGGCGCTACTAATTAATACTGGAAGGCAGATGCTGGTTCCTTTGTTTAAATAAACCTCCCGGTTTTCACTTGCTGTCGAGTGAGTCCTTAAAAGCTTTGGGCCTTTGGATTACAATATATATATATATATATATATATATTATACATAGATACTGTGCATGGTAAAGGCACCTGTGTGGAAAAGGCATGCTTTGCAATTTCATCTGCGTTGTAAAGTCATACACTCCTGTGATAGTAGCTGTTACTGAGGTCTGTGATGTAATGGTGGTGGTTGCTGCTGTACTTCCTACTGTTGCTATGGACTCTACTGTGGTTACAACTGTGGCTACTGTTGCTATTTCCCCAACCATAATGGCAGTTGTGGCTGTCACTGTGACCCCTGCTCTGGTTACAGCAGTGGTTGCTGTTGTGGTCCCTGTTACGCTGGCAGTCATTGTCTCTGCCATGGTAACAGATGTGGTTGCTGTTGTGGCAGATGTGGTTGCTTCTTTGGTTGTTGCAGTTGTGGCTGCTATTGTTACGACTGTTATGGATTACTATTACTGATTACTATTAGTGTCACTACTATGGTGGAAGCTGTCATTGCTGTGTTCACAACTGTTATTGCTGCTGTGATTGCAGAAGTTATGGTTTGTATTATGGCTTCTTGTTGGTGCTGTAGTCACTGCGTGGTTGAAGCTATTGTGGATGATGTTGCTCCAACCATTGTGGTAATTGCTGTGGTTGATGATGTAGAGTAGTGGCTACAGCTGTGGGCAATAGTCTGGCTGCTGCTGTGGTCATTGCTCTAGCACTCCGGCACTTCAGGAAAAACTTAAAGCCTTGGTTATTTAGACAAACATATCACTGCTGATATAGCTCAGTTTCCTACTTTCTTAACTCATTTTCCCATGTATGTTTCAGCGCCAACAAACCGTTGCTGAAAGAGCGCTTGATTAAGTATAAATAACATAACAAATGGGAGAGAGCACAAAAAGAAGCCAAGTTCACCACTGTGATGCTCTATAGAGATTGGGGTCTGCAAAGCTCATCTCAGGAGAATATTTTAAAGAAAAGGTAAATTATTTAGTAAAATCTTGCAAGTGTTGGCTTCACAGACTTGAGGCAGATGGAATAATGACCTAGTGAAAAGCGTGTTTTAGACATGGTCCACAACTGTAGGAATATTTTTTGCAGCTAAAGTGATGATTCAGCATGAATGGAACTCCCACATTTTTTGGCTTTAGTGACCTGCATTCCAGAAGAGGAATTTAAGATTATTCCCTACAGGTTTTTAACTATTATCCCACAGAAAGCCATTTTAGAACTAGGACAAGTTGGTTGTAACATTTTAAATGACAAAGCCTCTGCAGTATGAATGAATGGAGACCCTACTTTTAAACTGCATGGTAATTCTATCAGTGCTAACCTCTGAATGTATGAAGTGTTTTGAAAATAATTAAAACTGCAGTTGTGATTTTTTTTTTTTTTTTTTTTTGGCCCGTTAAATTTGTGTGGTTGGGTTTGGTTTTTTTGCTTTAAGTTCTGACCTATTTTATGGAATTTACTACTGAAATAAAGACCATCGACTGACTGATATGAGTGTTAAATGCAAAGTCAATTTCCTGAGTCACAATCCTATAGTGTCCAACAATGATTAATCCACGCAGTAGTTTTTCTTAAGTGTTCATCTTTGATCTTTATTCTGTATCTTGTAAAGTTCGGATTGCGCTTCAGTTCTTCATCAATACAACCGACAGCCACAGTTTATGCCAACACGTGTTTCGTCTAATGGCAATAACCAAAGACTTCATCAGGGCTAAGACAAACAGATATATAACTAAGTTATAATATGAATCATCAACATTAAGCTATATCAAAGCAGACCACCAAATAAGAGGCGAAACTACCAGACACCCAGTGCACAGCCTTTAATCTTTAAAGGCAAAGAGTGTATACACACAAAGAAAAGTGTAAGAAAATACCTCAAAAATTATAAAGAAAGACCTTTAACCAAAGGAGAAAGAATCTCATAAAAAATAAAATAGACATCGAAGAAAGATAACCAGACAAAGACTCATAGTCAAGCTACCGGTAAAAAATTCCAATGTGGACAGAGTAGACCAAAACACCCCATGCACATCTCCAATGTGCGATCAAAACATCTCCCGAAACTCACCGTGGACTGCAATAGCTATACAAAAAATAGACTTGATAACCTCTGCCGTAATCAGCCTTCATCTGATTCGAAGGTCAATATATATCCTACGGCAACACATGGATAAACATATTGTAATTTCCATCCTCATAGATGCTCAAGTCTCAATACCAAAATATTACAGCTCACATATACCCACAATTAAAAAGAAGAGCCGAACTGCACTCACCAATTGTAGTAATTTCAGCAAAATGTTAGTACAATTTCTCCAATCAACATCCGGTCTTCATAAGACCAGCTAGCATCATGAAAGATCATATAGGTAGACATCATTATATTACATCCTACCACATCCTATCATTAAACAGATTCAGTTACCAACTACATGATTTACATGAGGGATATATGTATCTATATATCCATCATGCACCAAAACTTCAATACAATTTCTGAGTAGTCACACTACATTATTATAATAGCAACACCATCCGATATTCTAAAAACTGAGTCGAAGATGTCAGTCGGACATGATTCGACCTCGTAAAGCCCACAAAGTATAAATTAACCAAAAGCACATATTGACCCCCCATGTGTGGCACGTTCAATGATCAAAACTGGGTCCAAATTACTCAAGCGGGCGCCTTCTAAAACTCTTACCTTAAAATAAATTCTCGACAAGCGTAACGGCGAGTACTCCGATATGATTCTTGGCGTGTTGCATCGACGCCATCGTAAAGTGGTTATTTATACGGTTCCACTATGAGCAACATAAACAACGGCCTCAAATACGCCGTACTGAAGAACAGTCTCCACACGGGCACCATCTTAGACATATAATAACTAAAATTCACTAAATACCAACCAAAAGTCATCGTAACGAAAAGGAATCAATATTACCAATAAATAGCATTAAAGCAAATGTAAAACGGATGGCTACAATCATTATACCAAGGTATAAGAACCTTCTTGTTGAGATAACAGCACGCCGTGCTGTAACTCATGTCTCGTGTGTCAATTAAGCCAAGTATAAACGCTTGAACTCCAACATTATCAAATATAACCATAATACAAGTAAAATTGTGTTGCCAAAATAAAATTCACTATTTCAATATATTTGACCCAAAACATAAGTGAACAATAGGAACACCACCAGAGGATCGAACTCTGGGCCTTCGGATTGAAAGACCCTTCGCTCTGCCAACTGAGCTAATAAAGCCACAGGACAGAATGTTATGTAAAAGTGAAGTGTCACAATTGTCACAATAATCAGCATTAGAGATATATTGTTGACATTAAGCATTAAAAAACACATAGCCACGGTGTGAGAATATATATGCCCTTAAAATATACAGGGTGAGATAATAACAGCATACCTATATACAATAAAGAAATCGCAACCGCATTCATAAGAATGCCTTCAATAATACCATTACACTAGCCTACAGGGTATAGACACCAGGGAGTGATCTATAGAGGATAGCGTTTCTAAAAAGAAGAGAAGGGAGAAAGGAAAAAAGGGGAAGAGACACAGGGTAGAGATAAATAAAATCAGCTGCATACAATAAACTGCCCATCCATTCTTACAGCAAAATGGGATAATATCAATACAGGAATTTCATAGATCTAACAGTGACCTAGTCATAGGGTGCAGTAGAATATTAAATGTCATGAAAATACATCCATTCTTAATATCTCTTCATGATTAACAACCCAAGAAATACTGCAATTCGGAATCGATGTTAATGCCCCTTTCTACAGCACGCAATTTTAGGATCCAGCGAGCCTCGCATTGACGGACCTTAAGTTCTCTGTTTCCACCTCTACTGTTACTTGGTATTGATTCAATACTATGAAAAGTGAATGACAAATTTGTGCTTGGAGTGGGACATTCAAGGGCATGAGTCACAATAGGATATCTGGAATCAAGTTTTTTGAGCACCCTAAAATGCTCTGATATATGTTCCTTGAGGCATCTAATGGTGCTTCCTATGTAAACTTTAGTACTTTTGCAAAGGATCGCATATACCACATATTTTGTTGAACAATCAATATGTTGTCTATTTCTATATTTAATAGAACCATTATATTTAAAGTCAACTTTGCCCTGTACTGCAAACTTACACATGCTACAATGTCCACATCTATATGAGCCCATATTGAGTCTATGTAGCCATGTCTGTTCACCTATGGGCATTCTTGGGTAACTAGGGCTGACTAAGCTACGCAGTGTTCTACCTTTACGGTAGGAAATGCTGGGATATTTAGTGATAAACGTACTTAGAGTCTGGTCTGATGTCAGCAAGTACCAGTGTTTTTTAAATATGTTGAAGATCTTATGTGACCAAGGATGGTAATTGGTCACTAATCGCAAATGCTTAGAGCCACCAGTATCTTTTTTAGCTCTAGATTTTAAAGTGTCACATCTCCTCAGTCTAGAGGCTCTTTGCCTGGCCTTATGTACAGTATTTACATCATAACCTCTAGCAAGAAATCGTATTTCCATATCCCTAGCACAATTTGCAAAATCAACATCATTGCTGCAATTTCTACGAGCTCTATATAGTTCACCATAGGGGATAGCACTAACTTGTACCTTTGGGTGGGCACTAGTCGCATGCAGAATCGAATTGCAAGACTTGCCTTTCCTGTGTAGTTTACAGTTGATCTTTCCGTCAGCCACATACAATTCAACATCAAGGAATACAATCTTTTCTTTGCTAGATGACATAGTAAATGACATATTAAATTCATTGTTGTTCATATGTTCAAAAAATTCCAGTAAATCTTCATCACTGCCTGTCCAGATAAGGAAACAATCATCGATGTACCTGCCATAATATACTATGTATTCCTGCCACTTGGCACCTGATGGGCCCCAGACATGCGCCGCCGCCTCAAACCTCCCCATAAAGAGGCAGGCAAAAGACGGCGCAAATCTAGAACCCATGGCCCGTTAAATTAATTTGTGTGGTTGTTGTTTTTTTTTTTTGCTTTAAGTTCTGACCTATTTTATGGAATTTACTACTGAAATAAAGACAATCGACTGACTGATATGAGTGTTATACGTACTGCATGAAGGGCAATTTGTAGGTTGAAGGAAGACTGTACCCTGGTGGGCAGGAGGGTTCTTTAGAATACTACTTGAGAAGTGTCTGTCTTATGGAAGCGGATAACTTGCAGCATTTAAAAACGTTCCGAATCTCAAAAGTATTTGCGCATATAAGTCAGACTTCCACCTGCTTTTATCCGTGAGTAAAAGTGCACTTTTTCAATTCACCAAATATGATTTCACACTATTAAACTAATTTGTGTGTGCTTAAAACTATGAGCAAGAATAGAGAGTGAATTTTGCAGGGTTGGAATGTCCTGTGATTTTGTGAATGCCAACAAATGGATGTTCATAAACTCTTCCGACTTCCTTTTCTGGAAAATATTAGCAGTTTGCTCTTCTTCAAAGAGGGTATGGAAGGGAACATCTTTCGAATTGGTGTGGCTATGAGGGATTTGGTTACCAGACTTAATCCTAGTAAACTTTAATGAATTCAAAAAAGTAGTAGTCTATACCCCTGCAAGGTTGAAAACCTCAGAGTGTTTATTTTCTCTTTTTTGTGAATCTGGCACAAACAGAAACTGTGAACCCATGAATTGTATGAAGTATAAAAGGAGTGCAGAGAATGTGTATTGACTGCCACTTTAAAATAGAATTCCTTGTGCCATTTCAATGTTCTTTTGGTGATGTTGTAATTGGCTCAAGTTGAGGCTGGTATTTCCTCATCTATCATCCAGTTATGTAAGGTAAGTGGAGACTTTCTTTTTTACACTGTTGCTCTTTCATAGTCATTGCCTTCTTTCACTGGACCTCTGTTTAGTGTATTGGAATGCAGTCTTTTTACTATTGAAGGAAGTAGAGTTGGTATCATTCCTGTGACAAGTGCACATTTTTAAAATACTGATTCTTTCTTTTAAGCAGTCAGTTTTTATCAGTTAAAATATTTTTTTGTTTATCTTAGTTGGCAGATGCTTTACCAGATTCTTCATCTACTAAGCACACAAGCGTAAACAACCCAAGAAATGATCCCCAGCCCCAGGGATGGCCAAGTTCTAATGCTTGGGGAAATACACCAACTGCTCCCCCGTCTTCTGGAACACAAGTGCCTGCACCTACTGCACCATCTTCAAATGCACCATATGGACCAACCCCAACTGGCCCTTACCCTGCTGCACCGTACCCCCCTGGACCGGCTGGACAGCACCCCCCTGGACCGGCTGGACAGCACCCCCCTGGACCGGCTGGGCAGTACCCTCCTGGATCTGCTGGAACGCACCCTCCTGGACCTGCTGGACAGCATCAACCTGGACAATATCCACCTGGACCTGCTGGACAGCACCCCTCTGGACCTGCTGGACAGTACCCGACTGCTCCTGCTGGACAGTACCCGACTGCTCCTGCTGGACAGTACCCGACTGCTCCTGCTGGACAGTACCCGACTGCTCCTGCTGGACAGTACCCACCAGGACCTGGTGGACAGTATCCCTCTGCACCTGCTGGTCCTTATCCTTCTGCACCTGTGGGGCCTTACCCATCAGCCCCTGCAAGTGCGCCAGGATTCCATCCAAATCCTGCCCCTCCTGGGCCCCCGAGTTCATATCCTGGTCAATCTGGGCCTTCTTCTGCCCCTACTGTGCCATATCCTACACCGAGTGCTCCATTCCCTGTACCACCTAGGCCATTTGGTCAAACAGATCCAGCTGCCCCTTCACCTCTTGGGCCATGGGGCACCATGCCATCTGGGCCGTACGGATCAACGATGGGAGGGCAGTATCCAGCACCAAACCTGCCTTATTCAACCACAGGGCCATACTCCCAGCCAGCTGGAGTTGCACCTGCAGTACCATGGGGTTCCGTTCCACCTGGGACATGGGGTCCTCCACCACCAGGCCAGTTTTCTGCTCCTCCGGGATCATATCCAGCACCAGGGCAGTATGCTCCATCAGGCCCATCTCAACATGTAAGTATGACAATTTTCCTATTTTGTTAAACTATTGCCATGATTTGCCAAATTGTGAAAGATAGCAAACCTGCTTTGCCAAATTGTGACAGATAACAAACCATTTTCTTTGATTCCTGCATTACAAAAACGGCTCCGATATTGCAAGGCCCACTATTTAGCTTCTAAAGAAGACACATTTTTCAGCTATAACACAACAGATTCTGTTGGCAAGTATGCCAACATATACACATGTATAGACCATTATACCTTTGTGCCGGATATATTCACCAAACATCTATTTTTATTCAGTTCAAGAACACACGTATTGATACTCTGTTGTCCAGTTTCTCATTTCATTGAAGTGATAGGTCTAGATAATATTAGTGTGCCGTGTTCCTTTCGTTCAGATTTGTGGGCTGACCAAAACAGGTTTTTGTTTGTAGTGTAAACCCACATGGGTACTCATCTGGTGTGACACATATGCATGTATGTGTGCGCAGCTGCCATCTTGTTTGTGATTCCAAGATGGCCATGTTCACTGGTGTCCATTTTACTGTACTGTTCCAACATGGCAGGCATCCATATAGAAACAAAGTAAAAAATAAATATAGCGTACTGGAGCATGTAAATATTTGTGTGTGGTAGTATTTTTCAGCTACTGGGCAACATATTAAATTTTTTTCTTTTTGTTTTTATAAAAAGACTGCATTGGGAAGGGCCTAAGACCACTGGATCAAGTTAGACAGGGTTAGCTTTGGGGTTTAATGTCCTATCGCTGGTGTGAACATGGTTTTTTGTGGATAGGAATTACTTTTTTAAGAAGCTCAAATCCACTACATGTTGTGTGCTGATGCCAATCGGTGGGAAAAGCCAGTCAAACCACAGTAGCCAATGGATGACAGGGACTGTACAAAAATAAATGTTCGTCGCATCTGGTGCTATAGATAAACTTGCGGTGCATACTAAGATCATTTAGTTTTGGGCTCTGACCGTTGGAACTTGTTTTTCTTCGAAGAAGTCTTTCGAGTCATGAGGTATCTAGGACTCCTCCTTTAGTTTTGAATGTGCATGAGCACCGATTCCATTGTTAGATTGGTTTTCTCTGCCATCGGATCAGACGTATTGATGTTGCCCCCGTTCTTGACGTATTCAACAGTGAACGTTTGTGGTCCTCGGACCCGTTTCTCCCATTCCCGTCGCCGAGAAGATTCCCACTTTGATGGTTGTCTCATTTCCTTTTCTCCATCAATGTGCTCCAGACACTGTTGCTGAAGACAGTCCTCACTGCCTCGGGCGCTGTGTCCCCCCACCTTCATTCCTGTTATTACCCCATCATTTAAAGCAATCCAGGTAGTGTCCAAAATACACTGTAGTGATGCATTTAATTTTTCTTTTTTTTAACAACAAATTTTATTGAGTTTACAACACCCAGTGGGCGAACCCCTGTAGTCAGAATATAGACACATATCAATATGCATATACAACAGATACCGACGAGGGTTTCACCAAAGGATCTGCGAAACATGCAGTCTAACATCCCACCCCTCCCCTCCCCTGCACCACTCTTCCCACCTGAAATGAGAAAGACGTACATGATCATAACACTGTGTCCAATGCCCCAGCCAATGAGCACCTTAGATTGGGGAATCATTGATGATGAGCCTTGCAATAGGGTCAGGATTCGCTGACTGTGTATGGATAGATAGGTCAATGCCCCGGTATTCAGCCCACTTGGACCAGATCTTCCCATGTTTCTGCGGGCAACCCCGTGCCTGAAACACCGCCACTTCCGCCGACATACATGTATCTAGGGCTGTCTTCCAGGCCGCCACCCCGGGGGAGAGGGAGACTTCCAATGCTGCGCTATATCACGCTTGGCTAAGGTGAGACCGAGGAATAGAAGGTGCCTCTTATATCTGTTTCCCCCCGATGTCCTCCGTGCCATGAAGAAGTATCAATCGAGGATCCTCCAGGAGGTCCCAGCATAACACCCGCCCCAGACAGGACAGCACCCCGACCAAAAGTGTTGTAGTGCCGTGCAACTCCAGACCGTGTGGAGGAAGGACCCGTCGTCAGAATTACAACGGAGGCAGGTTGGGGACTGAATAGCCCCCATCTTCCAAAGGCGAAGGCGGGTATAATATACCCTGTGGAGGTACTTAAACTGTATCAACCTGTACCTAGAGGAGACGGCGGCATACCTGGGGCTGGCAAGGGCCTCAGTCCAATCATCGTCCGTGAGGGCCGGTAAATCCACCTCCCAAGCTGCCCTAGTCCGGTGTATGCGCGTCTTGGAGTGCGTTGTCAGGGTCTGATATATTTGACGGATTTTGTGCCCTCCCAGATCCCCCATCAACAGTCTGCCCTCTAGTGGGTGGAATTCGGGTAAGGACGTTAGGTGCTTTATCAGGGGGGACAGGGCACGGCGAAGCTGAAGATACCTGTGGAACTGGGACTTGTGTAGATCAAACTCCTCCTGCAGCCTCAAAGGATTTAAGCGTGGTCCCTCGCATCACATCACCCAATGTAGAGATTCCAATAGTATCCCATCCCCGGAACCCGGTTAGAGTGGAGACGGGCCGAAGGCGCGTGCCTCGCCAAAGGGGAGTTGCGCCTGTCAGCGTATCCCACCAACCCATGGACCAGGATACTCGTCTCCAGATCTGGACTACGGTACTGCAGGCGGGGGGGAAGAGCCTCCAAGGACGAATTGCTGTATAAGAGATCTAATAGTGGATGTTCCGCCAGGAAGAGCCGGTCCACCGCATAGGCCGGATCAGTCTGAGGATTGTACCACCATTCATTGATGACTAAGAGCTGGGACGCCCAATAATACGCCCGTACGTCTGCCGCTGCAATGCCACCGCAATAGGTGGATTGGATACAGGTCGCAAGAGCCACCCGGACCGCCCCTCCCCCCCAGAGGAATCTATTTAGGAGCGCATTGATTTGAAGAAACCACGACGGAGGGATCGGGAACGGGAAATTCTGCAACCTATAAAGCAAGCGTGGCAGTGATACCATTTTGAATATTGCAGACCGGCCGTATAAGGATAAGGGAAGGTGGGACCATACCGTCGTCTCCTCACGTACCGCCGGAAGCAGGGGGCTATGTTGCGCGACCACGCCATGACGGGGCATCTAGTGATATGGACGCCGAGGTATCTAAACCCCTCGTCCGCAATGACCAGCTGTGAGGCCCAGGTTTGACTTCCCTGTGCGCCGCATATGGGAAAGAGGATCGACTTGGACGGGTTGGCATGTAGTCCTGTCGTCTCACCGAACACCCGCAAGATCTGGAGCACCCTCGGTCCGGTGACCCAAGGGTCAGAAAAGAAAAATAGCGCGTCATCAGCATATAGTGCTATCCTGTCCGAACACTCGGGTGACCAGACCAGTCCCCGGTAAACCGCATCCCTGCGTACCCACTCAGCCAGTGGCTCTATCGCTAAAGCGAACAGAAGCGGAGAGAGGGGCAACCCTGTCTGGTCCCTCTGCGGATGGGGAAGGAGGGAGAACGGTGGCCAGCCACACGGATCGAAGCCGTAAGATCTGTGTACAGCAATTTAACATACGCGCGGAACCGGGGCCCCAGGTTGACAGCTTCCAAAAGTTTAAAAAGGTAGGTCCAGCTCAAGGAGTCGAACGCCTTGTCGATGTCAGCTAGCAGGACAGCCGCAGGGCGTCCCAGACGGTGGGCCTCGGCAACAGCGTTGTGCGCTCGCCGTATGTTATGCCTAGTGGAGCGTTGGGGCATAAAGCCTGACTGGTCCGGGTGGACGAGGTCCAGAATGCAGGTGCGGAGGCGTTCAGCCAACACCTTCCCCAGTAGTTTCGGCTCGAAGTTTAATAGGGATATGGGACGGTATGAGCCCGGGGCCTCCGGAGGGCGGCCCGGTTTGAGAAAAACCACAATTTCGGCATGGCGCCAGTCCAGGGGCAAGATCTTCTGCTCCAACGCCTGGTGCAGCGCGCCAAGAAGGTGGGGACCAACGGTCCCCATATGGGGCGCAAAAAGTCACAGGGGAACCCGTTGGGGCCCGGTGCACGGCCTGGGTGGGTATTGGTGAGGGCCGCCTGCAGCTCCTCCACCGAGATAGGCTTGTCGAGGACAGCTCGCTGCACATCAGAGAGGCGTTTTGGAGGGATATCTACAAGAAAGGCATCAATAAGCGGTGCAGCGAGTTCCTCACGATCACAGTACAGGGCCGTATAAAAATCGGCAAAGGCCTGCACCACCGCCCCCGGGGAGACGCACATGTCATCGGCAGGGGACCTCAATAGAGGGACTTGCGTCGGGGAGGCCCTCGCCTGACATAGTCGGTGGAGCATCTGGCTAGACTTATCGCCCCAGTGATATATCCGGTGCTGGGTCGCCAGCCAGGCATCCCTGGCATTGTCCGTGAGCAGCTGGTGCAGCTGCTGTTGGACATGGAGCAGGTTACGGCGGGCACCGGCGTCGGAGCTTTCCACTAACGAGGCCTGGAGAACGAGCTGTCTATCTTCTAGATCTTGGATCTGTGCCAGGCGGCGCCGCTTTTCCCCAGTGCGATAGCTAATATCAGCCCCCCGAATTGTCGGCTTAAAGGCCTCCCACAATATTATCTGGGATTGAGTGGACCCGGTGTTGAAAGCAAAATAATCTGCCGTGGCTCGATGGAGCATCTCCCGATATCCGGGATCTCTAAGCAACCAAGGAGACATGCGCCAGTGATAGGAGGGACGACTGGTCTGCAGACGGAGTTTGAGCTGAATGGGTGAGTGATCAGACAGGCCACGTGGGAGGATAGAGGTATGTGACACCCGATGCAGGTAACTGCCTGGGAGGAACATGTAATCCAGACGTGAGAGGGTGGGGTGTACGGATGATGCATATGTAAATCCAGTTTCAGATGGATGATAAGCCCGCCATGTGTCCGCCCAACCCAATGTATGGGCCAAGATGTTGAGTTTAGACCTAGGAGGAGGGGTGGTCGGCGGTTGTGCCCGCCACCTGTCCGGGGGAGCCATTACGTCGTTCCAGTCCCCACCCAGGATAGTCAAGCCGTCAAGGAATTCCCCCCAGAGTTGCGTCAGTCTGTCAATGAACGTCCGACCGAGAGGAGGTGGGGCGTATATGTTCCCAATTGTAATCTGTTCCCCAGCCAGGGTGCCGGAAACGGCCGTAAAACGGCCACCCGGGTCGAACCAATGCTGAGTAACTTGAAATGGGACCCTGCGGTGAATAAGGATGGCTGTACCCCGTGCCCCCCTTGAGAAGCCAGAATGGTACACCGTGGCATATCCATAGCGAGAAAGACACGGGGCCTTGTTGCCTAGCATGTGAGTTTCTTGCAGCAGCAAGACATCTGCTGAGTAGCGTTTTGCCAGGAGTAGTACAGCCCCTCTTTTAATCTTATTCAACAGGCCCCGTACATTCCAAGACACGATATTGAGATCTCCTAGGGGAGTGCCATTAGCTGTATGTGTCATGAGCTATCGGTAAGGTGTAGAGCAGCGGACATTGTGGACATATGGGACATCGTGGTGCGTGTATCGTAAAAACTACTGTATAACTAACAACAAATCGCCCTCCCAACCCCTCCCACCGCCCCCCAACCCCTATACATCCTAGAACACGGAGTACCTGTCGCGGCGGAATCTCGTCCTGGCCCCCAAACGTGGAGGCCCCGGCGGACCCTCCAAAGGATCCCCCCACCCAACATTACCCATAAAAACTCAAAACAGGGAAGGCGTGTAGAACCCACTCCCTCCAGGGAAAGAGCAAAAGTCCCTGGCTCTTAGTGGCAGGATATCCTGGCCAGTAGCAGCAGCCAACGGGCTCCGCAGTCGCATGAGACCGGGAACAGTCAATACTCCAGCGTATGTCCCAGCCTCGGGCTGCCTCAGTCTGCAGAGTCCTTCTTGTTCTGGGAGCGCCAGTTTGAGCGGGATCGATGTAGTCGATGAGTAGCGTCGCCTCCCTGCCGTCCACCCCGATGCGAGCTTTGAGAAGAGTCAGAGTCTAAAGGGGGTGGGGAATGCGGCTTCAGGTGGCGTCGCTCATCTGTCCACGCAAATACTTCCTCTGGAGTATCAAAGAAATATGTTTTTGAATCCGAAATGACCTTCAGACGGGCCGGGAACATGAGCGCATAGGATAGGTTCAGATCCCGCAGCCGCCGCTTGGCCGCAACAAAGGATTGGCGTTGCTGCTGAACCGTCCGGGTGTAGTCCGGGAAGGCCATGATGGGATGGGACTCAAAGATCATTTCATCCTTATGTGTCCTGGCAAAGCGAAGAATGGCATCGCGGTCAGCATAATTTAGAAGGCGAGCAATAACCGGGCGTGGGCGCTCCCTCGGCGGCGGCTTCTTGGTCAGGGCGCGATGGGCCCTCTCGATCATGAAGCAGGAAGAGATGTCATCTGCGGGTAGCCGCGCCTTGAGCCATTCTGCGAGGAAGCCACCCATCGAGGATCCCTCGCAACCTTCTGGAAAACCCACCAGGCGGATGTTGTTGCGGCGGGCCCGCCCTCCGCGTCTTCGGCCCTTGCCTCCAGCTCTTTAGATACCATGGCCAGCTTATCGACCTTCTTCTGGAGGGTGGAGACAGTATCCTCAACCGCGGAGACCCTCGTCTCAGCCTCGGTGATTCGGTCGACTGCCTTCCGGAGGTCCTGGCGGAGGAACGACACTTCGGACCCCACCGCACCGATCTGGGCCTCAAGGGCGGTTCGTGATTGATTGATGGCCTCCAGGAGTATCGCCGTATCTGATGAGACGCCCTCTGCGGCACCTTTTATTCGCTGGGGTGGCTGTGGTGTATTGGTCAATGGTAGGTTGTTTGGGTGCCGCCGCACCAGGCTTGCCCTTACCCATGATGGCGTGGAGGGTCCGCTCCAGAGCAGTCAGTGCCGCGGCCAGAGAGAGTGATAGAAGGGGGAGCGGTAGAGTACACCACCCACCTCAGGGCGGGCGGATCACTACGACCGCGTCCCCAGCGCAGGCGCCCGATCCCAGGCGGCGCCGACGGGTATCTCCGTCAAGAGCCCCCGGGGTCTCCAATATACGGGGCAGTCAGGACTGTCCGTGTGGCCGCCCCGGGCAGGCCGGGGGGAGGGACCGGCGGAGCCCTCCGCCAGGGGGTCAGGCGCGTGGGCAGCAGCAGAGTCCAGCCCGACAGGTCCCCCGCCCAGCTCACCGCAATTCCGTATGGCACCGGAGTCTTCAGGCAGGGCGGCAGTCTACGCTGTCCAGGGGCCCGCCGGGCCCCACCGGCAAAATCCAGGCCCAGGGTAGGCCTCACAGATCCAAAGCCCCACCTGCAGGGGACCGGAGGTAGGCGCAGCCGGCAGAGGGGCACCGTGATCGTAGTGCACTCCCTGCTGCCCCGCAGGACCGGGGCCCGATCAGCAGCTTTCCGGGGGGGCCGCCGGGCAGGACAGTAGCAGCCCCAGCCGCGCCACCAGTGAATCGCGGCCGCCGCAGCTCAGCCGCAGCCGCCCGCCGATGCGTGCGTGGTCTCCGCGGGTCCGGCAAGCCGCGGCGGCCGAATTGGGCTCCCTGCCGCCTCGAAGGTATCGCAGCGCGATTGCCGCAGGCCCGTGAGCAGTCCGCTCGCACAAGCCCAAGTGTCGGGGACCAGGATGATGGCGGAGGATGTCCCTGGAAGGAGCGAACAGCGGAGCTCTACGGAGACGCGTCCGCCATGTTCGATTCCTAGGCCACGCCCCGCATTTAATTTTTCTGCTTTTTGGACCGCGCACTATACTGTACCTGATTACTATTTATTATTTAAAAACTATTTTAATCCATTTATTTGCTCACTCAACACTTTTTGGTGTCTACTATAATTTCCATACTTTGTTGTGTAGGCAAACTGTAGTCTGTTGACATTATCTGTTTTTCTCTTTGTGTGTGTGGAAATTTTAAATATGTATCACACTTAGGGGGAGTGAGAAGCCATAAAAGGGTACTTTCAGCCTGCGGATTTGAATCCTATCTACACAATCAAGAGGGTTAACCTTATCTTCTTTGATCCCTCTGCTACAAAAGGTCGTTAGTGGGATCCTGGCATATCTTGGATATTTTTGTAGGATCCTCACCCACAGGTACCACCTGTGGCATGCTTCATCATTGGATCCTCACCCACTGCACCTAGTGTGAATGGGTGGGCTTGGCGCAATTTGTTATCGGAGCACTTTACTAAGAGGGAGGGATTGTGTCAATATTAAAATTGCCTTCTGGATCCTCTTGTATTTTAATCTGAGGTCCTTTGCAAGGTTAAAAACAGAATGATGTAACTGGGTATGTATAATGGCCCAAAACATCCTTTGGTCGACATGTTTCAACCTCTTTATATGCCTCTAAGGGTCAGCAGGCTTTTTTCAGGACCTGTGAAAATCTAATCCCTACAATGTATCAGTTGGTATTACCAATTATCTCAATTCATTGATGGTGTGACCCTATCACACATACAAGTATGAAGCATGTACGCTAATACTGACCATTGCAGACTTTTTCCTCAGTATTATCTAGAATTATAGAAAAATATATAATTTATAACTTCACGTAGGACATATAGTCATGCCCATTTCATAATGTCACATCATGCTTTGTGTGTGCGTCCAGGGCATGCACACACGTGAGATCACCCCAGTTTCACGTTCTTTGCCATCACACTGCTTTTTGGCAACATTTAAAAACATTTAAAGTGGCACTCAAAGTAAGAAAATAAACGGAACAAACAGCAGGTCTCATGCACACACAAGTGCCCCATAAAGGCTTGTTCTGTGACCTACACTCTGTGTTGATTACTTTAGCCCTATAAGGCACTGGGGCAGGGCGATTCTTGTATCCAAACACTAAGAAAATAAATGTTACAATGATGAAAATTAGTGATTCACCATGCTGTCCGTAATGGCCCCTCCTCACATATGCCTCCAAGACTTACTTCGTCATGGGAAGTCGCCCTGCCATTGACCTACTTGGTTTCCCCGAGCCTTGTATGTAGCCGGCTCCAAGTCATGCTTGCTTTTAAATAGCATTCAAGTTGTGATGCGGTCTCGGTTCTGCGACGTGCCTCCTCAGCCTGCTTTGAGGGACGTGGTATTCTCTTCGGAGCCCGGGGAATGTAGTCCTGGTCTGGACCGCGGTGGTTAATACACAGCGCAGTTTCGCCATGTACCTCCGTATTGGTACCATCTTCTGTAATCAGGATTGTTTGCTTACAGTGAGGTCGGAATAGGGTGACCAAATGGCATGGGTGCAAATTCAGGACAGTGAGTGAAAAAATTCAAGACTAATGGTCAAAATTCAGGACAAAAATTCAGGATAGAAGGTCAGAATTCAGGACAAAAATTCGGGACAAAAGGTACGTTTTGCATACACATCAGAGGAAGTCGCGCAGTAGTGCATAAGTAAATAGAGAACCAACACAAGCACAAGTCAAAATAAGTTTATATTAGGCTGAGAGAACCTTGCGCTCACTGCATCTGTTGTGTATGCGAGTGAAACTTTAACACCTGCATATTAAAAAAAAAAAAAAAAAGTGAAGAAAAAGATCAAAGCTGAAGGCTTCTCAGATCTTACATGCCCCCTCTCCCCCACTGAGAAAAAACACCAGATCCGAAATGCTGTCACTGGGCAGAGAGGCCCATTATCATTCTGTATGTGAGAATTAGGCCAACATACAGAATGATAATGGGCCTGATAGCAGTCTGTGCCAGGTCGGGGAGGGGCTGCTGCAGGCCACAGATCACAGCAGGAGCGTGAGCTGGCCCCTGCAGTGAGAGTTACAGGCTGCTTGCAGGGGGCAGCTCACGCCAATGTCTGAAATTACGGACAAAAGGCGTCCGTGGAAGAAACCCTTACGGACAACGGTCAAGAGGCCCAAATTACGGGTAGTCCGTGAAATTTACGGTGGCTGCTCACCCTAGGTCGGGACCGTGGTGTGTAGTCGTGCTCTCTCGATGTGTATTGTTTGAGTGTGGCACGCTGGGAAATGTAGTCCTAGCTTGATTGTACCGCATATAATGAAGCATGCGGTACAATCAAGCTAGGTGAACAACATTTTTGTCTAACCACTGATTAAGCTTCTGTTTTACATCCTAAATCGATAAGTTCCAAACCCGCAGTCCCAATGCAGCAAAGCTATAGTTACCCTCCCACGAAAGCTTTTTGTGAATTTCTAAAAGACTCCGATTGCATGACTATCTTTTGGTGTAGCCTAATGTTGAATTGGATGGAAAGATTACTGTGTGCTTTACCTCAAACTGCTCTTTATTCTGAACAGTCTGGCTACTCCGTCACCCTGTGGCTCTAACCTGGCCCTGACAGCATGGGCATCCGCAGGGGGGCAAGGAGGGGCGCTTGCCCCCCTCCCCCTGGAGTGCCCCTCCTTGCCCCCCTGCGGATGCCCATGCTTTTACAGACGCCTTTTGTCTGTAATTCTGGGCCCTGCAGGGAGCAGAGCTGTTCCCTGCCAGAGGCCTCAACTCCCTGATGGGGCGCCTCGCACTCCTCTTCGCAGCCCCTCCCGCCCATTGTCATTCTGTCTGTGGCTGATTGTCACATACAGAATGACAATGGCCAGTTTGAGCTGCTAAAGCATACTTCCCACCCTGGAACCTCTAAAGCGCCTTACTTAGCTTAAAATCACTGAGGAGCCCAGCGGAAGGTAAAGTTCAAAGTTGAAGCTTAAATATGACACAAATGGTAGGAGAAGCAGAAGAGCACTGCGGGGTTAAAAGAAGTCTCCTCTTGCAGTTGGGGCGCACAGTGAAGGCAGTGGGGGTACCCTGGGGGTTTCGGTCCTGGAAAAAATGCAAGTAGGGGATCCGTGCAGTTGAAAGCATAATCTCGTCTTTCTCTCATAAGAAGACGCGTATCTTCTAACAAATGTACCTGCTTGTGTTCGATAAATTGTGAAGTCTTGTTACTCTCCGGTGCCATTTTATTTTGTAGTGTGAAAGGAACGGACAACGCTTTTTCTCGCTATGAAACTGTTAAAGAAATGTAAATCAATCTGTTGTTTTAATTGTCTGTAATGAAAGAGAGAGAGAGAAATGTTTGTGCATGTCTGTCTGTATACAAGAATAAACACAAACCGCTCCAATAACAAGCATTTACAATGCAATAGGTCTCGCATTATTAGAGTTTGAGCTATTGGCATTGCTAAATAATGCAACACCAATAGCTCAAACTTTAATAATGCGAGACCTATTGCATTGCAAATGCTTGTTTATTCCGCTGAAGCTTCAATCAGGAAGTGGTGCTAGCGATGTGTTTTCTCTGCTTCCTCAGCTCGCCCGTTTCTGTCAGGAGCGCAAAGACCGCACATGAAATGTCGACAGTCGTCGATCGCTGGGCGTTTCAGTTGTAGAGGCCAGCAGCGCAGCTTGGACCAGCAGCAGGATTTGGGGGCATTTTTCATTTCCCCACCTTTTTTACGTGGCCTGGAGAGACTGAAAACAAAGAGCACGCCGCTCTCTGGCTGGTTTACTTCGCCGACGGCAACGGGGGTTCCAGGTTGCTCGGAAAGCGAATGAGTGGCCGAGCGCCCTCCAGTCTCAGAGGCTGCCATCTGTAGGGATTGGCACTGGAGCTGGCACCGAGCTGCCGCTGGAGAGACCCGTGGGTGATTGTTGCGTTCATTCATGGTTTACTGTCTGCAGAACGTCGCCTTGACCTAGACAGCGGCTGGAGGGGAAAGCAATCCCCCGTTGCTGCATAACATTACAGCAGAAATAGCTTGGAAAACAAGTGGTGCGCGCGCACCACAGAGGAGCGGGGGCTAGAGAGCGCGGCAGCAAAGCGAGACGAACGCGCGCTGCTGCGCGTTCTGGCCACCGTCGGGAATGGGCGCGGCAAAGGCGGGACATGCACCCGCCTTTGCCCAATCGCGTGCCGTTTTTTCTAAAAAAAAACGCACGCTACAGTTAATGAGGGCTTCTGAAAACAAAACCACACGTACGAGCGTGTGGGTCGTTTTCAGAAGCCCTTTCTAGAGGTCTCGCGCTGCGCGAGCAGTGCAGCGCACTGCAACGCTAGGCGCGAGACCTAAAAATACAAGGGCCATTTAGAAAAATACCAGACTGACTTCAGGTAGCAGTAGAAAAGATTCGATCGTGCCAGTAAAGGTGAGCAGTAGGGGATGTGAAAGAACAGTAGTGTGCGCATGTGTGCGCTGTCTTGGGGGTTCTCACCCTTCACACCACCAATTATGAAAGATAGATCAGTAAAAGGATGGATTGATGAGTGAAAGGGTGGATGATGGACGAGTGAATGGGTGGATGGATGAGAGAAATGATGGATGGATTGATGAATTAATAAGTGAAAGGGTTAATGGATGGATGGATGGGTGGAAGAGTGGATGGATGAGTGAAAGGGTGGCTTGGGTGAAAAGGTAAATGGTTGGATGGATGAGTGAATGGAATTCATGAGTGGATGAGTGAGTGGAATTCATGAGTGGATGAGTGAGTGGATGAGTGAGTGGATGAGTGAGTGGATGAGTGAGTGGATGAGTGAGTGGATGAGTGAGTGGATGAGTGAGTGGATGAGTGAGTGGATGAGTGAGTATGGATTGGGTGAAAGGGTGGATGGATGAGTGGAAGGATGGATTGGGTGAAAGGGTGGATGGTGGATGGATAAGTGAAAGGGTGGCTGGATGGGTGAAAGGGTAAGTGGTTGGATGGAGGAGTGGATGGATGGGTGGAAGAGTGGATGGATGAGTGAAAGGATGGCTTGGGTGAAAGGGTAAATGGTTGGATGGATGAGTGAATGGATGGATTGGTGGAAGAGTGGATGGATGAGTGAAAGGATGGATTGGGTGAAAGGGTGGATGGAGGGATGGATGAGTGAAATGATGGATGGAAGAATAGACGTTGGATAGGTTTGCAAATGGTTGAAAAGGTTTGGATATGGATGGGAACGCAGATAGGACAGAATGAATGGTGGATGAAAAAATTAATAGATAACAGAAAGTACATTTGAAATGGTGTATGTCAGGGGTTTGATGGAAGGATGAATGGCTAGATCCTTGGACAAGAGAGCTCTTCTGGGGAGGGTTGTGATGACTGACTTTGCTTTCTTGGTGCCATAAGAGCTTTAGTTCAAAGTGGGAGGTATTTCAATTTTCTGCCTACTCCCTTGCCTATGTATTACTATTCTGTATTTGCTGTGTGCTTATGTGTGGGATCCATACATCATGCATACGACATTTTGAGTGACACCCAACTGCTACTTGAATGTTACACTAGTAATTGTAAATGTTTGCATGCTTTGTTTTAGGTGTAAGGTTTTAGGGAGAGCCTCATAGTGCCATAAGCTGTGCTTGAGATGTATATTGTGTTTGTAACAATAGGCAAGGTGTCAAAAATAAACTATGTAATAGTGTACTGACAGTGCCTTCTTTAAGAAAGCTGCAGGGAAAAGCACCTTTGTGACTTCCGTCAGCTAGTGCAACTCTCTGCGAAGCCCCCATAAGCAAAATCAGATTCCATATTTTAAGTTCCACTTGCTGAAACACCCATAATGCGTTCCCTATAGTGGGTTCATCACAGCAATCCTCCCTTTAGTTCACCTATGCTTGCCGCGTTACATCTCACAATGGCACTCAGATATGAGATGCTAGTAACAAAGTCTATCCGAGCAGATCTTCCTGAGCACTTCTCTCACCATACATGTCTGCTCACGACCATGAGTTGTAAACAAAATATCAGACTGGACAACCCAGTGCAGTAACCATATAAATAGATTATTATCATATGAAATACCTCAAAAAGACCTGCACAGTTGCTCAAAGCTGTGCGCATACCAGAAAACCGTGAAGTGCACGATTGTCTCAACCTAATATAAACTTATTTTGACTTGTACTTAAGTGGTTGTCTATTTACTTACTTTTATACTATCGCGCAACTTCCTCTGATGTGTCTGTAAAACGTACCTTTTGTTCCGAAGATTTGTCCTGAATTTTGACCTTCTGTCCTGAATTTTCGTCCTGAATTTTGACCCTTTGTCCTGAATTTTTACACTTACCGTCCTGAATTTGCAACCATGCCAGTTGGTCACCCTACATTAACTGGTGAGTTCACTTCGGGCGCTGCGCTCACACATGACGTCACCAAAAGTACAGAGTTCACCCGAACGTGTCTGCAAAGCATTCACCAATGCATCCATGGTACTTACAATGTGAAACGCTCGGATGCGCAGATCTGGACAGGACTGAAGCCCAGAAGCATGACTGAAGCACGCACCTCCACTAGCAGGGAAAAGACACGCTACAAGCCGCGCAGGAACCATGAGCCTCCTTCCCCGCCACAAACGTCCTGCTCAGCCCCCATTCCAGAACAGGGATTTCTCTGAAGTGACCCCTCAGCCAGGGCTTTAAATGGGCCGGGTCCCCGGGTCGCAGAGGACGTTGCAACGGGTCCTTATCGGGCTCTAACGTCATGCCCTTTATTCTGACATAAACACTGATCGATTTCTAAATAATGAATGTAAAAAGGCAATCCATATCAGCGATTTAGTTCCTGTTTGTGTTTGACGTTTTACTTAATATTTCATTCCCTTAGAGTGTTAACGATTTCCCGGATGTTGTGTTTCTGTATTTTTCCGTGTAGCATATTACGCTTGTAAAGCGCCTACTTTGATCTGAGCCACCACCAGGTGCTAAGAACGAGCCATGGTTGAATGCTAAGCATCCGAGAATGTGATTTTTATGACCCCTTCTGAGAGGCCCAGAACCAGCCCGCCTCTGAACGGTTTCAGCGACCCTCCCTGCCCCCACCCTTTGTTTTCTTTTAGACTGGTGCCACCGAGGTGATATCCTTGCCTGAAGGCAGGGATTTCACCTAAGCACTTGATGTGTTGTGAATGTGAGCATGGGGTGGGAGTGGGAAGATGTGCACAGCAGGGGAAAGGGATGGCCAGTGCAGGTGACGCTTGTCTTTTGTATAGGAATCTCTGCTGGCATCATAGCCCAGGGTTTGCTGTCTGTGCACTTGTATAGATGTGTATTCCATACCAGTGCACAGACAGCAAACCCTGGGCTATGACGCCAGCAGGAATTACTTTACAAAGGAAAAGCGTCACCTGCACTGCCATCCCTTTCCCCCTGCTGTCTGTGCACTTGTATGGAATACACATCCACGGCGCTGCTCACCAGATGAATGGTGAACAGGGCCATGGATCTGTCTCTTTGCATCCAAGGGCACCGACGAAGAAGCAGAGGAGGCCCAGGCAAGGAGAAACCAGGAGACATTTGACCCACATCTATCTACACAGTGAGACTTTCGGGAGGGGCTGGATGCCAGGACGACAGTGCTGCTGATCAGCCCGACTCCCCTGAATAGCATCAGAAGAGCAGGCAGCAGTTTCTAAGTAAGTTCCAGTAACTTTAATGCATTCTACAGCATCAGCATTACCTACTGGCTGCATATCTAGGTTACTCTAAGTGAACGGTGTTCTAGACTTAAATGCATGGAAACGTCAAGGAGGACAGTCCCCTCCGAATATGCAAATGTAGTGTAAGCTTGTAGTGTTCAGCTTTTGGGGTGCCAGGGGGTAACTTTAGGGTTCAGGTTGGGTGTGGGTTTTAGGGTGCCAGGGAGTAATTTTAGGGTTCAGGGTGGGTTAGGGATTGGGGTGCCAGGGGGTAATTTTAGGGTTCCGGGTGGGTATGGGTTTTGGGGTGCCAGGGGGTAATTTTAGGGTTCAGTGTGGGTATGGGTTTTGGGGTGCCAGGGGGATAATTTTAGGGTTCAGGGTGGGTATGGGTTTTGGGGTGCCAGGGGGTAATTTTAGGGTTCAGGGCGGGTATGGGTTTTAAGGGGCCAGGGGGTAATTTTAGGGTTCAGGGCGGGTATGAGTTTTGGGGGGCAGGGGTAATTTTAGGGTTCAGGGTGGGTATGGGTTTTGGGGTACCAGGGGGATAATTTTAGGGTTCATGGTGGGTATGGGTTTTGGGGTACCAGGGGGTAATTTTAGGGTTCAGGGAGGGTATGAGTTTTGGGGGGCGGGGGATAATTTTAAGGTTCATGGTGGGTATGGGTTTTGGGGTACCAGGGGGGTCATTTTAGGGTTCAGGGTGGGTATGGGTTTTGGGGTGCCAGGGGGACAATTTTAGGGGTCAGGGTGGGTATGGGTTTTGGGGTGCCAGGGGGACAATTTTAGGGGTCAGGGCGGTTATGGGTTTTGGGGTGCCAGGGGGCTAATTTTAGGGATTGGGGAATGTATGAGTTTTAAGGGGCCAGGGGGTAATTTTAGGGTTCATGTGTGCTCTAATTGTTGTCCAGTTTCAAATGCAGAATTCACCACTTTTTTTTCTCAGCTTGGCCTGAGCATTACCCGATCCTGATTGTCTGCCATTTTAGCCCGCCCCTATTGATTAACATTAGCCACGCCCCTTCATTTGCCAGGTTAGCCCCCCTGGAAAATTTCTGCGGACGCCCATGCCTGACAGGGCTGATTCCCAAACATCCTCAGAAAAATATGTGAGCCTCTGACATGTGCAACACTGAAGGGCCCTTACCACCATGCACTGATTCCTGGCTGAGGGTGGAGACCTTGTCCACAATTAAATCACAGCAACTAACGCCCCGGGGAGCCAAGTGAAATAAATCACGACAAATAAGGTGTCATAGAAGGCATATAACTGCTGGGCACAGACAGTTGTATTGGGAAGCACAGGGATGTTGACGGTTGAGGATTTAGCATTCTAGGGGGGGGTCTGAGGCCGTGGTGTTTGGACAGTGAGGTAGGCCAGAGAGCATATAGGAAACAGAGCTCCCTTGAAAGGGCCCAGACTTTGCTCCTACAAAATGCCCTGAACAGATGATGTCGAAAGCAAACAGAAACCACAACTTGCAACTGTACAGGGCAACGCATGACCGCTACCAGACATAGTGGAAAAAAAGGCAACCCTTATTATGTTATCCAGAAATAAAAGCATAAAGACTCAAAGATATGCTAATGAAGCCCCAGTGGCCAAAACAGGACATTCAGACCAAAGAAAGGCCCCCATCCTCCTCAGCAGTCACAGAGAGAGACACCTCTATAACAAGTTCCTTCATGAAAGATATATTTTAGAGTCTCAGGGAAGATTTCTTGGCACTCTGGGAGGACCTCACTAGGGACCTTCAGAAAGTAAAACAAGAACTGAAAGTGGCATGGACACGTGTGGCATCGCTGGAGGATGCAGCAGATGGCTACGTTGAGGTGCAAGAACTCTTGTCCTGGGGACTGCTCAGTTTGAAGAAACAAACGTGGTCTTCAGGTTCACCTTAAAGACTTCAAAACCGGCTAAGATGACATAATGTTGGACTAAGGGGTATGCCACGAGGAGCATAGGGTTATGCCATAGAAAACTTTGTGTGTGTGTATATATATATATATATATATCACTTCTGCCACTCGAAGAAAATGAAGAGATAATCTTGGACAGAACTCGTTTAGTAGAAGTGTATACGAACTCAGCCAGCGACAAGATCTCGCTTCTTTTGGCAGAAAGAAAACTTAATGGAATCAGGCAGGAGACAGGAGGACATCATCTTCACAGGCATCAAAATCATGCTGTACCAACACCTTTCAGTGGACACCCTTCAAAAGAGACAATCCTTTCACCCCATCACAGATTTCTTACGCTCGGAGGTAATTTCTCACAGGTGGTGCACCCCTTCTGCAATAGCTATCAGTGGAGAGACCTATTGCACACTTCAAATCACTTGCAGAGGTGTAACCGATTCTTTGGCTAAAAGAGGAAGCACTGGAGAGAACCCACCTGACCTAGTATGGAAGCACCAAAGACAAAGGGACAAAAGTGGGTGGAAAGGAACCAGCAGGCAGCCAAAAGGTATGAAACGGAAGAAATGATTAACTGAGAATGGTGATAGATTTTGGACCACCTCTGGAAAATAGCATTGGCAAATTCTATGGAAATAACAGAGAAACAGCCTGGCTCAACTAGAGACTGAATAAGGTGACACCTGGAGAGAGAAAGCGGTGATATAAATGCACTCTTCACAGAGGGGTCAGAGACATGAGGGAGATGGAGGGACAAGACATAGACAAAGGTTAGGCCCTATGGCCATCCTTTGGACTACCTAGAATAAATCCAACACTTTATGAGCATTTTAGTGAAGATGGGGAATTACTTAAGAAGTTAAAAGGGGAAGTCCTTTCAGTTCAGTTTGTACTTCAAAGAGGAACATGCACCGTAGCAGATGAGAGGGTTAGGAGGGGCACTAATAATGTAAATGGGAGCAGGAAGAGCTCTCAGTCAGTGTGCTGACAGAGCTAGGTCAGTGAAGAAATTGCCTGAGAACGGTTAAATGAGTTCGCTCCACTGCACATGGTCTCAATTCATCAGCAAAGTGACTAGCAATATTAAACGGACAAGAGGGTCGGCATATGTCTGATCCAAGAAGCAGACCTAATAAAAAAAATACTTGTATAGATTGAAGTCTAAGTGGTTCCTGAGACGGTACTTCCCTTCTGGCCATTTCAAGATGGTGGTTGCCTTGGTAGCCCACAAATTCAGATGGGCAATATTGGAGACTGTGACGAATGAAGGGAGCAGATATCTGTCCATCAGCTGCAAAGTAGGCTCTCACCTCTTTATGATGGGAAGTATAAGTAAACCAAACAAGGGTTATTAGCACTACTGTCAACAGACGATAAGACATTCTGCAGTCAAGTGACTTCGATATTATCATGGGGGCAACCTCAACATTGTGATGGATATAGAAGCACTTTCTGAGGAAGAAAAATACTGGCTAACTGGTCTCGACTTGGAAGACATATAGAGGTTATCCCAACTTGGTAGACAGCAGTTTCTTCTTGGCAGCATACCAGACATATGCCAGCCTTGACTATTTTTTTTTTTAGCAAGAAAAGCCACTAAAACAAAGCAGGTCAGCATTCTCATTAGACATGCAATATTTTCAGACCATGCGCTCATAATGGTTACCCTGACTTACCTAGGGAAACTGATGTGGGAAAGGGCTGGATAGGGTCTCATTTTAGATGGTAAGAGATCGGAATACAGACCGCCATTAAATGATAAAGAAGTGCCAGGTTCAGTAACAATAGAAAAGGCAAATGCAAGTACCTCGAAGTACAACTGAAAAAAAATAGAATCTATTCATTAAAGAACCTGGTCCAAGAAGATTTGGCACACACCATTAGCACTTGGAGCAGAGGTTCGTATGCTAAATACCTATTTAGCTGAATATACCTAGGTTTGTACAAAACACCACTATTTCTGTGGCAGAAACAAAGTAGACATGCTGCTCTCCTGCAAACTCATAGAAATTTGTCCTGAAAAGTAGTCACATTATGAATGCTTTAGGGAATTTTACAGAAACTTGTACAAAGCCAATGAGCCCACATATGCCTGGGATGAGACCTATCTAGAAGCTGCAGGGCTCTAGCGGCTTACCTTAGATCAGGTCGAAAAGCTAAAGCTACCTATCAAAATAGAGGAGGTGATTGCAGCTTTATTAAAGTTTAGGGCTGCTAAGGTCCGGGGCCAAGATTCTATAAGGTATTTTGCCTAACACTAGATTCTATACTCGCTTATTTAACCCTTCCATTGATTCCGGCACAATGGCAGGAATGATGCTAAAGGCTGTGTTACCAACACAAGGGAAAAACGGACTCCTCTGCACAACATGCCAATATTATTACTAAATGTAGACAGGAAAATTATTCGTTGGAATACTGGCCGCCATGTCTGATAGACCAGGATCAATCTGGATTAATTCCTGAGAGAAACTGTAGTGACAACACCAAAAGACTTCTACATAGCATAGCCCACTTTAGAAGAACCTGAAAGCAAGCGCTTCTCATGTCACCCAATACGGAGAAAGCGTTCTACCATGTTGACTGGCAATTTATGAGCAAAACTCTGGAAAATTTCATGTTCAGGAATTGGGTGTGCTAACGCTCTAATTACATAATTAAAAGATTGATGAGAAGGATTGGGACTGTCTGAGTCATCGTAAGACCTAGCATGTCTTTGTAAGACTAAGTCCTAGTGCCAGTTATTAAAACCTTCACAAGACAAGAATTCAAGTCAAAACCATAAAGGTGTTTTCAAAATTAGGATCATTACAGAAGGCAAAAAGATCATTAGTCAGTGGGAAATTAACATTTATAATATGTCAAAATGAAGTAATGCAATAGGATCAACATAAGGTGTACCTCCAAAGTAAGCAAACAGTCAAAACTAAAGTATAGTATAAAGTAAGTAAACTGACTAGTATAGAGTCTGCTCAGTTTAAACCTTCTGTCTCTATGAGCATTTTCTTCATCACATGACACACAGATGTTCAGAGTGCCTTTTGCCCCTCCACCATCTTTGCATTT
The DNA here is from genome assembly GCA_963921515.1 of Calotriton arnoldi. Taxonomy (NCBI): domain Eukaryota; kingdom Metazoa; phylum Chordata; class Amphibia; order Caudata; family Salamandridae; genus Calotriton; species Calotriton arnoldi. Next base: position 78,788 of record CAWUFW010015882.1, on the reverse strand, counting down.
AATTGGATTGATGCGGAGGGCATGCCTTTACATTCCTCGGGTTAAAACATTGAAACAGCTTGCCAATACAGCTTCTTTGAATTGAAGATCATCTTGCATTCAGGAGTGTTCTGAACACCTTTTATTCTGTTAACCAGTTAATCAGAACTGGGTTCTCTTCCCTGATCCTTTGATTCTTTCCTTCTTTCTTGAGATTGTCTTTCAGTAGTGTCTTAGTGCCTTGAAGCCACCTGGTGGTAACTGCTGTGCTGTACAGATGGTAACAAGGTTTGGCAAAGCCAGTAGGTCTGGCCCTGGCAAGTATGCAAATTCTATTTTGAAAAAAATCAAGTTTTATTTAATAGAAATTAATAGTTTAAAATGTAAAAAGTTAAAAGAAATTAAGAGAGATTGCCCCAAAAGCAATAACACTGATTTGCACTACTTTCTAAGGTGGATGTTCACATGCACAAGGAAAAATGCCATTACTCATAGTACAAGAGAACCAGTGAATGAAGTGGGCTGACTGATTTGCCCAAACTGCATGCATTGATGAGCAGAAGCAAAATGTGACTGACAAATTAACAGAGCACTGGACTAGGTCTGATTCATAACCCCTTTATGTATGCATATACGTATGTATTTTTATTTGTTATTTTTTAAATAACTGAATCTGGGGAAATAGCTAAAGCTGTCTCTACGCCAGACCAAAAAATCAAATCACTGAAGACTTGAGTGAACAAAGTCACCGAAATTCACATTTTATTCTAATAGGCAATATGGAATAATAAATCGTCCCACATAAACCTGCTGTTACATGGAGTTGTGTATCGTCACAAAGTGATCTCTTCCAGTTGATTCCTCAGCAGCATTGTTCCTAGCTGTTTTCGCAAGTTGGTTTGGGTGAGGGATAATAGTTGACTACATCGATTAGAGCTCATTTTGTCAAGGGGTGGGTGGAAGAGCCCAGCATGTTTAACCCCTTAACTGCTGGGCCTTTTTCCCCCCAGTGCTGAGCCCTTTTTGGCTATTTGGTGTAGCTCGCGCTTAGGCCCCTGTAACTTTTTGTCCACATAAGGTATCCACGTCAAATTTGCGTCCTTTTATTCCAACATCCTGAGGATTCTAAAGGTACCCAGGGTTTGTGGATTTCCCTGGAGGGGACCCAGAAATTAGCCAAAATATAGCTAAATGTTGGGTTTTTGGTGAAAAATTGGAAAAAAGTGCTGAAGAAAGCGTCTGGTTTTTCCCCCTGCAAATGGTATCAATAAAGCGTTTGCGGTGATAGAATCACCATTTTCCCAGCTTTCAGGAACAGGCAGACTTTTGTTAGAAAACCAAAATTTTCTACACAGTTTTGGCATTTTAGTGGGAGATGGCCTATTTTCGATTTTTTTTTTTTAAATTTTTTTTTTAAATTTTTTTTTTTTTTTTTTTGTGTGCTATCAATCTCCTTTCAGTTAGTGCTAGAAATTGATGTAAAACCAATAAGGGATCCCAGAAAGCTATACATTTCTTAAATGTAGACAAAATTCTGAATTCAGCAAGGGGTCATTTGTGTAGATCCTTCAAGGTTTTCCTATAGAAAGTAATAGTTCAATTTAAAACATATTGAAGATAAGTTGAAAAAAACTGCTATTTGGGTCTGCATTTTCACCTGTAACTTCTTTTAAGTGTGACAGATGTTTACAAGCAATATACCGTAATGTCCACTGGAGCCTTATGGTTGCAGGGGTGTATAGGACTTGTAGGGTCACCAAGAATCCGAAGTGCCAAGAGCCAATAACTAAGCTGCACCTTGCTATGGTTTTTCATTGTGTACCGGGTATACAGCAATTCACTTGGCAAAATAAAAAGTGTGAAAAATAGGTATCAAGAAAAACTATGTATTTCCGAAATGGGAACAACATATGGAGTTTAGAAGAGGTGTTTATTTGCACAACTCCGTATATGTGGGTACCTATACCAGCATGTGAATTAGAGGGCATTTTTGAAAATGTATTCTTTTTTACACTGTCTTACATTTGGAAGGGAGAAATGCATAGAAAGTCTATTGGCAGAAACACTTGTTCTACTATTCTGTGTTTGTCCAAGTCTCCCGGTAAAAATGGTACCTCAGTTGTGTGGGTAGGCATAGTACCTGCGACAAGACACGGCCCAAAATGCAACGTGGGCACATCATTTTTTTCCAGTGAAAATTCACCCTTTTTTGCAGTGTGCCTAGCTGTGGTTTTTGTACCGTAGCTCTGCCGGCACCTAGGGAAACCTAGCAAACCTATACATTTTTGAAAACTAGACGCCCACGGGAATCCAGAATGGGGTGACTTGTCTGACTCTCACCAGGTTCTGTTCCCCAGAATCCCTTGCAAGCCTCAAACATTGTAAAAAAAAAAAAAAAAAAGATTTCCTCACATTTCTGTGGTGAAAAGTTCTGGAATCTGCGTGGATCCACAAAATTCCACCCACCTTGCATTCCCCAAAGTCTCTCGATAAAAACGGTACCTCACTTGTGTGGGTAGGCCTAGTGACCGCGACAGGAAACGGCCCAAAACGCAACGTGGAGACACCACATTTTTACAGTCAAAACTGACCCTTTTTTTTGCAAAGTGCCTCGCTGTAGATTTTGAACTCTGGCTCTGCCAGCACCTAGGAAAACCTAGCATACCTATACATTTCTGAAAACTAGACACGCGGGGGAGTCCAGGGAGGTATGGCTTGCGTGGACCCCCCAACGCTTTCCTACCCAGAATCCCCTGCAAACCTCAAATTTAGCAGAAAAAACACTTTTCTCTCAAATTTCTGTGTGGGAAAGTTGTGGGATCACCGGGCTGACACAAATTTCCTACCACCCAGCGTTCCCTGAGGTCTCCCGATAAAAATGGTACCTCACTCGTGTGGGTGGCCCAAGTACCCGCGACAGGCAAGGGCCCAAAACGTATTGAGGAGACATCAAAATTTCCCATCACAAAACGACCTGGTTTTGCAAGGGGTGTCACCTGGGTTTTTGGCCATGTGCTCGGCGGCCATCTAGGGAAACCTACAAAACCCCCACATTTCTGAAAACTAGACACCCGGGGAGTCAAGGAGGTATGGCTTGCGTGGATCCCCCAACGTTTTCTAACCCAGAATCCCCTGCAAACCTCAAATTTAGCTGAACAAATCACTTTTTCCACACATTTTTGTGTGGGGTCACCGTGCCGGCACAAATGTCCTACCACCCAGCGTTCCCCTTCGTCTCCAGAGTATAATGATACAACGTAAAGCATTTCTGTGCATCACAACCACACCCTATATTGCAACAGGTTGCTTGTAAATGGTCTGACCGGAGCTTTCCGTTGTCCCGTTGCGCGGGGCAGTATGACAGGCTTATCGGGGATGGCCTGTGTGACAGCCAGGCACACAGCAGCAGCCACTCTATGGGGCCCGGCCTGGGCCCCAACAAATCTCTCTGCGACAGCGCTCAGAGCAGCGTTTTATAAGCAAAGACTGTTTGTTATACCTGGACCCCGCCGTGTAGCACCAGCAGGTAGTAGAGGGGTGTTCACTGGTGACCGTCCTCTTCTAGGCCGGGATAAAGAGGGGCAGGAAACCTCCCCGCATCCGACACAAGAGGACACAAGCGTATCGGTTCTGTCCGGTTCAATCCCGAGGCTTTATACTAGTGTACAACAGAGACTGCTGTTCCAGGCCCCCTAAGCCACACGACGGGTCCGAAGCTGCCAAGGTAGCCGGCTGGTCCAGGCCAAAGCCTACGGCATCCGCGCCGGATCAGGGACCATGCAGGGATGCCGCCAGGTATAATTCCCATGTGCCCTCCGCCCCTAGCAGTTTTCAAATTGTCCACACCTACATAAGGCCCAGTCAATGTTTATGCACGGGGGCACGGGACCAACTTCCCCCGCGGATCAAGCCAGTTCGGGCGTTCAACGCTTACGCACCGCTGCGGCCGCAGCTCCGCTAATCAGGCCAGTACAGTCGCTCCACAGGCCCCACACAGTCTTACCGCAGCTTCTCTCTGAACACTGGAGCCTCCACGCCGTGATCCGCGGCAGGGCCCATAGCCAGGGGGCGAGTCGGAACCTTCCGCTCCACGTTTTCAAGAAAGCAGTTCCAGAGCCAGGGCGCGATCCTCCAACGTGGCTTCTGGCTCATGATATGCTCCGTAGGCCTCAGCAGGGCAGCTGCTGCGTCACACAGCAAATCTCGCTCACTGAGCTAGTTAATATCACCAGACTTCCAGGGTTTGCAATTTTCCGCCTGCGTCACTGCATCCACTACTTTTTATGCCGTCCGCTTACCAGATGGCCCAGATAATTGCAGGATTGTTTGGGCGGCTGCCGGAGCTCCCTCAGGCTGCGGCCATCTTAGTCAGGCAAGCCACGCCCCGTGAGGTACCATTTGTATCGGGAGACCTGGGGGAACCCTGGGTGGTATTAAATTTGGGTCAGCCCTGTAATCCCACAACTTTCCCACACAGACATTTGAGAAAAAAGTGATTTTTTTTTCCTGCTAAACTTGAGGTTTGCAGGGGATTCTGAGTAGTTAAACGTTGGGGGGTCCATGCAAGCCATACCTCCCTGGACTCCCCCGCGTGTCTAGTTTTCAGAAATGTGTGGGTTTGGTAGGTTTCCCTAGATAGCCGCCGAGCACGGGGCCAACAACCCAGGGAAATCCCATGCAAAACCAGGTCGTTTTGTGATGGGAAATTTTGAAGTCTCCTCAATACGTTTTGGGCCCTTGCCTGTCGCCGGTACTTGGGCCACCCACACGAGTGAGGTACTATTTTTATCGGAAGACCTGGGGAATTACTAGGTAGATGGAAAGTTCAGGAATCTGTGGCGACCTACAAACTTCCATCACTTAAATGTGAAGAAATTGTGAATTTGAGCTAAAATTGAGGTTTGCAGGGGATGTTGGGTAAAAAAAAACAGTGGGAGCCACGCAAGTCATTCACCCCTGTGCTTCCCTCGTCTACTACTCAAAAATGTGAAGGCTTGCCTAGGTGACGACTGAGCTAGGGCACAAAGTCCCCTGCTACCCATATTGACAAAAAGGTCTTCCAAAAGGCCATTAAACCTCCACAAATCGAAATCTGACACTAATTTGATAAAGTTAATCCACCACTTACACTGGTTGGTTTTAGCACCTCCAGAAACGCTGGCTTCAAAGCACAAATACTTATCAAAGTATATAAATATTGAAGCCAAGGCTTCTGAAGGGGAGCCATAAAGCCACTTCACGGCACCAACCACTTTATGGTCCATTCACCCGCCATTCACGCACCACACACAAGACTTCCATACCGCCAGCCACGGGCCCAATCAACCAGATCACTTGCACTCACATAAACATACCGCCGCCATGCAAGGGCCCATCACATTCATACACCACAAGACATAATGAGTTTGACTACATTTTACCACCTGTCAAGTCTCCGCCTCCTTCTTGAACGTTACCGAAGGCATGCCGAGTGAAACTTTACTAATGACTCCCAAGACAGCCACATGAGGCTCAGGAAGACATGTCTTTCATGCGCCTTTAGCGCACTCACTGTGCTAAATCCAACTCCTTCCAGTTTGTGGATGCAAGTTGGGGGGTGCCAGAGTATGCCGCAAAGCCATTCCTCGAGCTGAGCAAGCATATCTGCCTTTGAAACTAAGGCAAACATGCTGGAAATTTTCAAAAGCTTTCTAAAGAGTACATCATAAACTATGAAGAACGGTTGAATGTGAAACACGGGTAGTCCGTGACAACGTAGCATATGTCCAATCCACCGTTATGTGCAGTGACTGTAATGCACTTATCATACTGCAAACTGACCATCTAACTAAGTTCTAACGGAGGATGAACATGGCAAGCAGCATTGACCCATAAGTACTGTAGTAAATTCAGTGCGAGAGTGCCAGCAATGGATTTTAATCCATGGGTGAAGATGAAGTCATGACGTGTATCTGTACTACCTTTACTATCTGCCTTCTACCTTTGCAATATTCCTTGGAAAGCACACCTACCGTAAGCTGTTCTAACCCGTTCGTGTGTCTGTCCTCATCAGAGTCCTGACTAATCCTATCTAATTGTCAAGAGACCCTATACTAATGCCTTCCATTTCTAGCTACTTGAAGCTTGAGAAAACGTTTCTGTCACATGCCATCAATGCTCTCACTGTGCTAAAACAAACTCCTCCTGGGGGTTCAGGGTCTTTCTTTCCTTTTATTGTTGAGTTTATTGTTCACTGTTGGAACACTCCTCATAGCCGTGGTCCACAGTGGACCCCTTTCTTCTGCCTTGAGCGTCTTGCGTCTAAATTGACACTGTCCCTCGCAAATGTTACCTTTCTTGAGGGCTATGCCCTCATGACGCGACCGGCCCGACTGGGTTGTAGGCGGCTTGCTGTGTTAATACTGAATAGCCTTTCTACTGCTCTTTGTCGGACAGTACGAGCAACAAGCAGCCAGCCGGCCTGATAGGTTGTAGGCGCTCTGCTTATGTATCTTTGTGGTGTTCTGTTAATAAAAAACAGATTTACTACTAAAACAAACTCCTTCCAGTTTGTGGATGAAAGTTGGGGGTGTCAGAGTATCCCAGTAGGCCATATCTCGAACTGAGCGAGCATATCTACCTTTGAAAATAAGGCAAACATGCTGGGGTATATTGCCTAAGTTCCCTAAAGTAATAAGCCAAACAAACGTCATGTGGGTCTCATTCACCGACACTTTTACTTTGACAGCGTGAAAACTCAATTACTAACTTGCATCATACACAATGTTATTGAGAAAGGGTACAGGACACAATATCTTGTATGATGATTGTTTCTTTTCACATTTTAATTAAAGATGTGAAAAGAATCTTCATACAAGATATTGTGTCTTGTATCCCTTTTCAATAACATGGTTCTGATCTAAGTTAATAATTGAGTTTTCACACTTTCAAAACAAGTAGAAATGTTGGTGAATAAGTCCCATTGGATATTTGTTTGACTTAATACAGTTACTACGGTTCTCAAGGGCAATCAGGGTGGTCCTTGTGTAGTATAAATAAGTTCCCTAACAAGTACTTCAAAATCTAGTCAAGCCTTTAACTTTTTGCCAAACAGGGTACTCCGTGACAATGTGGCATATGTTCTGTCCACCAGTATGTGCAGCGTGGGGACTATAATGCACTTGTCAATTGGCGAACGTAACTACCACGTTCTGAAAGCAGATAAAGGTGTTGAGAAGTCCATGATTTCCTGAAGTAGAGGAACAAATATTCTGCAGCTGCTTGCGTAGTGAAGGAGTGGCCCACAGACAGTAGGTATCCATTCACACCAATTGAAAGGTTTACCTATTGGCAGCTCCCACCTCAGTCAATTTCCCAGTATTTTGCTTTAGTAGGATACAACATAAAGCAAGTAGGAAAACAGAAGGCAGGCTTACTTGAGCACTGGGGACAGTAAACACGAGTCTCCTGCCTCTTTCCCTGCATTGAGCACACTTTACAACGATGACATGGTCACTCCTTTTGGGTGTTGCAGGAATTTTATCAGCAAAGTGTCGCTCCTGCTGCCTTGCCATGTCCTCCAGAACACATGAAGTGGAGGCTGCTGCTTCTGTAGCAGTGAGACTTTCAATCACCAGACAACTGAAAGTCAAGGAAAGACATGAGTCTTCCTGTGGTGGTCTGACGATAAACAACATACGCATTGTATGTTGCCATCTGGATCAGGTGAGTAAACAGTTTCTTATACCAAGTGTGAGTTTTACGACTCGCATTGTATGGCTGAAGAACCTGGTCGTTCTTGTCCACTCCGCCCATGTACTTGTAATCCAGTATACAGATGGGCTTGTGGACTTCGGCCATCTGGCCACAAACCGTGACAGGGGAAGTACTCTCAGCATGAATTGTAGTGAGCACGTACACGTCACGCCTATCTGAGAACTTGACTGCGAGCAGTTCGTTCGAACGCAAAGCAGTGCTCTGGGATTTCTGGAGCTTCTTGCATACAAACTCCTGCGGGAACCCTTTGGGGCAACAACTAATTGTACCGCAAGCCACGGTGCCAGCTTTGTGGAGCTCCCTGAACAGCTCTACTCCTGTATAGAAATTGTCCACATAAAGGTTATAACCTTTGTGAAAGAGTGGCTGTTCAAGCTCCCATACGATCTTTCCTGTGACCCCTAGCGTGGGAGGGCAACCTACAGGGTTAAGACTTGTGTCCTTCCCTGTATACACTCTCAAGCTGTACACCTAGCCGGTCGAGCTCTCACACAGCATGTACAGCTTGATGCCATAGCGAGCGCGTTTGCTCGGAATGTACTGCCTGAACAGCAGCCGCACATTATACAAAATCAAGGACTCATCAAGGGCTATATTCTTTCCAGGAGTATAAACCTCTGGAAACCTGGCAGACAAATGTTCCACGACAGGCCGATTTTTGAACAACCTGTCATGGTCTGGATGGTTCTGGGGCAATGCAGCAGAATTGTCATTGAAATGCAGCATGCGTTGCAATAGCAACAAGCATTGGCATAGCCAATAGGTCTCGCCTTTGGGACCTTATAAGTATTTAGCTATGCAGCACAATATCCTTGGTGCAACAACATCAACTGTTGCATGGCTAAACACTTATAAGCCCATGTTAAGCACGTGCACTGTTGATTGATACCATTACAAGAACTGGTCAGTAAAGTTATCAAGTACTGGTCAATATATAGCCGTTATCCCAGCCATCAATTTAGTCATTATTTTCAAAATAAAAGTGCCTAGTAGTGCTTTGCAATTTAAAGAATGGCTAAAATATATGTGACCTGAAACTTATACCAAGAAATTGAGGTGTTTACCGGCACCTGAATGACGCAGTGTAGAAACAAAGGTGCTTTTTAATATTTTGCTCCAGACCGTAAAATGTTAACCTGGTCAGCGGCGTAGCAAGGATGCAGCACTCGTGTGAAGTGCTCTTGACGAAATAACCAAGCAGGGATGAGGGAGGGAGTGGGACACGGAAACTGGCACCCTCGGAAAACAGCGCCTGACCTTAGTTGTCGGTCTTTCAATGCTATGCAGATGTGACAAGACAAGAACAAGATTTACAGGCCTGTTTACAAAACCGGAGAGAAGCTCAGAGAAAGAATGTAATGGGCGAAGAAACAGTGAGGAGTGGTGATAGGTTTAAAAAAAAAAAAGAAGACCTGCTGCTGGACTGCTTAAAGCAGTGATGCCAGAAATAAAATAGATGTGGTTGTTCCTGCAGAGACAAGTCTTCAATATGTACTATATGCTCCATGATGGTGTAGAGCTTACACAAATCTGTAATTCATTTAGTGTTCGCTTGTTTAAAATACCCTGAATGCTGAACAATTGCGATGTAAAAAGATTGTCACTATAACATTATGCTCACCAGTAGCTTTCAGCATATATCACACCGCTTTGTTAGAATTTTCGATGCAACAAATCCCTTGCTTTGTAATCGAGATTTAAAAAAATCTTAGTCTTTTGATGCGCATATCTGCGGATACATATGTAAATTAATTCCTTTCGGCGGTATAAACTTGTCACCGTAAAGAAACGATAAATGAACTGTAACAGATGGTTACCGGAGTGCTGCACGCGCTGTAAGAATGCGGCCACGAAAGTGAAAGCAACTACAACAACGCTTTGAAGAGAGGAGCGGGGGCGAGCGAGCGCGGCAGCATGCTGAGCTGACCAGATGCTCGTGCGTCATGGCCTTTTGCTTGCGATTACCCGCACGGCCGCCATATGTTTCCAATTATCGCGCCCGCGTCTGGGCACGATAATTGGAAACAGATGCCTGCCGTGCGGGTAACCGCACAGAAAAGGCCATGACGCACGAGCGTCTGGTCGGCTTTCTGAAGCCCCTACAATAAGTCTTGCGCTGCGCGAGCAGTGCTGCGCACTACAACGCTAGGCACGAGACCTAAAAACGATCTCTGCTCATGTATGGTGCGAAGATGGGGGTTAACCAAACCGTGCAAGTAGACCAGTACGATAGCAAGGTTGGTTTATGCACTACCCCCATTTTAAGCATAAGGCCCAAAAATATCTTCAACTCCCCTAAAGAAGTGGGAGTCCACTTGTGTGCCTTAGAATGAGGCCCAAGAGTGCCTCCATGCTCCCTCAGAAATTGTCCGGCATGCAAATTTGTTTGCTGCACAATTTCATCAAGGAAGTCAACAGCCAAAAAGAGATGGAGGTAGTCAATTGGCAAAAAATTAGCCGTATCGACTTTACATCCAGCGTCACCAGTGAAAGGCGGAATTTGGGGCTGAACTAAATTGGGAGGCTGCCAAGATAGCGCTCCGTCTGTGTTTGCAGCCGCATGTTCCTGCTCTCTGGGTTGCTCTAACCTGCTACTGGTGTCCCGCTGCACAGACTGTGCTGGCAAAGGGACAGCACGACTGACATCGTCTCCTTCAGAATCGCTGGAAGATGAGTCTGATGGAACTGCGCCGACTGAAAAATCACTTCCAGATTCTGCTTCATTGTCCTCTCGCTCAGATGCTGTCTCAGAATCTGCTGTCTCAGTCTCTGATCCTGCCTCAGAGCTAGACTCCAGAAACAGACTTGGGGCCTGGGCAGCATTCATCCAACGATACGCCATCTCTGCTAATGCCTAAAACTATCCTTTTATAACACTATCCTACGTAGAAGGCAGATAGGTTGTTGGTTTCAAAGTGTAGGTGGGTGTGTGCGTGAGTGAAGTGTTTAACAGTCCATAATGACGAAGTCACCTTACCTTTCCTTTGTGAAATCCGTACGCTCTCCAGAAAAAAAGTCACAGTATTACTTTACCTTACCACATACCCATCATCGCAGCCTTTAGCGCTGGTGGAAGCCAGTGCGCCAATCATTTTGGCGCCCTCCCATGACTTAAAATAAATATCTGTTATTCAGCGCCAAGATGCCTACGGGTAAACGTGTGCTTTACAATTGCACACTATGACCTCCTTTGATTACCTCACTACCATCCAGCAAATGTTCCCCTCATCTCTCCATAGCCTCTCTCTCACATACATTTCATCTGTTTCAAAGTGTTTCTAATGCGTGGCTTTACTAATCCACTTAGCTTTCCAACATGCCCTCTGCATTACTTTATGGCGTCAAAACTGCCACTAGACAAGTCAGATAACTCTATCTAGCAGGAATTTTTTTTTGTACTCTTCAGTACCACATTTTACTGCCTTTCATGTAACTTCAGAGACTCATTATAGTTCTTTCACAGTCTCATAATTTCAGCACTGAGAAATCTCTGTAAATATATATTACAAGCAATTGATTCCCAATGTCGGTGCGCTCAATACCTGGTGCAGGCAGCAACGGGCGGAATCCTTACCCGATAAATAAATTCAGAAACACAAAAGATGCCGCACTCCAGAGATAGGTTTCAGAGTTGCTTTATGGGGTATTAAGTCCCCTTGAATCATGAGGGTCCCTGGGGTCCAACTAGCCCACTCTGTACCTCCAGTATGCGCCAGGGAGCTGCGTTGCAGAGAGGTGTTCAGAGGCCACGCCCCTTTTACACCTCTCTGCAACGCAGCTCTGTGGCGCTTTCTGGACGTACCTGGTGGGCTAGTTGGCCCCCGGGACCCTCAGGATTGAAGGGGATTTAATTCCCCATCTTAAAAACGCGCCACGGGGCCTGTTTTCACCACATGTCACCTTTAGCCCCGCCCCCTCCCTTCACCACTGTGCAAACGTGGCGCGTTTTAAGTTGGGGGATTAAGTCCCCTTGAATTCTGAGGGTCCCTGGGGTCCAACTATCCCACCAGGTACCTCCAGTAAGCGCCACAGAGCTGCGTTGCAGAGAGGTGTAAAAAGGGGCGTGGCCTGGACCACCTCTCTGCAACCCAGCCCTGTGGCGCTAACTGGAGGTACCTGGTGGGCTAGTTGGCCCCCAGGGACCCCCAGTATTGAATGGGAATTATTTCCCCAATTTAAAGCGCGCCACAGGGCGCGTTTGCAGAGTGGTTAAGGGAGGGTGCGGGGCCTGACGCTCGATCGCGTCTTTTACTTTGTTTTTTGTTTTTTTGAAGGGGGGCTGTGTGGCCCCCCTTCTTTTTTACTTTTTGGGGCCCTGGGGACCCCATCCCCCAGGGCCTGATGCCTTTTTTTCTTTTTAAAAAAAAATACTGTATGGGAAGGGGGCCGCGTGGCCCCCCTCCCGTGGCCGATTCCGGCCCCGGGGACCCCATCCCCCGGGGCTTAGCCACTTTTTTGGAACTTTATTTTTGGAGGAGGGGGGCTGCGTGGCCCCCCTCCTAAGGCCTCTATTGGCCCCAGGGACCCCATCCCCCGGGGCCGGCCTTCATTTGTTTTTTGTTTTTTAAATTTAAAATTATTTTTGGGGACGGGCCGCGTGGCTCCCCTCCCGGGCCACTACTTGCCCCGGGGACCCCATCCCCCAGGGCTGGCCCTATCCTTTGGGGTCCGTGGGGGGATTCCAACTCCCCCACGAACCATGCCGGCTCCCCGCCTCCTGCGGGAGCCGGCATTGCTTTTCCACATGGGGAGCTGCTAACATGCAGCTCCCCGTGTGGAAAAGCAATGTGCTTTGGATATTGGAAGCGAGAGCAGGTTTCCCTGCTCTTGCTTCTAATATCAAAGCAGTTTGCAATGACAGGACGGGAGCTGCGAGGCTCCGTCCTGTGATTGCAAACAGCAGTGTCCCGGGGGTAGGCACCCCGGGACACTGCAGGAGCCGGCCCTGGGGGTGGCGGTCCCCAGGGCCATGTAGGGCTCCAGGAGGGAGGCCGCGCGGCCCCCCTCCCAACCTTTGCACAGCCCCGGGGAGGTGGTGGTCCCCGGGGCTCGGGGGTCCTAAACGGACCCCCACATTTTATTATTTAGTGCCCCGGGGAGGTGGCGGTCCCCGGGGCATGTGGGGGGGGCTCGAGCCCCCCCACACAGGTAATATAAAAAATCAAAAAAAGAAGCCCCGGGGGGTGGCTGTCCCCGGGGCTGCGGGGGGGCCGTGTGCCCCCCCGCCACCATTTTTTTTATAAAGCCCCGGGCGGGTGGCAGTCCCCGGGGCTTGGGGGGAATTAGAGGCCCCCCCATGTCATTATTAAATAAACCCCGCATGCCCCCGGGACTTTTTTTATCGGCAGGATCCGCGCACCCAGCGCGTTTTTTGCCGATTTAAAAAAAATAAATAAAAAAAAAAAATAATAATAATAATAATTTTGGGGCCCTGAGCAGGCCTAGGGGGTCAGGGTGTTTCTACCCTGCCCCCTTTTTGCGTTTTGCGCGATTGTTTTTACTGGTTTCTTGTGACTTGTGATCATTGAACTTAAGACTTGGATTTTGGAGCCCCAGATGAACTTTGCCTCTCTTTCATCTAAGAATTTTGAGCAGCTGCTCTCCTCCATACCAGCACCAGGATGCTCCCTTTGGAGTGGCAGTTAGCGCTTTACAAATACCAATTGTCATTTCATTTCATTCTTTTCTTATTTTATTGACAATTCAATTGAATTACAAAAAGAATAAAAGGCAAAAGTAGAGACAGACCCTCTTGTCAATTGTAAATCAAAAATACTAACCTAAAGGTACTCCACTTCAGTCTTATTACTGTAGAAGGGTGTCAGATAAGCTAATAACTTTTAAACAAAAACTGGATTCGAAATCCAGTAATTCACTGCTGTGATGTAGCAGTGGTGGGTAGCTATGTCATAAAGAAATTCCAGGCTCCTCTGGCTGGGCTCTGTAAGACTGTCAGAGCAGCGCTGGAAAGTAAGGAGCACACCTTCTGGGTGAGAGAGAAGATGAAGGCGGTGGGTGGCAGGAGGCCATGTATAGTCCATGTTATGTATGGGCCTCCCATTACTCCTCTGCCCCTACATAGCTGTTGAAATCAGGGGCAAATGGTTTTGTGGGCCATACATAACATAAAATTATAGATGGTTAAAAAGTGAATTACAGGGATGCTTTTCACCTCGGAGTTCTGAGTGATATCCTAGACAACTAGAGCTTCACTCTTGTTGTCTATTTGATGTCACTCAGAACCTCAAACTGAAATACACCCCATAATTCATTCACTGTTACTCATCTAAAATTCTATGTATTATGAATGTATTATTAAGATTCTGAATTTAATTTCGTTTTCACTCCCACTCTTCATTTGATTTGGGATTTTGAATTAATGTTGCTTTAAAAAAGCCTATACTTCTGAAGTGCATTATAAACATACCATACAGGTCATATAAATGTGAACATTTTTCAGGGACTTATATTCAACACTTGTTGAGCTAGTATGGGCCAGTGGTAGGAGGAGAATGGTGCTCAAAAATTCCATTTACTGATCACAAAGGGCAGCCCTAAATTATTAGCTTCACTACTTTGTTACGCAAATGCATGGGACGCCAGGTGGCTTTTACTTGATGCATTTAAGAAACTTTGGACAGCAAGGTCAAAGGTGTATGGCTTGATAAATGTTTCGAAAATTCCATGTATTGATTCAACATTGTCCCCTACTTGCTTCAAATTGCCTAGGTTGACTCGCCATTGCAGGTCGGTTTCCTTCGAGGTAATCTTACCATTGTCACCCATCTATAACTCTGTATATTTGCAGAGCTCTGTCAAGTGCTGCAGTTTTACATTGCTGCCACTTTAGAGCTGCTCTGAAATTGCCCAATTGTTTCCTAGACCAACATTATTCATAGATGCTGTGCGTTCTGACCTGCTATGAGACGCCCTTCCACTCTTCTACAGATACTACAATTTCCTTAGTTAAATCTCAGCCCCAACAGCTCAGTTTTCAGGATTTGTATAGAAGTCCAGTGTTTGGGTACTTCCCAAAGGAGGAGACTCAGTTTGCATCCCTCTTTTAGATTAAACCTACTTATGTGTTTTAGCCACTTGAACACGTTTTGTTGAAAATTCTGCCGCGGTTTGCAGAACAGTGAGGACAACTTTACATTTTCTTTACCAAAACATTAAAATTGTGAAGTTGGTGAACGTTTATGGTGCAAGGGTTCTCTGCATATAAATAAGAATTGGTTCAGTAGGTGCTCCGTCCTCTTGGACCTTATTCCTAAGGTCTATCATGGTCTCCACTTGCTGAAACAGGAATTTTGCATACAACACATACCTCCACCGATGCAAGATAAAATTACCTTTTTCTAAAAACACTAGTCAAAACGTTGCAAAATTTGCAGTTAAAAGGAATTTTAAAAATGTTACTATCCTGCAATAAATGTATATTAGAAAGCAATTGTAACAGTCCTAATTTTACCATGACTCATCAAAGATGCCCTATGGTATAATTATCCAGATCTTAGATTAGCTGTCATACAAACCTGCTGTAATTGTTAGTTCAAATGTAAAATTCAAAGCTCAGTTGATTTCAAAGGGTGCCTAAAAAACACAAGCTTCAAAACTACAAACAAGCATTTATGTCAACAATATTCAAGTTGATTTGCTTAATTGCTGAGCTAAGAAAACCTTTAAAGTTTAGTTGAGAGGAGTTGTCCAATTCCCTAAAAGTGGGATGTCAAAGAGAGGATGTTGTTGCTTGTCTAAGTTGTTAAGTTACCCAGTTTGTGCAAAACCTTTACATTAAATGCAAGACCAAGGAAGGTCTAAACAGATGCCTTCTTTCAACGTATCCACTCTAATTAATGGAAAGGCTTTCCATAGCTTCCTTTCAATTAAATGAAAGGCAAGTTAATCACTATGAGAGACGTTCCATATCAAAAACATTTGTGGGGAAATTTTGTCTTGTATATTGCTTTTAGCACCTCAATTTGTATTTTTCCCTTGTTAGCTGGAAGGGCAGATTAACAGTGCTGCACGCTCGTGTTTCTGTACATGGAGATTCCATGATAAATTTTATGAAAACGTCATTCCCAGGCATTTATAATGAAAAATAATCTGTAACGAGGATTACAGAGTGTTCTCCTGTCATTCAATGCTGTTTGTCCCTTAGAGAACACCATAATATTACTCTTGCTAATATTAACTTCTAACTTTTTCAATTGAGCAAACGTTTGTGGAGAGTTAAGCTTATGCTGCAAACAAACTGACATATGATCAACTAAAATGAGGCAATTAGAATATACTAAATAGATAACTCTCTCGATCGGAGTTTTATATAAACCTTGTATCTGGAATCGTGTTACCCTTCAGCAAGGACGCCAGAATAATCCCCAAATATGTTATTGAATCTGTAGCCCATTGAAAGGGAGTTGCCTTCAATAGAGGATGTAATGCTGCAGGGATTATTGTAATATTGATGCTTATGGACTGACTCAGGTTGACTTTACACCTCGAGGCCAGTTGGTATTCCTTGAATTCAGTCACCATTGCTGGGAGAGGGTTTACTGTGCCTGTGATTGTAAGTGGAATATCATCAAGTAACATTGTCAATTAAAAACATCTCCCCCAACTCTCCAATTTCATGCCCAAAATGCAGTTGTACGCTCTATTGTGGGTAGCTAATCCTGCTATTTAATCTGATCCGGTCCTTAGAGACTCTTGATAACTCACCAGTGCTCAATCAGGAAGCAATTCCCAAAGCCATTTTGTCCAGGTTCTCTCTCAAAATCCTAATTCATTAGGTCAAAAGTGCTGTCCGCCTCAAAGGACAAAAAAGCAGTCCACATCTCTCTCCCCACATACTCAGGCAGCCCACATCTAAGAAAAGCAGTGCATTTTTCATGTTGCTGGTCTGTCTGCATATTATGACGCCCGACTTATTCAGGATGGATCAGGTATTGTATCACTCACTATAATCCTAATGCTAGTATTGATGTGAATATAATAGAATTCTGATGTGAAGCTATCTGGGCCTTGGACATTGGCTGATTTGAGTACCTGAGTCACCCTAAAGATATCCTCCTCCATAGTACGGCTTCTGAGTTTGCCTGGCCGTCTCCAGTCAGTCATGGGAGAGCCGCTGCCTGGAAATAGCTGCGCCTGTTCTGGATGGCAGTGCTTTCCCTTTGGTAAAGTCCCCTGAAGAATGTTTTGAGTCGCTCAGCTTTCTCGCTTTCTCCTCTCCATACCATCCCATTCGTACTTCTCTCCTCATGGAATTGTTTGAGTAACTGCGCCAGAAGGTAGTTTACCCTACCCACCATCTCAGTGACTCCGACTTGCCCTCCAAGTGATGCTACCCATTCCCAAATCTTTTGTAACTGTGTGTTTATTGTGGACCTCTGCCTCTAGGAAGTCTTTTCTGTAGTGGGGTTATAGGGCCACCCTAATTTTGTTTTCAACATTTGATTAATTGAACAGCAAAATCGAGACAACATAAACCATCATTGCTTACGATTTAAATATAACCCTTCCGCCACCCCTCACAGCTCCATACGTCCACGACACCGTGGATGCTTAAAGAGCAATTCCTGCAGTCCATGTGCCAAAGACTTGCAGAAATACAATGTGGCTCCAATCTCTGTAGTCCCGGGGCCAGAGTCTTGTTCTGAATCTTCGTACGACCAGTTCATTCTCAGTGCCCTAAGAGTACAAGGGTGTTGGCTGTTCAGTTAGACTCCTTGGAAATAGTCCATCAAGGGTTTCCAGGCGCCTTCAGATTTTTTCCTTCCATCTTCCAGATCGTAAGTTAGCATTTCCATGACCATCTTTGCCCAGTCTACATGCCCATCAAGAATCAAAGTTTTTTTCAGTGGGGTGCTAACTCCTGTTTTGTTGCCAGGGGCATATGGGCAATCACCCTCCAATCCCCCTGCCCAGATGTTCGCAACTACGAGGCCACATCCCCAAAGTCCCTGTCACTGGTTTCTGTATAATCAGTAGCCGCATAATCTTTTGATATGACTTAAAATTTCCTTCCAGAAGACCTTAATCCTTGGACACGGCCCGCAATGCATATAACTCTGTGCCCCCTCCTCTCTGCTATATCCTGCCTGTGTTCCATGTCTGGTGTAAAGTCTCGATTGTGAAACAGTGGTATAAATGGTGAGGGAAATGACTGGATCATTGGGGATATCGTCAGGGCTTCCCATGTCTCCATAAGTAGTCTTGTCATATCAGATACATAGGCTACCTTCGATCTGTTGTGCTTCGGGAGCCAAAGTATATCCCACAAGGGTCTACTCATTAGGTGCATTTCCATAATAGGCCAATGTTTTTCCTTCTCCTCAAGTGACCAATCAAAAGCTATGTGGAGTTGGGGAGAGGAGTTGGCCTAACGGCTAGGGCGGTTGACCTCGAATCTGGGGAACTGAGTTCGAGTCTCTGCAATGACGCTGAATGTCCTGTGATTCTGGGCAAATCACTTAATCTTCCCGTGACTAACAAAAATGAATGTGTCCTCATGTAATGCAACTGGTGCTCATGTAAACCGCTCTGATACCCGATTCGGGTCAAGTTTGCGCTATATAAAACTCTGTAAAATAAAAATACCTCTGCATAGTATTTCTGATTAACTGGGAGGCTGAGTCCTCCACTCTCCATAGAACTCAGTATTACCCTCCTAGCTATCCCAGGTTTACTCTTCTGCCAGATAAATCTATCACATGCTTGCTGGAGCTGCAACATATCCTGCTTGGGAGTCGAGACTGGATGTGCCTGGAAAAAAATAGAACAATCTGGGGAGAATGTTTATCTTGTGGATAGGCTGAATGGAAATTCAAGATTAACATAGGACTCCAATGCATCATATCGCCCTTGATCTCTTGCATCAATGGGCAGTATTTTTTTGTTTTGTTCAGATCCTGCAAAGTGGGAGTGATCTGGATCCAGAGATGTGACTGCCTGTTTTGCCCATTTAAACGGAAATAAATAGTCTAATTTTGCCCTTACTAAGTTGTCTATTTTAATATCCAATAATTTGGACTTTGTAATGTTAGTGGAAATTTCAGGATTTAAAATTATCGCTGTAAGAATGACATTGCTGCTCTAGTGTAATTCACCGACTCAACTAAAGATAATAAACTGTCATCTGCGAAAAGATGGATCTTGTGTTCTCCACCCCCAAATAGCATACCATTCACTCCAATTACCTGAGCTAGTGGCTTAATAGATGGAGCAATAAGGAGCGTGGATAAAGGGCAGCAAAGATGCAAATCCTTTGTAGAACATTGATTAGCCCTTTAGGGCCCTGTGCTCTATGTAGCGGCAGGTCTTCTATACCTTAGTGACCTCCTCACAGTCTGTCTTTTTCTGATTCCAGTTGCATGGCCTCTTGTAGTCGTGGCGATGTTATAGGTAGTAGGATGTCTGCTATGTCTTGGGGATTTGAGTCTTGACTTTGATAAAGTTGGCAATAATAATGAGCAAAAGCCTCAGTTTTTCCCCTTCTCAGACCGGGTTAAAAGACCATTCTGTGTCTGTACACTGGGGATGCGTGATTCATCTTTTGCTCTGCGAAGGTGCTTCGCCAAAAGTTTTTTTTTTTTTTGCCTTATTGGATTTTTCATAAAACCTTTAGTTAGCAAGAGAGTCAGTTGGCTGCGTATTTGTGTCATTTCTTTAAGTAGTCATATGGATTTGTTGTCCATATACTGATGTTCTGTGGCCTTTAGGTCGGTTTGTAGTTTTATTTTGTAAGGAGCTATGTTTGTTTTTGTTAAGTCCTGATGGCAATAGCTGTGCCCCATTAACTGCCTTGTAGGGGTTTTTCCTGTCTGAGTAATTCCAAATATTCATGTACCTGATCTGTTAACATGCTTTTATGTAATCGATCCTTAAGGATGGAATGGCCAAACTTCCAACTCCTTTCCTTTTAATATTCGCGCCTCCCTCCCCGCCCCCCATCATCCTATCCCCACGTGAAGTCCCATTTAATGGGTGTATGATCCGATATCGGTATCGTCCCGTTATTTATCGGTTTGTTCATAAAATTTCTGAGTGGCCCATATTTGGTCAATATGGAAGAATGTTCTAGGACTATAAGAAAAAAAATGTATACTCCCTTTCTCCCGGGTGGTGATCTCTCCAGACATTTACAAATTCCGAGTCCACCAGTTTAGTAGTCCCAGCATGCTAGATCCCATAAATCTATCCATAGGATGTTTATCATATTCAGGGTTCGGTACAATGTTACGTCACCAGACCAGATAGCTCTCCTGACCTGTGTTCGGTGCATAGGAATATATCAACATTGTCTTACTTGGCCAGGGTACCCACCAACATGACATTCCTATTCCTATCCATTCTATTAATTATAGTTTCCTCCGCTACAAATGGCAGCAGTTTATGGACTGCCTTGATTACTCAGCTGTTTTTCTTATCTTTTGCTGATGCAAAACATTGTGGGAGTAATGTTTGTGGGACATTGATTGCGTAAGAGTGTCTCTTGGAGTCAAACAGTATATATGGCGTGTCTTTGCAGATGGCCCTCTAGACTTTGTGGCATTTCACAGGGCTGTTTAAACCCCTGATATTTCATGTCGGTATTCTAACCGTCGTGCTGCGCTTAGGAAGAAATCTCCTGCAGAAAGCAGGCTAGCGGCCTCTTTACCAATTAGTATCTTCCTTCCATCTATATGCAGTAATGTATTTTTTCTTTTGGTGGGATATCTCCCGCCTCTTGACCCCTTAACATATTAACATAAACAAATCAAACATTAACAGTGTCAGAATTGGGACAACCATCATCGTTCACCAAGACATGAAGTCAGAACTACTACTCCCGGTATAGTATTCTGCTCTCTCTGCACTTGTAGGCCCACTACGGCCTACTTTGAGTTCCAGATGTAGTCTCATCCAGCTGCAACCTACTGGGTTGGTTTTCCCAGTGTGACCTTCATAATTCTTTACCACCTGGCTTCCATCCTTTTCCGCCTTTCCTCAATGCCTTGCCTTCTTTTCCCAGGGTTCTCCTCTGTTGGTACGCACCGGCCTAACCCAGGGTCTCTCCGGTCCCTCCATCCACTCTGACAGTCCCAACAGTTGACGTCCTCCTTCCACTGTAGTAATCAACCTCAATTTCCCTTCCATGATGCATACCAGTGCAAATGGGTAGGCACGTTTGGTTACCTCCAACATTGCCCTCCTTAATGCCAGATCTTGGTTAAGTTGGACCTCACATTCGTCCCTCAATTGATTTTTTTTTTTTTTTTTTTTGCACCTGGCAACTTGTTTAATTTTATCCTTAACTAGTCTCACAATTTTATCTTGTGGTCTTAGTCCAGTTTCAGCTCTAAGAGGACGCTCTATATGAGCCATTATGATTAATATTTCTGGTATTGTGCCCTCCAATAATATGTGGGTGAATAAGGTGCCACAAAATGACACTATCCTAGAATCTTCAATGTTCTTTCACATTGCAGATTCTGATGTTGTCCCTTCAAGATCAATCTGTGAGATCCTCACCCTTTTTTTTTTTTTTTTTTTTTTTTTAATCTTGTGCTTCTTCTGCAGTCAACCAGACCATGGTAGAGGTCTCCTCCATTTCAGTCTGCATTCTGGGAGATATCAGTCTCTTTTTTGTTGACTTTCTCCCAGTGCACTAATCTCCTTGGTTATGTCTGCTATTATCTCTTGTATCTCCTCTTTCAATGTTTAAAGTTGTTCCATAAAGGGTTAACCCGGTTGATTTTTCTTTTGTGAGGTTCTGTTGTCCCTCTCCTTTAGAGGCAGACATTATGGAAATGTGTAGAAGAGTAGGTGCATTTGAGATTTGGGAAAAGGTCTAGGGTTGATGCAGACAGCAGTATCTCAGATTATGTTGCATTTTCAGGATCGCCGCACATTTCATACGCAACTTTCTGAGGTTTAGTGTCCTGTTGCCCAGCATTAATACATCCTGTTGATCTATTCACTTTACATCAAGTGGAGGTCCAGTGCTAGATGGCCACACTAGGACCCCTGTTAAATGGCTATTATTGGAGTTCTCTTCTGGTCAGTGGCCAGAAGGCCTCCACCAACAGTTGTTACTCAAGGAGCGCTTCTTTGTGCATCATTTGTAGATTGGAGTGAGCTGTGCCCTGCCCTTTTATTTTCAATCCTGTGCCTGGGACTCACTATGATGACTATTCTCACTGTTCCGGTGCCAGATCTATTTTCTCGATGGTGCCCTGCCTAAATCCCCTGAGCAGCTTCACATATTGGGAAATCAGAGGTCAAATGTCTTTGTAACTTTACATCCACCATCAAAGAGAGTGGCGCACAGTTATTGAGAATTATGTTTTTCCCGTATCTGGCTGTCTCTTGGCAGCGCTTCCCCCTCATGTCTATATTTATTGCGTTGTAACGGGATTTGGTCCCAGTCCTTTCAGTTCCACATGAGCCATTAAAGAAATGTTAGCGGGACCAAACTTTTATAGTTTCCTCCCAGGTTGGAGTCTCACTGTAGTGCTTCTTACCACTGGCTCTTCTCTCTTGGACCGGCAAGCTTTTTGACTGAGACCGTGGCTGTGAAGGCCCTCATCATTTGGATAGAATCCAAGATGCAGGTGCACCAACAATCGCCATATTCTGCGGGCTTGCAGTATTTTTCTTGCAGTGTTTGTTTGACGATCCAATTCTCCATTTTTAGCATGGCGATAGTGGGTCAATCCATAATCTTTGGCAGCCTGGACCAAGATCCCTCTGCAGGCATAGCTACATCATGCTGTGGTGGCCACACCACCCTCTTATTTTTTTTTTTTTTTTTTAATGCATGCAGCTTCCACTTTCAGTTGACCCTGCATCCTCATTCTGTGAATCCCAAACACAAGCTGTGTTCACTTCACAAATGTTGTTAGAGGACAGACCGTCTCGGATACATTGCTGTATATTTGTCAGCACTACAGCATCTCAGAGAAGCTGGCAACTAGTAACGAAGCCGTACTTCTGCCCATTTGACCTGTAGGCCATTTAAGGGTACAAGTCATGGGACGATGGTCCAAAAGGGTTATGAGGCCTTGTTAAATTTCTTCAATTGTGAACAATACTCTTGTCAGCCACATGATACATTTTATAACCTTTGTTCTGCAGAGTAATGTTAAGAATCTACCTTCCACTAGTGTTGTGTTCTCCAGATGTCGTTCATGTCTGTCTTTTAACCAGGATTTCCCCTGCCTGATAAAACCATGGTGACCCCATATTTCCTCACTCCTAACCAGGTTTAGCTCCCTTCTCCTAAAATGAGTGGTTAAGAGTCCCAAAAGCGATATTGTGAACTGCATTTCAGGTGAAAAGTGTCTTTCATCATACTACACAACCATCCCTAAATGAGAAGCCAATCAACCTTCTTCTTTGGGGGCTGCTGAGAAAAAGTGCACCTGGATTTTCTTGGTCTTAATGTCGCTGGTCAGCGTCTCCTGGAGGCAACATATATCTGCGCCTAAGTGAGAGAGCACTTGTTAGATGCATGGGGTGATTCAAAGTGCATTAAGGCCTCAGCTATTGTATGTAGTTATGAGCTCCATGGTAAGTGAGGGTCCGCTTGCCAGTAACCCTCTCTGTAGGGGACTCAACAGATATTCACAGCAGATACCCACCCTTTCATACAGCTGCCCTCTCTCACCCCAAGCAGGTCCCAATGCCCATTGCAAGCAATTCCCAACTCCTATCGCAAGCAGGTCCTCTGCCACTGCAGGCTTTCTCATTCCCCAGCAGATCCCCTCCCAAGTATGCAGTAACCACTCCCACCATTGTGCTGTGTGTCATAGCATATCTTGGGCAAGGACCTCCCTCCTCATCTCCAGTGTTTCCCCCAAATTTTCCTCATCCCAAAATATGTCTAACCAATCCTACGGTTTGGGTGGAACGTTATAGGGGAATGGCGCATCCAAAGATATCCACAGAAAATATTGATATAAACAAATAACATGCGGTGCTAAAGAGGTAGGGAAAACCACCCCATTCCCTGATATGCGGTCATGACCACAAGAAATTGGAAACCATGATCGCCTGCACATACTCCAAGTGTATATATAGTCAAATGACAGTAATATGAGTCAACAGTTGTCGTCTTTGTTTCCATTATTTTATTGTTTTCTTTCCTCAGTAAATGGTGTCACTTTATAGCTCATTGAATCTTTATCAGCCTTGGCCAACACGTGTTTCATTGCTTTTAAGAAAAGTAATCCTGCGACTTCTTCATGGCTAATGCAACTTCTTCCGGAGTCCTTTATTTCGGTGATAATTCCGACCCGAAAGTCATCCAAATATTTTCTCCCAAATTCCAGAATTAATGTTATATATACGGGTTGTCCTCTTAATGTAAATCTCCGAATATGGATAAGGCTTTGTCCTTGTGCCCGATACAGCACATTTAATGCTCCATGAAATCCCACAGTCCGCGAGTACTTTATTGTTTACTATGTCTAAACAATGCCCTATTCCAATAGAAATTCTGGGTTCCTACTTTGAGCCCCTGCTCTACACAATACTTGATTTAATGGAATGGGTAATATAAAGAGAGAACTAAGCATAAACTATATTAGCACTCTAGTACAAATAATCAGATGGTGTGAAAGTTGGTTTAGTCGTAACATTGTTGGAGGTCACTGCTTCACCTTCCATCTCACCGCACTGAGCTCAGCAAGTTCTCTCCAGTGTAGTGTTGTTGCCCCCTCTTACCCCTCCCCCACCTCACCCCCATCCTCCAACCGGTCTTCTGGAGTGAGTCCATGTACAATCCAGATAGAGGCTGAGCCTCCATCCCACTGTGCTTTGAACCATCTTTTACAGTTGCACGTCTTCTTCTTGGTGCCAAACAACAGTGACCTTGTTTCCTCTGTGCTGAACTTCTGTAGTTGTTCAATGGCACCTAGTCATCCCTCCAGGATTTTTCTTCTTTAGGTGTTGTTTTGTGCTGCATCTATTCCTTTGGGTTTTTTTTTTTTAAATAACCATTCATGTTCTCCGGAAGACAGGTTTCCAGCCCTGTAAAAGTCTCTCTGCTTCCACCTCCGTTCCTATAATTTCACAGGCCTAAGTGAGTAATTTAGTTGACCAGAAGTGATCACTGCATTCAAAGGAGATGCGTAAGAGTTGCTCTTGTAAGAAAACAGTCTAGGTCTTCTTGTATCTTCTGTCAAATCACATTCTGTTCTCCAAGCAGAAGGAGGCAGACTCTGAATTATTCTTGGTCACCAGTTCTTTTATCTGATATTTCTTTGTGGTCTTCCAGATGGATGTTCAGGTCTCCAAGTAGGATGCAATTGCTAGCATTGAGGTCGAGTAGTGCGACAATGTCTGTGATGTAGTCAGGAAAGTTGGTGCGTGGTCTAGGTAGTCTGTAGATGAGAATGCCACTTAGGTTGAAGTTGACTGTGACATTGAGCATGATCGACAAGTGTTCCATGATGGAGGATGACCTGTCTGTTGAGGTGGAGCAGCTGATGGTGTTCTTGTGGACAATGGCGATTCTGCTTCCGGACTTGTGAAGTCTGTCTTTCCTGATGATCTTGTATCCGGCTGGGATGGCTGTGGTAAGTGAGCAGATGTTGAGGAGCATGCATGCGAGAGCGCAGTGTTGTGTGAGTGGTTGTTGGATTGTGAGAAAGTGGGGTGTTAGGTGTTGTGGGTGCGACAAGTGTTTGATTTGGGTAAATGCATGAAAACTTGCAGGAAGCCCAGGAGAACGCCCCTCTGTGTGATGTGGTGAGGCACAAGTGTGTGGAGGGGTGGCTGGGGTTGAGAGCATTGAGAGTGGCAGCGGGGTGGTGGCGGGAAGCGTAGGACCAGCATACACGCTGCAGCTGCCATTAAGTAGGTCCTGGGAGGGAGGAGGAGTGATGTTACTTCCTGGGCAGATAGATGATGGGAAATCCACTGATGTCACTTGCTGTGCAGATAAATGATGGGAAATCCAGTGATGTCACTTCCTGCGTAGATGAATGTTAAAAATATATACATAACAGATGTTTCAAAATCACAGCCAATTGCTTTAGTTCGGCCTTCAGAATTACCAGTCCGACCCCACATCGGCCGTGAGGATTCCGCTTAGTTTAGAAAACAGTCAATGTCTTCTGTGGTAGCTCCCAACAAATTATCTATACTGCTCGATGCTACAATATGTAACTTTTGTATAGGGGCTGCTTTAAAAATGGCTGCCAATTTTGGAACGGTGTACTTGTGTTTAGTTTTTTCAAATTGCAATCCGGAGGGCTGGCTGCTAGGCACACTTTATATCTCAGCATTTATTTTCTTGAGAAGAGCTGTTGCACAATTTCTTTGAGATTTGTCTTTTAAGGAAACATCTATAGCAATATGTCCATGTTATAGACTGTTCTGCTAGGACTGTCAAGACTCCAAACCCATGTTTCCAAGTAATGAATGAAGATGATGACACAATTTTGAAACACCCCCAGAAGCGTAATGAAAAATGATGGGGCACCCTGCAGAGTGTGAAGTGGGGCCTATCATATGTCACAGATGGTATCATGTACGTCAATGGTTACTTTATCCCATATAATACATGGTCACACCATCATCTTCCCCACAAACCACTTAATACCTTGGTGCGTAGTTCTTTCAAATGAAAGCGAGCATACTTGCCAACATGAAGAATAAAAATAGAACCTCTAGTACAAAATTAAGCACATCAAAAACCTGTTAGATATTTGTTGCAAAAGATATTAGAAACAATTCAATAAATCATTTTTAAAAAGCAGCAGTAGTTCGGAAACATGCAGAAAGATTCTAACTTTTCTATAATTATATAATGAGTGCTAAAAATAAACAGGTTTCATTTTCATTGGTTTAAATAGCAGCACCGTGCCATGACCTGCTTTTCACTGCGGCTGGTGGCTCTGTTAGCAGGTATTGTGACGTCAACTATAATAATGTACTACAATTGACTTCTGACGTCTTTTCTTTATAATGGGTGAATAGGTGTGTCGCAAGTCGCCAAATATAAAGGAATTACAGATGGGTCTTTATACAGGGATTGCAGAATCCCATGTATTTCAAAATATTCAATCCATAAACAAAACAAGCGGGAAAATACAAAGATGAGGGCACAGATAGAGCTCGGGTATCACACACCACACATGATTGTATTGTCATAATTTCCAATGTATAGCGAGAGATGTAATATGTTTACAAAGGCCCTTCCTGTATTATTTACACTAGTAGGAATGCATAATCTCCCTGAATAGACTTGCCATTGTTTCGTAATATGTGGATCCGCTAATAGAAAATACAGTCACATGTCATCTGTCATAATGTGTTAGTGGGTCTGTCACAGTGCTCCGAAGACACGGCACTCTCCTGTCTCTTCTCACTCCCTGAACACGAGATGAGGTGCGGGCAAAAGTAGTCCTAAGTGCCTTCATCCTCTAAATGCACATTCCTACAGAGATCACTGGCGAACCTGGCACTGACTTACAGATGTGCCAGCAGTTTCTGCCAGCTAATATGTGACTAGTATGTAACCATGAAGAAACTGGCACATTTAACTGCAATGCACTACAGTCTGCTTCATCTGTATAGAAACAAGTTTTACTTACAGCTGCTCTCTAATTTAGAATTTTATATTGGAAAAGACTTCGACATTATATTTTCATTTCATATCACTGTGCAACAAAGCTATTTTTACCTTTTTCCATCATTTTTTAATGCAGCTATTGCAGTTCTTCGTTATTTGTTAGTTTGAATAATTTCAAATCTAACGGATGTGCACTAAGGAAAGTTTGAATAGTAAATTTTTTTTTTTTAAACAAACTTTATTGCCTTTTACAAATCTCTCAGGTGCTTCTCCGACATCGTTACAGGTAGATACTTTACATTCTCAGTCTCAGTATATCTCGTTGCCTGCATCACATATACATGGTAGTATTGTTCCTGAGTCTACCCTGCCCACTCATTTTTATAGTTAAAGGCTCTTCTATGCAATACTTAGGCTCTCTACCTCCCCCCACCACAACAACTAGGACCCCCGCTGCACTGCTGTCTCCTAAAGTCGTCTGATGAGCTCTATGAATCACTTCCACTGTTCCCTGTGTTGTGTGCCTGCATTACTCTGTCGCCTCTTTTCCGGTTCTATTCCCTCGCAGTTCTACGGGTGCTCTGTGTCTCCGTCCCTCGGAACCTGCTCTATTACTCCCTCCTGGTCCTGCCTCCAGGGGCTCCCCTGCTGTGACGGTCTCTCAGGAGTGGTGGCCTCAGACTCTGGGTCATCGCTCCTCATTTCTTCCATCAAAACCTCCCATGCCTGAGCTCTCTCCAACTTGCCCACACCCCTTGTGTTTCTGAGCAAGATTCTGCCCTCGCACCCAGCCCATTTCACTAACTCTCGCTTCCATCTATGGATACCAGGGCCGTCTGGCGCCTTCCATCTGCTATTGATTTCCGCTTTGCCAGTATGAAGGCGAGGTCCTGAAACCTATCCGTGGTCTTAGTTTTGGTTGTGTGCGGGAACAGGCTGAGCAGGACGTGCGCTGGTGTACACGGAATTACTCGCTCCGTTATCCTAGCTGTCTCCCGTGTTACTTCCTGCCAATATTGCGTCCGGAACTGGCAGCTCCATATCATATGAATAAAAGTCCCCCCTCCCCACCGTTCTTTACACCTCGGTCATTCGGCATCCTCTCTATCAAAGAACCGGTTAATACGTTCTGGTGTTATGTATGCTCGGTGAAGCGTGTAAAAGCTAATTAGGCTAAAGCGTGCATTTCTGGATACTTTAGTTGTCCGTACTAGTATGTTCTCCCAGTCCTCGTCTTCCAGCGGTCTACCAATGTCTTCCACCCACTGATGTCTCAACCGATCCAGTGGCTGAACTGAGTGCTGCCCTATGGCCCTGTATAGGCATGCAACAGCTTTTATGGTCCCCCTGCCAGGCCCATGTATTCGCAGGTGGCATGTCATGGCGGTTCAGTCGTGCCCGTGCCACTGTGACTGCCCTGTGAAGTAGAAAGTGCCCCTGTGGGATGTCCCAGTCTGTACTGAACTCTTCAAAGGGGAGTAGCTCCCCGTCCCGGTATAGATCTCCAACCTTCGTGGCTCCTGCCTGTCCCCTCCATTGTCCCCCGTGTGGGAGTGCCCCCAGAAGCGTCAATGACAATTCCGGTGAAAATGGGCGTTGTGTCCTAGTCTTCTGCAGACACCTACCCCAGCACCTGCGTATCACTTTGTGTTCATTGCTTCGGACATGCTGTGGTTTCGCCGTCCGCAATAGGGTGCTGAGCACATTCAGCCTATCCGGGGTGAAGGGAGGCGTTCCCCTGTCCGGTGCTAGGCTCCCTGCCACCCACTGCGTGAATCTCTTTAGCTGCCCTGCCAGGTAATATGCCTCCATATCGGGCATGGCGAGGCCCCCTCTGACTGTGTCCTTTTCAGCGTGGTAAGGGCTACCCTTCTACCTGACCCCCATATAAACGCGGAGATGCATGAGTCCAGCTCACGGAACCAAGCTCCCCATATCCACACCGGCAGCGTGGTGAAAAAGTATAGCAACCTGGGGAGAGCCACCATTTTTTGCAGAGAGATACGGCCCATCACCGAGATGGGGAGCTTTCCCCTGAATGTCATGTCCTTGAGCGAACGCAGTGCCCCCCTCCCCCCCCCTATATTCCCCTCTTGCACGTCCATTATGGAATGAAATACTCTCACTCCCAGGTATCGAAAGCATTGGGGTTCCCAGCGCAGTTCACCCAGGCCCTCTGGCGGTAGCGTACCCTCCTCCAATGGGAACAGTCGGGACTTCTGCCAATCAACCCTCTGTCCCGACAATGCTCCAAACTCTTCCATCATGTTCTTTGCCCCCGGCAGGTCCCCTCCGCGTGTTTTAGGAAGAGCAGAAGATCGTCAGCGTACAGCGCTATGTGGTGCCCCTGTCCCCCCCAGCTGGAGTCCTCTATATTCTCTCCCAGATCGTGCCTTGCACGCTAGTGGCTCCACGGCCAGTGCAAACCGCAATGGGGAGAGGGGGCACCCCTGGCGTGTGCCCCTCTCCACCCGGTACTGCTCCGATATTGTGCGCCCCGTGCGGACCCTCGCCACCAGGTCAGCATATAACAGCTGCACCCATCGCGGGAACCCCTGCCCAATCCCCATTTTTGATAAGACGGCATATAGGAATCCCCATTCCAGGCTATCAAATGCCTT
Source organism: Calotriton arnoldi (assembly GCA_963921515.1). Taxonomy (NCBI): domain Eukaryota; kingdom Metazoa; phylum Chordata; class Amphibia; order Caudata; family Salamandridae; genus Calotriton; species Calotriton arnoldi. The sequence goes on along the minus strand of CAWUFW010015882.1, from coordinate 48,866 downwards.
TTCTATGTCTATAGCGAATATCGCCCCCTCCCGTTCCTCCGTCGCACCTAACTATGATGGATAGCAGGCGGCGTATATTCAGAGTCGTGTTTCTGCTTGGGATGAAGCCCGCTTGATCCTGGTGTACCAGGGATGTCATATGTGGGAGCAACCTCGTTGCCAATAGTTTGCTTAAAATTTTGCAGTCCAGGTTCCGCATCGACGGGGGTCTATATGCCGTGCCCTCAAGGGGAGACTTGTCGGGCTTCAGCAGCGGGATTACCACCGCTTCTCGAGTGGTGTTTGATAAGTGGCCCCTCGCCTCCGTGTACATCTCTGCTAACCGGGGGCTAATCCTCTACATACGCTGCGTAAAATTCCTTAGGGAGCCCGTCTGTGCCTGGGGTTTTCCCTCTCGCCAGTTCCTTAATAGCCACTCTGATTTCGCGTTCCGATATTTCTGCCCCTAACTGGTCTGCGTCCTCCTCTGTCAGGGTATGGAGAGGAAGCTCCGACAAATACTCTTATTTCCCCTTCCCTCCTAGGCCCAGAGCTCTTGTAAAGCTGCTCATAATAACTGCGGAATCTATTGTTTATGGCATCTTGTCTATATAGTGGATGCCCTGCCGGATCTGCTATCTCGATTATTGTATTCCCCCTGCGAGTGGGATTGGCAAGCCACGCTAACAGTCTGCCCGCCCTATCCCTCTCAGCGTGAGTCCTGTCGGTGTATGCTTTAAAGTCAAAACACCTCAACCTTTCTTCCTGCACGGCAACCTCTTCTTTCGCCTCCAGCAGCTCCTGACGGAGTTCGGGGTGGTTCGGGCGTCTGAGTTCAATCTCCCTCAGCACTCGATCTGCCCTTTCCACATCTGTGATTAACGTTCGCCGTACTCCGATGGACATTGCCATACACCATCCCCTAATTACCGCCTTAAAGGCCTCCCATTCTGTTACCCTGGAGTCCGTGGAATGTGCATTATCCTCGAAATATGTTACAATATGGCCCCTAATCTTGTGTAGAAACACTTCGTCCTCCAGGGCCTCTGGCTTGAGGCGCCATGTGGGGATGGGTTGCTACTGTGTCCCCCAGTGTAGTCTAGACCGTATCGGGTTGTGGTCTGACACAGTACGTGTTAGGTATTCCGTGCCCTGAAGCCATGCATGCATGTCTGGTGAACATAAAAAGGTGTCTAGTCGTACATGTAAGTCATGTGCATAGGAGAGGTGGGAGTATTCCCTGTCCAGTGGGTGCGTGCTCCTCCACGTGTCCACCAGCCCCCATTGAGTTTGCCAGTTCCTAAAAGTCCTGGCCGTCCTGCGAACCGGGGAATCGCGGAGTGGTGGGTGGGACCCGTCTAGTTCCGGGTCCGCGATGCAGTTGAAGTCCCCCTCCCCATGATAACCGAACCCGTCATGTGTGGTGCCAGAATCCCAGACTTCTCTTCTAGGAAGGCCCCTGGTCTGCATTCGGGCCATAGATATTTATTAGCGTTAAATCCTGCCCATCCAATCTCCCTGTTACTATTACATAGCGGCCCTCTGGATCTACTTTGTGTCCCGTGTGCTGGAAGGGGACCCCCGCCATATCAGAGCCCCCTTGTGAATGCCGAGAATGAGGTATAGTATGCCTATCCTCTCCATTTCCGATGTAATGCCGCCCCCTCAGAGGCCAATGTGTGCGTTTCCTGTAACATTGCTATATGTATCCCTCGCCTATTTAAGTGGGAAAAAATGTTGTAGCGCTTGTGCATGGAGTGCATCCCCGGACATTCCAGGAGAGAAGGTTATATATCGTCTGTTTTGGCATTATTTATCCTCCCCACCTCCGTCTGTTCCCTGCTCACATGGTCTGCTTCCGGCGACATACTCTGAGTGGAGTGATCCTTACTGCTGTAGCTCATGTCTCCTTTTTTTGTAGACAGCAGTGCCCCAACTTATATCTACGTAAACACCCCAACTCCCCTTCCCCAGGACAAGTGAGAAATTCTCCCCCATCCAAACAACGCTTTTGCGTGCAAACAAAACAAGTGTCCAAAGTTCGGGTGGTGACTAGGCTAGTGCTCGTCTGGAGGAAAGCCTTCCCCTCCCATCCCCCGGATCCCCCATCCAGTGTTTGAACATCTTATCGCCCGTCCCGGGCCCCTTATTCTCTCATATCAACCCCTAGTCGGGTCACCTCGCCCCCCTCCCACACCCTCCCCCGCACAGTAGTCCTGCGGGTACTTGCGTGCTATGGATCCATCAGATAATGTCGTCTGCCGTTCTGGGGTCACTTCAGGAAGGGTCTGGCTGGCCTCCCCACAGTGCTCGAGCAGGCGTCGGAGTCTGAGTCTCTTGGGTCCTCCCCGGACAATGAGGCGGTGCCTCGTGTTCCGTGGGCGCTCAAGGATGCTATCGCCGCCACTGCTCTCCCTGTCCTGCCGAGATTCCTCCAGTGTTGGGAGGCACTTGGGTTTCCCCCTTTTCCAAGGGGTCTCGGGGAATCCTTCTCTGACTGTTCTCGTCCTTCGCCTCTCCGTTCTTGTGGCCCCTGTTCCTCAATCCAGTCCCACACTTCTTGTGGTGCAGCAAAGAACTTGGTCCCCTCGGTGGACACCATCCGGAGCTTAGCCGGGAACACCATGGAGTATGATATCCCCATTTGTCTCAATTTTCGTTTAGCTGTAACGAAAGAAGCTCTCTGTCTCTGCACTTCCCGAGAGAAGTCTGGGAAGATCCGAACGGTGCTGTTATCTATTTTAAGATGACCTTTGATTCGTGCTTAGCTCAGTACGTGATCCCTGTCCTTGTAGAAGAGGAGCTGCGCCACCTCTGGCCTCGGTGGCCTCACAGGTGGGAGCGGACTGGCAGGAACCCTGTGCTCCCGCTTCAAGACAAAGTAAGGCGATAGGCCCTCCTCTGCCACCTTAGTGCGGATCCAGTTCTCAAGGTAGGCAACCATATTGTTCCCTTCGACTTTTTCTGGCAGGCCTATAACTCTTATGTTGTTGTGTCTTGCCCTATTTTCGGCATCCTCCGCTCTCCGCTCCAGTACATGCACCCTTTTTTTACAATGTTTGTGGGTAGTCGTGGACCCCTGCGGTTTCAGGTCTCTGACCCTTCCTTCCACTGTCGTGACTCGATCTACTAACTTCCTATGATCTGCCCTCAGTAGGCCCAGATCTTCTCGGAGCGTGTCAATTTTGGATTCAACAGCCGTTCTTGACGTTTCGATGGCCTGCAGGATATCGTAGAGAGATGGATCTTCGTGAGCTTCGTTCCTTTCGCTACGGGCCCCCATTCGCAGTCGCGACTCTCCAGGATCTTCAGCCGTCGGTTCCTGCTGCTCTGTATCCCGCTTTTTGGTGACTCTCCCCATAGTGATGGTGACCCTCTGGGGAGGACTTCCTTCCCCCGACTCTCCCAGTCTGGACTCGCGCAGAAGTTGATGCTCCCCTGTGTCTTCTAGCCGGCCACTGCTGAGGCTTGGGTCCTCAATTTGGGCCTCCTCCTAGCACCTCCTGTGCTCTGCTATTCTGCATGGCCCCATCACTCCACTTGCCCCTGCAGCAGTTTCTCTGAGCCTCTCTCAGCTACCACTGCCGCTGTTCGATCGTTGCTGGTGCGCAGTTCTATCTTGTGGCCCTCAACTTGCCGCCTCGGGGCTCTCCTTAGCGCTATTCCCACTAAGTCGGCTTCAGGGTTCCAAATATCACCCTCTGCCTACCAGGGCCGGCATACCATCTCGCCTGACGCCCCTCTCTGGCCGTTTGTTTTCGCCTCTGTTCGTGCCGGTCCCTTAAGTGCAGCGCTCGGCGCGGGCCATCCTGTCTCCTCGTGTTCTCGCTAGGCCCTCTTTCTCCGCGCGCAGAGTGTCCCCAGTACTCTGTCACCACTCTGCTCGCTGAGGGGCGCAGGTCCCAGCCCCTCGGTTCTCTGGTGCCCTGTGGAGGAGTGTGTTTCGGTGGTCACCAGCGGGGCTGCCAATGCTCTCTGCGGATTGTCCCCTGGGCCGCCTGTTCTATCTCTAGGTGCGCCTGGGGTCCTCGTACCGCTGTTATCTGGGCTCTCTCTCGCTGTACCTTGTGGCTGGGTTCCGGAGCCGCATGTAATTCCGGCCCTCCGGGTCCACGGGTACTTGAGCCCGCTGCCTCTAGGAGCCCCTCGACTGCCGCTATCCGCCCCTAGTCAGGCCGCTTGCCTGACCTCGGGTTTCTCTCTCTATTTTGCGGTAGCAGCCCGGGCCGACTACCTGTCCCTCCGCTCCCAGCAGTGAGGAGCAGGTCCCGGCTTGCTCTTTTCCCCGGCACTCAGGATACCCCAGTGGTCGCCTTCCAGGCATCTCCCGTCTCCTCTGTGTGCTCTCGGGGCGGTCCGCGTCTCCACCGCCCGGGCCCCCCTTCTCTGCCCCTCCTTACTGCTCTTTATTTTTCCGGCTGCGAGGGCCCGGCTCTCCGTTGACCCACACCTGCAGGCTACTCTGCTGCGTCTTGCTGACAGGCTCCGGGCTTCTCTCGGACGTCGGCTCTCAGACCGCGGGCGCCATCTTAGCTGGCCTTGCGGTCCCTCTGCTGGGTTAGAGTTCTCCACAAAAGCGTGCCTATCAGCACCTTTCTTCCACCCCGCACAGTGTCCCTGCCCTTCAGGGATCGGGGGGGGTAGGTTAATTATGCTGAGGGCCCCGCTATAGCGGGCAGGATGGGATTAGATGGGGGGGATCACCAACAGGAGCTCAGGTTCAGGCTCCCTGCTTCATCGGCGTCCGGCAACGCCCCCCCTTGAATAGTTAATTTGTGATACTATGTTATAGCTGTATATTCATTAATTTAGGAATTATTTAACAAAAAGTAAAAAAATATTTCCCAGTGCACCTAATTGAGTTCTGAAAGTCTCATGTTCGAGGCATGTGTGCCGTAGATGCACATGCTTTGCAAACTCCTGCCATCTAGTGTTGGGTCCGGATGTTTGCAAGTTGTTTTTCTTCAAAGAAGTCTTTCCTAGTCACGATGTAAGGTGACTCCTCCTTTCGGTGATAGTGGGCATGGTCATCGACTCCATTGTTAGATTGTTTTTTTCCGCCATGGGGTTCGGACGTGTATTGCTGCGCTCCGGTTCAAAACCGTTATTCAGGTTCCCCTCGACGCGCAATCCTCTACCCTCGATGGTATTGTTTCGTACGCGTTTTCCACTTCTCCACATATCGTTTCGGTCAACGGAATCTACTTTTCGATCGGAAAGTTTCGTGAACGGCCTTCGGGCCTAACCACGGCTGATCAGCTCTCCGTCGATGGAACGAACACCATACAAATTCTGCCCTCAGTGCCACGCGAAGTATCCGCGCATTTCAGCCAGACTTGGCAGAAGTTTTTACGAGGCCTTAGGCAAAAACTTTGAGGCTCTAATTCCGTGTTTTCCATGTACCATAATTACCTATTTCTAAGTATTTGAAAGAAGGCATACTCCAGGGAAAGAGAAAACATGGAATCTGGTCGCCCACTAGGCTTGCTCTTTGTAAATGAAGATGGCAGGTTTGTATTCAAATAAATAAATCAATTCCCATGCCCTTTATCATGGGCCTGGGTTAAACAGCATATTACCGATGCCTGGCTGTCATAGAGAAAAGCTGCCATCAGTACATCGTCTGGCTTCTAATGCGATCCACCGGATGCCTTCATTCTAACAAAGAAAAATTGTAGAGGTAAATTTGCAGAAACTATAGGTTATAGAGCTCAATTGGTGCAATTCTAATGAAGCTTCTTCAAATTTGTATGGACCTCTTGGGCCAAACCCTTTGCCAGGGATCCAGGGCAGAGGAGACCTGGTCATATGAGTGTTCAGTGCTCAAGCGTCCTTATACATTTGGAAATCTGTGTTTGAGATGATCCCTACAGACTTTAAATGGCTTTTCTTCAACCATTTTGTTCCTTCAAGGAATCGATCATTGGAAAAGCCAATCAGTCTTGCTTTGCCAATGCTCTTGGCTTACCACTATTGGCTGTGCCAAATGCTTTTAAACTGTCGCTGCATTGAAGTTTGCATGAAGGGGGACATTATAGACCCTACCCACTTTCTGAACGATTTAATAGTAGGAAAGTATGCAGAGATAATGTGTTGTCTGTCCGCAGAGGCTGAAACTAGCAAAGTCCTGGACAGCTTTGTTGAGATACATAATACGGTATCCCGTATGTTGACCATAAAAAACATCAAAAGACCCACCACCCCATTAATGGTTTTACTCCAAATGTACCGCTGCCCTTAAAAAAATGTAAACAAGCCACTATAACATCACCACCAAATATAGAAGCTATAAGAATAGCCAAATACAAATTGGCCCTAGACAAGAGAAGGGAAGAAATGAGAACGAAGGCTTGGGAAGACCTGGAAGTGGCTTCGCAACTCTGAGACAATAGACCATTTTGGGAAATTGACAATTGTCCTTTTTCTCTGACCAATCCCATTCAAGAATGGCTTGTCATATCCCAGCAAAAATCTGGGTACTCCACTTCTCAAAAATCTTTGACCCAGATAACTTGCTGTCCGATCATTCAGAAACTTTGGAGCCCCCACTTCCAAAACCGCTTGGTGCCACCATTCTGAGTGAATACATCAAGGTAAGCAACATTGTAAAGGCTATTTAAGATGCCCACCTGGGAAAACTTCAGGCCCTAATGGAGTCCCAATAGATTTATTCAAGCAGAATTCTATGTCTTAGGCTCCCCTATTAACGAATTTATTTCATTCTGGAATTAGGGGTGGCCCAATTAAATGATGGATGGAGTTAACCGTTGTCCCAATTTTTAAACAAGCATTTACAATGCAATAGGTCTCGCAACTGCAAGTTTTAGAGCTATTGGTATTGTAAATGGCAATGCCTTTGAAAAATTAACAGGTATTGTAATTTATGATCGTAATTTTCCACCAGTACCATAACTACCACTATTATTATTACTATCACCACAGAGTAGTAATAGTAATAATTGTAGTGGTGGTTATGGTACTTGTGGTGGTTGTAGTAGTGGTGGTGGTATTGGTACTGGTGGTCTACGTGGATTTTATTTCATTACTTATGCTACTGCTGGAATATTTTTAACAAAAACTAACAAACATTATCATTTGCAACGCCAATAGCTCAAACTTTTAGTAATGCCAGCCCTATTGCACTGCAAATGCTTGTTTTATGTTGCAGGCATGAGGTGCATCATCTGCTTCCCAAAATACAATCTTAGATTTGTAGACACTCGTAACAGTCCTATGGTAGGAGGCAGTTGTTCAGCCAGTGTAAGGCTAATAGCTCACACAACTTTGCATTTTGATACCTGAAGTTTTAAATTACAATAAATGTAGAAGACCTCAGGCAGGAGACTTGAGTTACCAGTAACTGTGGAAAGAGCAATAACTTTAGAAACTGGTGCTTTATTTCACCTTTTCCGTGGTGTGAAGGTTACGTAACTTTTATTGCGTTCGAATGGGCACAATGGGGCTTATTTACAAGTCCCTTGCACCGCCGGTGCTTCCATTTTTGTGTGGGAAAAAGTGACGCAGCGGCGGTGCAAGGGGCTTGTAAATAAGCCCCAATGTCCTGTTTCTCTGGCACTAAAGCAGCTTTGCTGACCTGGTTCTCTGGCTCTACAACGGCTCTGCTGACCTGGTTCTCTGGCTCTACAGCGGCTATGTTGACCTGGGTCTGTGGCTCTAAAGCAGTTCTGCTGACCTGGTTCTGTGGCTCTAGAGCGGCTCTGCTGACCTGGTTCTGTGGCTCTAGAGCGGCTCTGCTGACCTGGTTCTCTGGCTCTACAGCAGCTCTGCTGACCTGGTTCTCTGGCTCTAGAGCAGCTCTGCTGACCTGGTTCTCTGGCTCTAGAGCAGCTTTGCTGACCTGGTTCTCTGGCTCTAAAGCAGCTCTGCTGACCTGGTTCTCTGGCTCTAAAGCAGCTCTGCTGACATGGTTCTCTGACTCTACAGCAGCTCTGCTGACCTGGTTTCTCTGGCTCTACAGCAGCTCTGCTGACCTGGTTTCTCTGGCTCTACAGCAGCTCTGCTGACCTGGTTCTCTGGCTCTAGAGCAGCTCTGCTGACCTGGTTCTCTGGCTCTAGAGCAGCTCTGCTGACCTGGTTCTCTGGCTTTGAAGCAGCTCTGCTGACTTGGTTCTCTCCCTCTAAAGCAGCTCTGCTGACCTGGTTTCTCTGGCTCTACAGCAGCTCTGCTGACCTGGTTCTCTGGCTCTACAACGGCTCTGCTGACCTGGTTCTCTGGCTCTAAAGCAGCTCTGCTGACCTGGTTCTCTGGCTCTAGAGCAGCTCTGCTGACCTGGTTCTCTGGCTCTAGAGCAGCTCTGCTGACCTGGTTCTCTGGCTCTAGAGCAGCTCTGCTGACCTGGTTCTTTGGCTCTAAAGCAGCTCTGCTGACCTGGTTCTCTGGCTCTACAACAGCTCTGCTGACCTGGTTCTCTGGCTCTACAACAGCTCTGCTGACCTGGCTCTAAAGCAGCTCTGCTGACCTGGTTCTCTCCCTCTAAAGCAGCTCTGCTGACCTGGTTTCTCTGGCTCTACAGCAGCTCTGCTGACCTGGTTCTCTGCCTGTAGAGCAGCTCTGCTGACCTGGTTCTTAGGCTCTAGAGCAGCTCTGCTGACCTGGTTCTCTGGCTCAAAAGCAGCTCTGTTGACCTGGTTCTCTCCGTCTAAAGCAGCTCTGCTGACCTGGTTTCTCTGGCTCTACAGCAGCTCGGCTGACCTGGTTTCTCTGGCTCTAGAGCAGCTCTGCTGACCTGGTTCTCTGGCTCTACAACGGCTCTGCTGACCTGGTTCTCTGGCTCTACAACGGCTCTGCTGACCTGGTTCTCTGGCTCTACAATGGCTCTGCTGACCTGGTTCTCTGGCTCTACAGCGGCTCTGCTGACCTGGTTCTCTGGCTCTACAGCAGCTCTGCTGACCTGGTTCTCTGGCTCTACAACGGCTCTGCTGACCTGCTTCTCTGGCTCTACAACGGCTCTGCTGACCTGGTTCTCTCCCTCTAAAGCAGCTCTGCTGACCTGGTTCTATGGCTCTACAGCAGCTCTGCTGACCTGGTTCTTAGGCTCTATAGCAGCTCTGCTGGCTTGGTTCTCTGGCTCTACAACGGCTCTGCTGACCTGGTTCTCTGGCTCTACAGCAGCTCTGCTGACCTGGTTCTCTGGCTCTAAAGCGGCTCTGCTGACCTGGTTCTCTCCCTCTAAAGCAGCTCTGCTGACCTGAAGCGCGGCCGCTAAAGTTAGCGGACAGCGATCCAAAATAATTAAATAAATAAACAAATGCAACAATACAATACAAGCCCGGTGTAAGAAATGGCTGCGGAGAGAAATAAGCATAAAGATACATATAACTATTAGGAAACAACAAAACGTAATACTAGAAAGCAAGCACCCATGTAACTGGTATTGAACCCTTCCAGTGCCACCCTTCCTCATCGTTCCCCAGAATCGTTTTAAACATCAAAGTACATCATACGGACTTACAACATACAGATTTGGATCGTGCTAAGTGAAAGTGAAGACTGAAGAGACGCCGTGGGCGTGCCCATCTGCTCTTGGGGGCAAGCTGATAGAGACGCCGTGAGCTCAAGCGCGCAAAAGTGAAAGCGCGCGGTGGTAGCGCTCGAAAGTGAAGAGACGCCATGCGCGTGCCCATCTGCTGACTGGGCGCGCACATGTTTTGTCTCCCTTCGTGCACCAAACCCACAACAATAGTCTCGCCAAGGCGATGTAGCGCATGCGCTGCGTTCGCTAGGCGAGACCTAAAAAAGGGGACCGGAATCTCCCGGCTTATCTCATTTCCTTATTCGATTATTCTGTGAAAATACTATTGAGAGTAATCCTCAAAGTTGGAAGACTGGGCTGAAGCAAACACCTTTTTTCTGATGTACAATATGGTTTCCGCCCAGTTCTGGGCACGGTTGAACAATCCTTAAATCAATCTTTGATCATAGGGAAATATGTTAAAGCCAGGAGAGTTTCCTTACATGTGGCCTTTATGGACCTCTCCTGTGCCTTCGTTCTGGTGGATAGGGAAAGCTCGGAGATGGCGACAATCGAGACCTCCCTGATGGACTTAAGCGATTGCACTTGGGCCCAACTACCAAAGTAAGTTATGGCCAAAATGGAGAATGCACCTAGTTCATCCAGGCAAACCACGGCATAAAGCAGGGATGCATTTTAGCTCCCTTTTATTTTTATTTTATATTAATGCCCTTAATTCAGAACATGTAAAAAAGGAAAGGACTCGCCTAAAGTTGGAAGTCGTCCAGTCCCTCTACTTTATGCGGATTACGTGGTTTTAATTGCAGGCACGGCGAACGGGCTTCAGAAACTGCTAGAATCCATCAGCGATTTTATGTGCAACCCGAACTTAAAGGTGAACCACCAGAAATCCTGTACAATGATGTGGCCTCAAAAACACTTGTACCTGAAAACACTCAAACGGGGGATTTTCATAGCTTAGGTCCCAAATGTTAACTACCTAGGCATCCTTTTTGATGCTAACCTAAAATGGGATAGGCTACTTACACAAAGGGTACAGAAATTCACAGGCGCATGAGAGGCCATCTTTAATTTTGCAAAGAAACTGGGCCACAAGCCAATTAATTAACTGCTTTCACTTTACAAAAGTAAATGCCTCTCAGTCTGCACACGCGGGTCAGGAGTCTGGGGCTAGGTTTCTCTGGGAAATCTGCAATCCTTAGAAAATAAATTCCATTGTAGGCTGTTAGCTGTTCCCAAAACCCCAGCAAGTTATATCATTTATGCAGAATTGGGCCTCTGCTCTCCGAAGGACCAGGTGAAGATTGCCCCCACTACTGTGGCTAAAAATGTATCACCAGCGATCAGGTTTTCTCGCCTGGTTCTGGAGGACTGCCTTGGACAAGACAACATGGCCTCGATTCCATAGCATGCATACATTTAGCAAGCCTTCGAGGGCCTTGGCAACCTTACATTTTTTAAACTTACCCCATAGTATCAACACTAACTCAAAGGCGAGGGTAAAGTCCACATTTTATAAATCCCGAAACGAGGCCAGATTCGCAAGAGCGCTAGCTATGGACACTGTCCTCCGCTACGCATTGACCTCAGCTACTGAAGGGATGGAACCTTACATTACTTGGGTAGCACATCCTGAATGTAGAGTCTACCTCACACATTTGAGATTATGCACAGTGCCTTTCCATTAAGGGGAACTTAGTTCCCTATACTGCGTTGTTGTCGGTGCGACTCCATCTCACAACAATCCACAACCCACTTCATGCATTTTTGTAAATTGTACAGTACCCCGAGATCCCGTTTCCTGTGCCCGATTTTGCGGTCCAAGAGTTTCTTATCCCATAAAGAAGGTTTGCTACTGTTACAGCGCTTAGAATCACAATTTATTTGCTTCTCGGTGATTAGCTATATTTGCCGTGCGCTAAAGATCTGAAAGAAGTACGCCTTGTGATAATGACAATACTTATAATTTTTTTCTAGTTCGCCATATGGTATTTAATAACTTGCAACAAACTTAAATTTCACCATGAAACTACTTTGTTTTTTGATATAGGTCGGGATTTTAGCTAAACTTTTTATCCCTGTTTTTCCGAATATTTGCCACTAATAACAATAATGTGCTTTGATATTGATTCTATTTTATTGTATTCCAGTTTTTAGAATGTTTTAATCCTATTACATCTTTAACAGCCCACTCCGAATACCAGTTCACGGATGACGAGGTGGCCCCGAACACCCCTGTTAACATAGCTGACCCATTCTTGAGGTTTTTGTTGTCAGGCATATGTTGAGGAGCACCCCTAACTGCACATTGTCATCATTATTTCAGCTGTGTTCCAAAATTGCCGTTATGCACTTTATACTACAAACTGTCTGAATACACATATGCATTTTATCTCTATTTTATGTCGTCGTTGTTTTATATTTGCTTTAATGGTCTTCATTGGCCGAATAAATAAATATTTGACCAATGGCAAAGCCAATAGCAACGGCTGGCCTGCTTGAATTAATATATTGTATACTTGAAAGATGTCTGTCAAATTGCTTCTAGACATAAATCACGGAGTATCATGTAAGTATAGAAAATGACTTTTAGCAGTCTTAGAACGTTATTTTCTATACTTTCAAGAAGGCTGCCATGGTTGGTTTTAACATAATCTTGGAAGTATAGAAAATACTAGTCCAAGATTTGTGGCCGCTACTATAGGCTTGGCCAGCGCAGGCGCAGTTTGAAAAGCACCCAGCTTAAAAGTCGCAGCAGAGCTTGGTGTCGGAGGGAGGAGGTAACTCAAATGACTGGGGTGGAGAGAGAGAGAGACGGGGCGTGAGTTGGAGAGCAAAACAAAGAGTACAGGCATACAAGAGGTAAAGAGGAAAAAGGAGCAGGACATCTATTCCCATGGAGTACTAAATCATAAATGGCAGAGGAAAAAATAAACAAATCGTTCCCTAACGTCACTGGGGAAGAATAGAACTCATCCAGTCCAAACCCAGAGTAAAGCAGGAATTCTCCAAGGGTGGGACAAGCTAAACAATTTGAGAGGAAATCCATTGAATCAGGAGCTGTGATTAGAATGAACAACAAACCCATCCCCATTCAAACACGAGCAAGGGGCTGGCCCAAACACCACGCTGCAATGCTGTCTGTGACACACTGTGGCAAGAAGGTAAAAGAAATGGCTACTGCTGAGATGTAGGCAAAGAGTTTGGTATTCATATTAAAGGGTGAGTTCTTGATTACCATACCTTTGCCTTTCACTAACCGTAATGCAAAAAGAACAGTTGATGGACAGAATGCAGAACAATGTCATACATTCACCCCAGTAGAGAGATCTGGGCCTAAATCCATCGTTTTTTGCTCACCATGCCATTCCAGTTTGGACCCAGCCATATGCAAATCAGTCTTGACCCTGCGCCCCAATGAGAACAGTCCAGCCCGAACTGCCAGGCCAGGTCCTCCCTGGACTGGAAACAAGCATCCTAGGACCGGTTTCGGGCTTTCAGCCCTCATCAGCCAGGATAGCTTGACTCCAGTGGCATGGAGAGCACGGGACCCACGTTTGGGCATACCTGTCCCACTCGGCCCAGATCTCTGTACTGGGGTGAATGTACGACATTGTTCTGCATTCTGTCCATCAATTGTTCTTTTTGCATTTGTCACCCGAGTGGGACGGGTATTCCCAGACGTGGGTCCCGTGCTCTCCATTCCACTGGAATCAAGCTATCCTGGCTGAAGAGGGGTGAAACCCCGAAACCGGTCCTAGGATGCTTGTTTCCAGTCCAGGGAGGACCTGGCTTGGCAGTTCGGGCTGGACTGTTCCCATGAGGCACAGGGTCAAGACTGATTTGCATATGGCTGGGTCTAAACTGGAATGGCATGGTGAGCAAAAAAACGATGGATTTAGGCCCAGATCGCTGTACTGGGGTGAATGTATGACATTGTTCTGCATTCTGTCCATCAATTGTTCTTTTTGCATTTTTCACTAACCGTAGGCAAAGCAGAGAAAATATTTGACGCTCTCACACTCGTGTACCAAGCGAACTTCCAAGCCATTTGCTCTGGAGCACAACTCTTGTGCACAGGCTCATGACTGCCTTTCTTTAAACAATTCCAAATTTACTGGTAGATACAGTGGAAGGGTACTTTAAGAACCTTAACACTCTCAACCGGATACATTCAAAGTGCCAGGTACATCCACCCTCAGCCATTCGCACTGAAACGTATGTCTGTATTCTTTATTTTACTAAAAATATCTAGGATTTAGTCAGAGAATTTGCGATCTCATTTCAATATTTCTCAGTGGTCATTTGTAAGGTATTCACCAATGCTAAACTCTACATCAGTCCAGAAGAAGCTAGTATTTTATTTACTTAACCCTCGTAGGGATTCAGTAGTTTGGTTTGAGTTTCTCATTTTTGTTGGGCCTGTAACAAAGAACCGTGATCTTGTCGTATGGCATGGACATGCATTAAAAACAAAACTGGGTATTTGTATTGGATTTAGCTTTTTGGCTTTTGCGATTCATACCTAGTCAACAACCGTGGATATTTCATGGTTGTAGGGTTGCTAAAATGTTCTTTTAACAGTGGAAAAGAGAAATAAGCAAATACACACAAACCTACCCCATCCACCTGCGTTATGTTGGTCTGTTCAATTTTGAGGTGATTACATTACCTCATGCATTAGTTTTAGATTTAAAATATGTATTTTTGTATGTTTATTTTTGCCATTTCAAATGTGGCTATTATGATGGCAGTGTAACATGGTTCCTTTGTTCTGATCTTTATTGGGGGAAAAAACGGTGAAATTTTGTTGCAAATTTATGTACTGTGTTCTTATGAGCTCCATTGAAATCAATGGAGTGGCATTGAGGTATAAACACTGGTAAAGGCCCTTCCGCTATCAGTAGTCGACTGCACTAAATTACAAACTATGACTCCATTTCAGAGGACTGAGAGAGAGATAGTCTGCTCAGTGAATGAAGAGGAAGCTTCGCCTTCCCTTTACTAGGTGCCCTGTTGTCGCTCATGCAGTGGTTGTATTAGCCTCTGGAGGAAGGAGGGGAAGCCACCTCTGCCCATGACTCAGTGTTTTGTTAAAAGCAGGATCAAATGAACTTGGCAGAGCAGAGAGTGAGGCAGGCGCTTGCCCTCTCTTCCCTCAACCCTGTTTATTTTGAAAGTCATTTGCTGCTGGTGTCATACATTGTTGTTAATTGACACTGGGAGCTGTGGGAAGAGAGAGGGAGAAATTGAAAACTTCTAACCTTTTATCCCGCTGCAGCAGGTTATAGAGATATTATATATCGCAGACCTGCCCATTAATAACTCGCAGAGCATCATACAACATTCTCAATCTTTGTACTCTTGAGAGTAGAGACATTGGTAAAGATAAGCTAGTCCTGTTTTGCTCTTGGTAGGCAGACCTTTTTCACATCCCTTCGGCAAAGTTATGCTGTCCAACAATCGGCGATTTATTAATGAAAAGTATACAAAACCTAAACATTCAGATTTCAATCAGTTCCCATTGTTAGCTGCACTTTGAAGAAAACCGCTTCTTCAAGCTATTTACACGTTGATGGCAGTACTTGAACATATTACACAGCTACTCGTTGTATATCTTGCACACACGCATGCATATATAAATAATATATACATATATTCTTCCCCCCCCACCCCCAAAATCACAATTACTTGCAGACACATGGTTTGATTGTGGATCATAGGACTAAGTGCATTTATATAGAACCTAATCATCCAGATTCTCTAGGCATTGTTCAGCATAACACTAGTTTATAACCATATGAAACAACAAGGCTTTCCCACTCCTCTCAGGCAGTGCCTCTACATTTTAGCCCTGAAATGCAGGGGAACGAGTATGAGGAGGTATCTGCCTTGGCTCATCATTCTTCCTATCACCCAGGATGGTCAGAGCAGCCGTAGTGCTCATTGTGAAACGTTGGCACTGACACATACCACCTGCACTCAAGAATCCCAGGCAAATAAGATGTTTCAGGCTGGATTGGTCTAAGCCCGAATGTGCCTCTATTTACCTACTACTTCTCACATTCAAAGTTTGTTTAGATGTGGCAGTGCATTATTGTTTGTAGTATGTTCTTACTGAAAAGTAATCCTGATATCTTTTTTTTTTGTATTTCAGCAATACCGTTAAATTCTTGAGAGCCTTCCACTTATATCCACTGCTGGTAATTTTTTTTTTTTATCATCATCTTCGGGGTCAAAAGGCAATCTTAATAGCTCATCTCCTGAAATATGTGAGGTAAGAATTCTTTCTGTTGCAGATTAACAATCTTAAATGTGGTCGTTTTGAGTCATCTGAATGACAGTTAAGAGATATGGCAACTTTTGTGGCAGGGTTCACTGTCCCCTAATTACTGTAGTCCATTTGTTCTGACAGTATTTAACTATGTTCTGTCACAAGGGACCTCCACTGCAGACTTAAACGTTGTATGCTGCTGGGATAGTGTGTGCATGTATGCTATCCCTTAACCCTACTCTCACATATGTGCTCTCTCAAACATCTTGCACGAATATCAGTCAATATCACACATCTTTACCCTGCAGGCATTACAACACGTTCACCTTTACATCATATTGTAATACCACGCAGGGCTTTACCATGCAATTGTAAATAAAACAATTTGCATATATACGCATACAAGCATACATACATATATATATATATATATATATATATATATATATATATATATATATATATGTATATATATGTATTCACTAAAAAACAAAGGTTACAGGGATGTTATTGTTAGGAAATAGAATTTTAAAAAACTTAGAAATTCACTGAAAAAAGCAAAGGTTACAAGGACGTTATAGATGGGCTCCAATTTCACTCGTCCAAAACCATTGAAATTCAGCAGTTATAGTTACCTGAGATAACTATAACTTACGCCCCCACAATGCGCTGCTCATGACCTCACATATTACATCACTCATGACATGGAATGAGAGCCTAAGTATAGCATCCCTGTAACCTTTTGTTTTTTATGCTGAATTTTTAAAGTTTTTTTTTTCAATTTTATTTCCTAACTTTAACCTGTAACCTTTCAGAGTGGGTGTGTGAGTAGCTGATTAGGTTGGTGTGTGAGTGGTTGTATGGGTCTGTGAGTGGGTGTGTGAGTAGCTGGGTCTGTACAGTGAGTAGAGAAAGGGGGCAGGGCCTCCGAGTTCTCAGCAGTCCCGCTGTGTGGGACTTACTGGTGGTAACAGTAGGGTTTCTTGGCCCCCAAGGACTCTCGGCATCCAAGTGTACCAGGAGGTGTGTTTGCAGAGTGATGGAGAAAGAGGGCGGGGCCTCCGAGCTCTCAGCAGTCCCGCTGTGTGGGACTTACTGGTGGTAACAGAAGGGATTCTTGGCCCCCAAAGACCCTCCGCATCCTAGGGAACTTTATCCTCCAGTGAGTAGTGGGCCAGGAGGCACGTTTGCAGAGTGGTGGCTAAAGAGGGCGAGGCCTCTGATGAGCTCTGTTAGGCTGTCATCGTATCCCTCTTGGAAGATTGTGTACTGCCAGTAGTTTCAAAAGCACATGCCTGACTCCAAACGCAGGAGGCACGAAAGTGTGTATACCAGGGCATAAACACTATCACTCGTTTTTTTCTTTTTTTTCTTAAACAAAAAGAACGCCCCGTAGATGTAGCGTTTTTGTAACTAAATAAAGTTGTTTTGTAAAGGTCGGCACATGTAAACAAAGCAACACAGCAGGGACTGTGAGGTTGCTCTGGAGCTGAAGTCGATTGTAATTCTAATAGTTCATCTAGTACTAGAAACCGCAGCAGCGAGAAGGAGCCGTCTTCATCCAGAAATCTGTGATGACACGAATCCTCCTATAGAGAAGACACCGAGACTACAAAGAGGTGAATCTCTACCAAAGAAGGGTGCTTCCTTCTTAACTGTAAGAAGCCAGCGCTTCTTTGTTTGTTGGAGATGTCCTCATTTTCTTTGGCATCAACAATGCATTTCAAAAATGGACTGGAAACGCACTGGAGGCCCTTTTGGTAAACTGTCCTTCATCCTGGCAAAAGACGGGAAGACCATTGCATACTTCTAAGGTGGACAGGATAGTGCCAAACTGGCGGAGCTTCAGGCAATTTTGCATATTTGAATACTTTGTCACTTAAACGGGGAAGGAGAGGATGCACGATTTTCCCCCGCCCCCTACCCCCATCCCCAGGGCCTGGACTCTTCTTGCTGGGTGACCAGGAGCCCACCCAGAGCACCCAATGTGCAATGTTGGGGGCTGCGGGGAGCCTTAATGCCCATAAGATCCCTGGCATTGCTCCCTCACGTAATTAACTGCTAAACATGCAACTTCCTGGAACAATCATTTCATCTGTTTCCCTGGAAACAGATGAAAAGTCTCCCAGCTATCTGGAGCAGTTTTCCTGCTCCCGCCAGTTGGGAGTGGACTTACTGTTTGCTCTCGCTTGCTGGGAGTTCTCATAGTTCCTGCCTAGCAAGAGCAAATAGCTATGTCCCGGGCCATAGGGAGCTGGCTCGGGGCTGGGGGGATGTAGCGGGCCACAGGGCCATTAGCAGCTCCTTTCTGTTTGAAGGGTCTGCCCCAGGGAGGTAATGATCCCTGGGGCCGAATACGGCCCGAGAGGGGGATCCCTCCCCTTTTAGCTTATATTTTTGGCCCCGGAGAGGTGGTGGTCCCCGGGGCTCTTAAGAGCCCCAGGAGGGTGCCAGCGTGCGGCCCCACCTCCCTATTTTAAAGCATGGCCCCCCTGAGGAGCTGGCCCACCTGGGGGCTTACATAAAAGCAAGCGGGCAGATCGCACTTTTTTTTTTTTTTTACTGTAAATTTGTGAACATTCACGATTTGCACGGCAAAAATAATAATTTTAAAAATGCTTTTTTGTTTTGTTGGGGTTCCTGGGACACCCCAGCACCAAGACTAGGGAGTCAGGGTATTCCGATCCTGCCACCTTTTGTTTATTTTTTAACTTTTTTTAGGACTCTGCTGAGTCCAAAATGGCTGCCAACGTTTCCTGGTTGAAGTGTTGGCAGCCAACCTGGTTGAAGTGTAGACAGCCAATCCGATCTCAGCACTGGCACAGGAGGATTCGCGGAGCATCCGCGTCCCTAGATATACAAATTTGGATTTTCTTTAATATCTCCGAAACTACTGAACGGATTTACACCAAATAACAAAGGGGGCCTTATGGACCAAGAGCTATCGTTCTGCTAAATTTGGTGTAATTCCGTCCAGCGTTTCAGGCTGTAGCCATGTCTAAAAAATCTATGGGAATTAATATGGGAAGCACACTTTCTTTTTAAATCGCCCCCTTTTTTTTTTTTTCTCGGCCCCTGCTTGACGGATCACCCTGAAACTTCCCATGCCCAATAACGCTCACCTGCACATTTTTGGGGGAAATTTTGTGAAGGTTCATTAAACAGCGCTAAAGTTATGGGCAAATTGAAAACGCTTTTCAAATGGAAACTAGGTCCTAACTATAACTACCTACTGGCGACTATATTGAATATATTTTTTTTCCTCTCCACAACCGTTTTACATGAAACGCTTACTACCCTTAATGCTTAACCATCCCTAAGCCTTGACATTTTTTAAAAATCCTTGCTAACCCGTACTGTTACCCATCACTGAACCTTAACAATCCCATACTGCCCGAACCCTAAAATACCTGTACTACCCATACCCTTATCTGAACCTTGTAAAATCCTTACTTACCCATAGCCTTACCCATTGGTGAACCTTAAAAATATTCTTCAAACTATTACTGCCCAGTACACTTACCTATCTAGAGCCCTAAATAACCTTTACTACCCAACAACCCAACCCATCCCTGAACCCTAAAAACTATTTAAAACCCTTTCTACCCCATACCTTCACCAATCCCTGAACCCTAAAACCCCTTACTATCCTGTACACTTACAGATCTCTGAATCCTAAAAACCCTTACTACTGTGTACCCATCCCTGAACCTTAAAACAACCCTTCTTACCCGTACCCTTATTTATTCCTGAACCCTAAAAAACTCTTAACCCCTACTACTCCATTTCCATCCTTGATCCCTAAAACCCCTTCATAAGCATACGATTATTCATCCCTGAACCATGAAAACCCCTTAGTACCCCGTGCCCATCCCTGAACCCAAAAATACTCCTCAAACTCATGCTACCCCGCACCCATACCCTTCCCTAAAACCGCCTTTTAAAACTCTTACCACACTCAATCCGTATCCAGCTCTCAACACTTAAATCCACTTAATTTTTTTAAATGACTTGAAATAAAAAGATACCTGCGTGATAAAGTACCATAAAAAACCTGCATGGTACTTACCTGCGTGGTAAAGGCATGCATGGCAATGTCATTCAGGATAAAGACTGTATACCATCTTGCATTCTCACATGTAGCCCCAATTACTGACACACGCACGTTTTTTAACGTCCAGTCTCGCTTAGTCACTATGAAACACACAATTTGAACACTCCTGCACAAAAACAAACCTAAATATTCATTTTATTTTTGTGCCACTCCAGTGCCATTGAGTTCGACAGTTGGCTTTATCATTTCCAAACCCGATTGAATAAATTATGGAGACCCATTTTGGGGTTGGATGCCTACACATACTAGTTCTTTAACTGTAATCTCTGAAAAAACGAGCATTGTCAAATCCAATAGGTCTCTCCTGTGAGAGCTATTGGCAATGTTCAGTAGCCCTACTGTACAGCAGCGCAGATGCTTTGCAGTGTGGCTAGAACTAATTTTAAAAAGTGGAATGATGCAGCCAGGGTTATGCACCTTTTTAAATGATTTATTTATTTAAGTGCATTAGCGTTGGATGCATCATAGTCCTTTTTTATTATTTTTGGCCATGCTTCTATACACTATGGCTGCAAATCATTGCCAGAGTTGGCAAGTCCCATGTTATACAGCATGAATAAAAGGCAATGACAGAGCCCATAGTCTCAAGGATGAGACCATTGGCTATGCCAATGGTTGTTGGGTCTCGGCACAGCACCCCTGTGATTCTGAGCAAATCAGTTAATCTCCCCATACATGAAAAAGAGAAAAAATGACACTTGGCAAAAATGCTGTCACATAAAGAAATTGTGCCCATGTATTAGTGAAAATACATTTGGAAGTAGGTAACATCTGTAGTCACAATAAAAACAATTAACATCTGTCACAATGAAAATCCATTTCAAAGGAGAAAATGGCATCTTTGAAGTGTGTATGTGGTATAGTAAAACATAGCTACAAATAGCAAGAGACAAGGACGACGGAAGAAGAAAAAACAAAAGTAGTACCTCAATCACAGCGCGATCAGCGGAAGGACAGTAATCAGTACTTGGTCCATGCTCCAGCCGAAAGAAGAGTAAGTGAAGACAGCACATGCTGACCAATTAGAAGGCAACAAATGAGAGTGAAGATTAAGCCAACGAATGTTAAGCAATGGGTGGGCTGCAAGCCACTTGCATACAATATCTTTCGCAAGTGAGAGCGCATGAGCTGTTGCAGGGGAGACCTAATAAATAACTGGACAACACAAGCATCTGAAAATCTGGGTTAAAGACCCTAGACACATATATTCCGCTGTCTTTAACTCCTTGCTCTCCTTTCCTTCAAGAGATGGACAATAAAACAAAGTTCATTTGTCTCCTTGCCACCTGTTAGTGCAACTTAATGTTTGACTTTATAGATAATTGAAACCACTGGCCCTCAAGAGATGGAAAGGTCATTCGTTTTGCACCATGAGTGTCTGCACATCGGAATACTGAACATAAATCACTACAGGCCATTCCTCTGACTTTCCAATCAACTTTAGCAGGATGAGAAGAACCTAAAATATATTTGATTAACCAAAATTACATGCCTCAAGCCACAGATCTTCCTTGGTGTCTTGCACTGCAAGGAATGGTTTGGTATCAACAGACAGAATGTTTTTACTGCAAAATGTAAAAAGTTGCAGGAGCCTGCATTTCATTATTACCAAAACAATGAGCCATCGCACCTCATACCTGTCCAGAAAAGTTCTGCAATACGTGGTCGGCGGTCTCTATTTCTGTGGTAGACTTTATTAATTTCTCCCTCTCTTTTTAGATGTGCTGTCCAAAGCACAGAGCTTGCATGAGCCATTCTGATCAATACCTCTGTGCACAGAGGAGAATTCCCCCTATCCATAATGTGACACCAATCCCATTGAGGCCTTCTGCATTGAGCTCGATTTGCTGACTAACACCTACTGCACCTTCACTGCCCTTTGTTTCTTGTCTAAATGAACCACTGTCTAGGTTTAGTTCAAGATGTATCTCTGTAAAACGTATATTCCACGAACTGTGGATGGCACCTTGGGCATCTTGGCAATGGAGAAACAAGTCTCCTTATTACCCGAGGCTTCACTGTGATGTTCCACTCTGTTGACTACAGAACTGTCCTGGATCTCAAGGCACGGTGTTAAGGATACTCTACATCCACCCCTGACAAAGGCATTTTGGAGTCATTTAAGGCTCTTTTGTCCCCTATGCTCACTAGCCCTTAATTGTAGGAAACATGGATATCTTATTCCACCAGTACACAAACGATTCTCAACTGTATCTTAAGATCTGTACAGTAGGAAGGCGCCTATCCCTCCATGTGTATGGCAGCTATTAAGGACTGCATGTCTCGCCATTATTTAAAAGTGAACCCCCAGCACATGCATAGGCAGCCACACCCACACCAGAGCTCACTTACCTGCAAGCATGTGTGGTGCGGTTTGTCGGCAGTCTGCCTGGTGATCTCTGGGGCCCTTGATTTTCTTGCCACCTGCTAACTTGGCCCCTTTTGGTTTCTCAGCCATCCAGTAGGCAAGGCAAGTCTCTCCTGTGAGTCTCTCCTTTCTGGGTAACAGGATCATGGCCTGGACTTTCTCTTTGGAGTAAGTTTTTGACTGTCTCTGACAACAGTGGGGGCTAGTTCAGGGCCCTGGAGTTGGAGGGGTAAGAGGAGGGTGCTTTTCCCAAATCCTAAATTAGGCCTGCTACTTGCTTGGGTGTAGTTCATTCTGTGCTTTTGTGTGCTATTTTATGTAACACAGAAAGTGTGTCAAAAATATTACAAATGTTTGTGCACTGAATTAGTCCGTTACTAGTATTTAATCAAAGGAGGGAGAGAGAAGCTGAGATCCATTCGGCTTCCAGGCGAGAATCGGTAATCATAGGAGAATGGATCACTTGTACCTGTATTACAACCAGGGTCAGGTATGGTGACTGTCTAAAAAAAACTCAATCACGTACAGGAGTAGTCGAGCGGTATATCTTGATTATCCGCTTATTACATTAACGTTAAAACATCATCATCGGGTCTTTTTGGAAAATATGCTTTCCTCTACCCGGAGGTAGACCAACTGGTGATAACAGTAGTGATCAGTAATGAAACGTGGTTGAGTGAGGTGAGTTAAAATTACCTACATCTCCATACTAACAAAACTTGATTCAGTCAAAGATGGGGCAAGGTTAAAATCAGGGTGGTGCGCATACAGAAATGTTACTAATCTATAGCACCTGTTTGTCCATGTGAGTGGTCGACATGTTTCAGCCCTTCTTACGCCCAGCCGGGTCGGGAGGTTGCTAATTAAGCAGCCTGTAAGGGCAGGTAAATAACTTACCCTTCTTGATGGTTATTGGTCAAAAGTACCTATAACTTATATTTCCCAAATAGGGCTTCCTCGAGGGACCGGCGGGCTCAATGACCTGCTGACGGTGTCAGGTTGCACGACTTGTGCTCGCTCCGTAACCGATAACAATTAAGAAGAAGGGTAAGTTATTTACCTGCCCTTACAGGCTGCTTAATTAGCAACCTCACTTTTGCACAGGTCCTGAAGAAAGCCCCTGACCCGGCTGGGCGTAAGAAGGGCTGAAACATGTCGACCACTCACATGGACAAACAGGTGCTATAGATTAATAACATTTCTATATGCACACCACCCTGATTGTAACCTTGCCCCATCTCTGACTGAATAAAGTTTTGTTAGTATGGAGATGTAGGTCATTTTAACTCACCTCAACCACGTTTCATTACTGGTCACTACTGTTATCACCAGTTGGACTACCTCCGGGTGGAGGAAAGCATATTTTCCATAAAGACCCGATGATGATGCATTCACGTTAATGTAATAAGGGGATAATCAAGATATACCGCTCGACTACTCCTGTACGTGATTGAGGGTTTTTAAGACTGTCACCATACCTGACCCTGGTTGTAATACAGGTACAAGTGATCCATTCTCCTATGATTACCGTTACTCCGTTACTATACATAACAGAACGTCTCTAAAGATCTGTTACTGTAAAATGTGTAGATTATTCGTGTTTAAAAAGTTTGGTAACAGTAGTGATATTGATTGTTCCAAGATAATCCTGTTTTTATACATATCTCAAACACTGCAGATTGCATACAGAACCCCTCCAGCCCCTAGTCCTCCGAGGAGATGGCAGTTGTAGATAGCAGTGTGCAGTTTACTGAGTTAATCTTGGAACGTCAGCCTTTAGGCCCCCACCTACACATGAAATGCTCTCACCTATATTGGTCCAATGACTCAGGCAGTGAAGCAAGTGCAAATATCTGCACTGCTTCAAAGAACGCCATGTGTAAATACCAATTCGAGTACAGCACAGGCTGGCTAAGAAAGAGTTCACATCCACTGATAGAGTATCAGCAGTACAATAACAGCTCAATCGATGCCACCTACGTTCTTTGTGCTGATCCCTCCCATTTTGGGCGTGCAAATGTGGTTGAAACGCAAAAATTCACAATAGCAGGTCTTCGTGCGAAGTCGGAGACGAATGAAACGAAGAAATCGTGAGCTTAGTACATTTGCACCTATTTTCCTATCTTTCTACATTTCCTATTCCCTCTGTTTCTGTCCATTTAATAGCAACTTGTTTTTCTTACACAACACCTGTATTCCTTCCATTTGTCTTCATACTCCCATTTATCCTGTCCTTTTCCCTTTGGACACTGCCGAAAGGCAAATGCTGCTGTAAGTGTTAATAATAACTTCTACTGTATCCCCAGACAACAGAAATAGTTATCACCCTCACTGTTCAGAAGTGGTTTGGAAGCACTTGCGTGAGGGAAGATTTCCACATGGAATATCCGGCCAAGATGAATTGATATCACACTGGAGTGCAGGCTCCACCTCGAGCTTCAAACGACAGACACAGTAAAAGTAATCCATTAGTTTGTTGCTACTTGAAAAGTGTCAAAGCTGCATGATGGGCCCAAGCCTAAGGACAGTGGTATAGACTCCAGTTCTTTACAGATAACACCAAGTGGCCTCCTTAAATGGTCTTAATAAATTCCAGTTTGGTTCCTTGGCAGCCATACTGTAAGCTTTTACCAGATGAATCTTGGGCGCTCATCTGTTCAGTCACATCATCCTGTTCCACTTGTGCTTCACTAGCACCCTGTTTAGTAGCCTGGGTCTTTAGCAACAAGCTTGGTCTCCAGTCAGAAACTGTCTCAAGAAGAGGCCGATTTTCATTTTCTGCACCCACAGTTTTGTGTCCTACCCGATCTTTGGCTCACACTTTCACACGTCCCCATCAGAAAAGACCTGCAAGAGTTTACGTTCCTTAAACCACTCGCATGCAAGCAGTGACCATTCATTTCTGTTGCTATAGCCAGTGTTGGTGGATCTGAGTGTTCGCTGTCACTGGAGATTACTGCCTTAGCCATCCGGTTAGGTGTTTTAGGTATTTTCCCAGTTGCATGGTGCTCTGTAGCTGATGCCTCCTTTACCACCTTCATTTGTAGTTCCAAATTTCAGGGAGTTAACCTGGAAAAAACAGTTTTTATGGATTGTGTCTTGAAGAAATTAAGAATCTTGGTTTTCATCTCTTAAGTCTGTTTACTTTGTTCTGTGTTTTAGGTTAGAAGCTTCCCCAGTTCTGAGTAGACCGCTTTGTCAACTTTTTTTGTGTGCTTTTCTCCATGTGGTTATGCAGTAGCTAATGCTGAGCATCCCTTAGGATATTTATGGGTTCGGCCCATTTTATCCCCTCTGAGCTGGAATTGTATTTTTAGTAGGAATGCTGTCTCTTGATTTGCATCTGTTCTCTGTTTTTCCTCGTTGAATGGGTGTGGGTGCTACTTCTTTGATGTTCTCGGTTCATTCCCTTCTATTGCCTCCTTTTCTAGATTTTGCATGATTCGGTGTGATCACAGAAGTGTGCCTGTTGGCTGATAGTGAACTCCTTAATGTTTGTTGATACTGTATGTCTTTGATTGCATAATCGGTCATGCTGCTGCCTAGTTAGGAGGCCAGTGTACCAGATAATCATGTCGGGCCTGTTGCTCCCTGTAACTGGGCAAATGCTCCCAACAGAAAAACAGTAGAGAGTAAGAGATGCACAAGACTAGATCGCCTTCAGTGACCTCGGTAGTGATTTGCCACAAGTTTGCCTGATTTTACATTAATGAACAATCATTGTTTCAGACTAAAAACAAATGCACCCTCTTAAGAATGCACCCATTTTCCATGGCAATCTGTTTTGTACTTGCCAAAAATTTTACTCGCAAGCCACGGTGGTATGGACAAAAATACTCTAATTTCAAAATCATATCTTGATGATTGAGAAGCTGTATTTGAATTGTCCTAGTGAGTGCCCATGCCCTCATATTAAGGATTTTAACTTCCACCGATTTGCATAGGTGTAGTAAAAAGTGTTGTATTATGTTTTCTTAACAATTTGTTTTTGTTGTTAGCTGTACTTTTATGAGTGTTGTACTCCAGGATGTCTCGGTCTCCCTCAGTGGGCATGCTTTCACTGTCTGTAACTCGCATTAAGGTCTCCAATTATGAGAATATTTTCCTTTCCTTGGTAGTGGAAGCTCTTTGACTCCACGATGTGATATGTCTCTTTTGTTTAGTAAGTGCACTGAAGTATGTCTTTTAGTTAGTACAATGCTATTGATATTTTGAATGATGAATGCCTTTTATTGGTAATAAATGAATTGCTAGTTTTTGTGTACCAGAGTTAATGCCCCTAATTCCCTTCTTCCTGTTTGTTTATGGATTTTCGGGGAATGTTTTACCAAAGATTTCCTCCCTCTCCAACATCTGAGCTGTGTTGCCAGGATGGTAAAGCACTCCGTCTGTT
The DNA here is from genome assembly GCA_963921515.1 of Calotriton arnoldi. Taxonomy (NCBI): domain Eukaryota; kingdom Metazoa; phylum Chordata; class Amphibia; order Caudata; family Salamandridae; genus Calotriton; species Calotriton arnoldi. The sequence continues at coordinate 22,244 of CAWUFW010015882.1, read as the reverse complement.
GATAATGCTTGTTGCAATGCTCAAGGTCTCTTGTGTTTTTGTTGGTTCTCTGTAACGGTATTGGTGAGGGTATTTCAGGAATGTCCCTGCATGCAGCAAGGGAGATGGCTGGCCCATAACTTGTCTGGTGGGTGGGTTGTGGACACTTCAATGCAGAGGATGCATGTGCGATCGCTGCATGGGCAGTGCGCCAGTCTCGCTTTCTTTCTTATGCAGTCGAATCTATTGCAGGAGCCAACTCTGCCAGGAGCTTTTTCTCTCCCTTTTTTCCACGCCTGTATCTATCTTCAGCTCTCCCTCTGTGCCCAGGCCCCCACCCCACCCGTTTAGGACACAGCCTAACTTGAGACACATTCTTTGTCTCTCTCTCTTGAATGTTTTTTCTACTTTCCCTTTGGTGTATTTCCCACTGTGTGGTGTAATCGTCTCTCACTCTGTCTCACTCATTCTCTTCATCCTTGGAGATATCGCTTACACTCTCTCTCTGAGGCGCACTTATTCTTTCTCAGTTGGACACTCTCTTCATCTTTTTCTCCCAGTGGCGGCCTGTCGTTAAGGGCGGAGGGGCCCAGCTTACCCCCTTTTTCCAAACATGAAGTGTCTGTCAGGCTCAGCAAAGGTCAGCCTGACAGATACTCTTTGTCAGGTCAGGCAGCTAGGCGCTGCACTTGTGCTAAATGCCCAGGCGCCTGGCTACCTGAGCTGAACTTTGCTGGGCTGAAGATGTCAAAGCCCTGGGGGCATGACCTCCTTGGCATGGCAACGTTTTTGGTGGTCTACCCCCTTATGACAAGGGAGAGGGTCACTGATAGCCTCGGACCTGGGTGCTCCAGTTTTAAGCCCTGAAGTGCCCAGGGCAGAGTGTCATACAGTGACACTCGTCACAGAGTGGAGTGGGGTCAGCAATATCACTGGCCCCATCCCACTTTGTGATGAGGTAGGAACTGCTCCCTCCTGTCATTGGCTGACCCATAACCAGGTCAGCCAATGAGAGGCTGCAGCAGTCCCAATCATCCAGAATCACCTATGCTTCCCTCCTGCCACCCAATGTCACAGCCAGAGGCCAAGTAAGTTTGTTTTTTTGTTTAAATGTTTGGTGTGACTGTGTCTACATTATTCTGTAGCACATACAGCCACCACACAAACAAGGATCCTACTGATGTAGAATAAGTAGTGATATTTAGGCTCCCAAGAATCTGTGTTCAGTTCAAAGAGGATACCTAGCATCCAGTAGTTTGTGTCACACGAAGTCAGGACCATTTAAGTAAGTGACTGGTTTCACAGTTTTTAGATCTGGATCGACAGCACTTCTGCAAGAGCTTTTGTCACTGCTCGACTAACGAAACAGGCATACAGTGAGCCTCGGAGGAATAACCATCTCTCACCTTGTGCTGTGGGCTTACTTTTTCTCCCTCCAAGTGAGTGATTCTATTGAAGTTTAGTAGCAGCAGCTGGCACAGACCATTTTTCACCTGAAAACAATCAGGAATCACAGTGCGTTTTGCCACATTCCATCCTTTGTCACACATGGAGTCTAAACACAAAACATTTTTTAGTGCATCACATGAAATGAATGCATTTTAATGGGTTTGTTGAGACTTGAGTGTGAGCCTGACCCTTCTCTATCTTTTTGCAGATAGATGTTGCCTGATCCCAAGATAGCCAGCCTAATGTCTTGTGAGGTTAACAAAAGCTGCAATCAAGCAAGACTAAGGTTGGCCATCCTGGGTCAAACCACCACCCTCTTGTCAAAGTGCAAAAACCCACAGTTCTGTCATGTTGATTAGCATCATTTTTTTCCCTCTGCACGATTCACTTTTGGACGAAAGGGGAAATCTACACTTCCACCAGGCTGTCGAACATGTTGCCTACCTCCGGATCAACAACAGGACCCCTTCTGTGGATTAGGGTGTTGTTGGAGGCCCAACAGGCTCAAGTTAGACTGTTTTGAAAGACATTGAGGGAACCTCTGAACCCATGGGGATTCTGGGTACATTGGAGGCAAGCAAATATCAGAAAACCTGTGACCTAGAGGAATCTAGACACTAGAGTATTCTCTCTGTGAAGTAACAGATGAAAAGGTCACATGATGGCTTACTGCATGCCATTGAAATCCGTTTCAGTGAGAAGATAATACAAGCATTGGCATAGCCAATAGGTCTCGCCTTTGGGGCCTTATAAGTGTTTAGCCAGAGCTATTGACTTTGCCAATGTCTTCAAGCTGTGCTGTAGAGAAGTGTGGCTCCTGTGCGGCATGCTGAAAAGTTATAATAAAGTGTCAGAAGCATTTTTGTTACTTTATATATGACCAAGAAGGCATTATGTAAAACTGAACGACCATATTAAAAAAAGTATTTACAATAAAAAATTCTCAGTTCTTTTGTTCTTGCAATGCTGGCAACTTGTTTCTGCCTATTGCAATGGTTGTTTGTTAAAGCTTTTTTTTTTTGAGGGGGCATAAACAATCTGAGGGTGAAGGTTGGGAACTAGTACCTGTATTATAACACTAGCAGCGGCCAGACGCTAGGGGAGAATCAACAGATGCCAGATTCCGAGAGCAGGCTGAGGTGGTGCTGAGGTGGTAGTGGTGGTGGTGGTGACTGTTGCGGAGACGATGCTGAGGTGATGCTGAATGATACTCGGGTGTTGCTGAGTGATACTGTGGTGGTGCTGAGTGATACTGTGGTGGTGCTGAGTGATACTGTGGTGGTGCTGAGTGATGCTGTGGTGGTGCTGAGTGATGCTGTGGTGGTGCTGAGTGATATTGTCTTGGCGCCGAGCGATGCTGTGGCGGCGCTGAGCGATGCTGTGGCTGCGCTGAGCGATGCTGTGGCTGCGCTGAGCGATGCTGTGGCTGCGCTGAGCGATGCTGCGCTGAGCGATGCTGTGGCTGCGCTGAGCGATGCTGTGGCGGCGCTGAGCGATGCTGTGGCGGCGCTGAGCGATGCTGTGGCGGCGCTGAGCGATGCTGTGGCTGCGCTGAGCGATGCTGTGGCTGCGCTGAGCGATGCTGTGGCTGCGCTGAGCGATGCTGTGGCTGCGCTGAGCGATGCTGTGGCTGCGCTGAGCGATGCTGTGGCTGCGCTGAGCGATGCTGTGGTTGCGCTGAGCGATGCTGTGGTTGCGCTGAGCGATGCTGTGGTTGCGCTGAGCGATGCTGTGGTTGCGCTGAGCGATGCTGTGGTTACGCTGAGCGATGCTGTGGTTACGCTGAGCGATGCTGTGGTTACGCTGAGCGATGCTGTGGTTACGCTGAGCGATGCTGTGGTTACGCTGAGCGATGCTGTGATGGCGCTGAGCGATGCTGTGCTGGCTCTGATTGATGCTGTGCTGGCTCTGATTGATGCTGTGCTGGCTCTGATTGATGCTGTGGTTGCGCTGAGTGTTGCTGTGGTTGCGCTGAGTGTTGCTGTGGTTGCGCTGAGTGTTGCTGTGGTTGCGCTGAGTGTTGCTGTGGTTGCGCTGAGTGTTGCTGTGGTTGCGCTGAGTGTTGCTGTGGTTGCGCTGAGTGAGAGATAGAGTGAAGATATAATGCCCAATTAGAGAGGGTGGTGAGAGAGAAAGAGAGAAAGGGTGTACATAGAATAAAGAGTGGAGCGGGATAGAGAGAGAAAGAAGGGGAGAGAGAGTGAATGAAGGAGTTTGAAAGAGAAACAGATAAAGGGGTGAGAGAGAATGAAAGGCTAAAAAAGATAGAGAGGGGAGAGTTAATTAAGTAGAGAGAGAATTAGAGAGGGGAGAGAGAGAGAGAAGGAGAGAGACAATAAGAGTGGGGGTGTGGAGTTTAAATAGAGTGAAGAAGTGACGCGGAAAAAGTAACCTTAAATATAGCTTTGTGCGAATAAATATTTTTTTTAAAAACAGTGAGACACAAAAATACTGGTAATTAGGCTGTGACTCCCAATATAAAACAAATAGCGATATAAGGTGAAATCAACCCACCGAAGCAATATTTCTAACTAGACAAAAAAAGCTTGCATTTCAATGCTAATCGCTGTTGTTTTTCATGTGACTGTAGTCCAGGGCCCTCAGTTGGTAATGTGAGCTGCTGCGGCGATTGAAACATCAGAGTCCAGAGAGTTAATGAGCCATGATGAGGAAATGAGGAAGAGATAGCAAACCCAGATGGCAGCTGCGCGTGCACGCCATCGTGAACTCCAGCTGGTCGCCAGCCGAAAGCCAGTGTTTGCACTTCCAAAACCCGCTTACTAAAACTCTAGGCTAGACCAGCGCAAGCGCTGGTGCAGGCCGAGACCTAAAAGGAGATTAAAAACCTAGGAGTCTGGCTGGATTCTACTCTTTCTTTCGAGAGACACACTAGGAAGGTTGCAGGGAAGTGCTTTGGAATTCTCTGAATGTTGAGAAAAACTTTGGATATCCTCCCTACTTCAGCCAGGAAAATCCTGGTCCACGCCCTTGTAACGTCCCAACTGGACTATGGAAACGTCCTCTATATAGGAGCAACAAAAAAATTGTCATAGGCTGCAATCTATCCAGAATGCGGCTGCCCGCTTAGTTCTGAATCTACCTAGGAAAGCTTCCTCTGGAAAAGCTCTTGGTTCCTTACATTGATTGCCTATTAACAAAAGGATCCTTTTTAAAGCCCTGTGCTTTTGTCATCGGAGTCTGCAGGGCAAAGGCCCGAGCTACCTTCATGATTTACTTGGCCCTTATAATCCAGTCCGATATCTCAGATCAACCGGAACTTACCTGGTCTAAGTTACCAAAGTCCAAAAAGCAAGAATGGGGGCGTGCTCATTTGGTTACTTGGCAGCCAAAAACTGGAATGCACTGCCTCTCTCTCTCCCTCCGCGCTGAGTCATCTGAGAATTTTTTCTGGAAAAGATTAAAAACCTGGCTTTTCCAGCTCTGAGGTCTGTGCCCATCTTTCCTTGTTCTCCATACCCCAGCACCCCATCCTTTCTGAAGAGTGGTCTTAGCGCGGGGACACACCAGTTGGTGTAACCAGGCGCTTTATAAGTGGTATTATTGTTATTATTTCCACAGAGAGCCTTTTTGGTAAGCTAATAACTTTGACCCTGTTTGACGAATCTTTACTGCGCTTAAAAAAAAAAAACGGTCCTCCACCTCAGCTTTTTCCTGGAAGTTTTGGGGTGATCTGTTAAGCAGGGGCGAGGTAGTACCAAAACACAAAATCCTTGTGCATTTCCCATAGAATTCTTTAAGACACGTTACACCAAAAACTGCTGAACAGAAATTATATCAAATTTGTCAGGAAGACTGTTTTGTGTTGTGATTTGGTGGAAATCCGTTCAGTAGTTTTTGAGTTATTAAGAGCCGAAAACAATGGTATATTTTGGCAGCTGGGCTCGTGAGCGTCCCGCAACAGTGCAAATTCAAAAATGGAGGCCTACGATTGGTCAGTTAATCCCATAAGCTCGGAAGAGAGAGCACTCAGATTGGCTGACTGTTGAAATTTTAGAAATGAAATTGCCGCCATTAATGCTTACTGTGAAAAATTGGAGGTGTTGTGGAAATGAAATAAAAAAAGCTATATACGGGGGCAGCAGAAAGTCATGGCGTCCCCTAGATTACAATAGGATGTTTTTAAGGGATAACTACTGGGAACAAAATAAATGTATATTGTTTTAAGCTAATTTGTATGATCTTGCGGGACTGTGAATAGTAAAATGGAGTAGATGACTTCTCAAAACACTACTAGTATGAATGCATATTGTGGTCCTTGTTTTTGAGAAGTGTGCAAGAGATAAGGACTGTGCTGAGTAGACGGTATATATATATTTTTTTAATGTTATGATCTTGCAAGTCTTGCAGGATCATGAAAAGTAAGAAGGAGTAGGTGATGTTTGAATACACTCTGGTATGCACACTTGTTACTGTAGGATGGAGACTTACTGGAGATGGCATTTATCACAGTTTAATATTTACGCCCATTGGCTTGGGAAGAGTTGCGAGTAGAGTTCAGGCTCTTCCCACACCATATTACGCACACCCATCATCTGAGAGGTCTGAAGGAGAGGCCATGCCACCCACACACCCGTCATTTGTGAGAGGTTTGACAGGAGAGGACAGTCCCTCCCCACACACAACTACGCACATGTGCCATCTGGGAGAGAGGTCTGAAAGGAAAGGTCAGTTAATCTACATACCCTACTACGCACACCAATCACCTGAGGGAAAGGCCAGTTCAACTACACACTGTACTACGCACACCCGTTATCTGAAAGAGGCCGGTCCAACTACACACCCTACTACACTCACATTCATCATCTGAAGAGAGCGGTCTACCAGGAAACGCCAGTAACATCCAACACACCGTAGTATGCACATCTCTCATTCGAGAGGTATGAAAGGAGAGGCCAGTCCATCCCCACTCACTGCTACCCTTATTTTGTTAGCTCGCCTAACTCGATTTTTACAGTACTAAAATGAAGGAAAAATCAGCCACCATTCACAGAAATCGCAGAATGTGGTTGACTTACTTTAGGTCTAAAACCTGCCAAGATGTTAAGGCAGCCCTTCAGTCGCTCGCCAATGCAATTCAAGTTACCCTCGCTAGTGGTGGTCTCGCAGCTTTAACCATTTCCCAAGGCCAACAAACAAGAACCCAGTTAGCTATAAAAAAAAAAAAATGTTTAAAACACACCACACAAATGACTATCTGTGCGCCCTCGAACACAGGAGAGGACACCGCTTTGGCCAATATAACCCTATGCTGTTAACACCGAGGAGACACAAGACATCTCAGACCCACCAAACATTTGACAATGACAAGGATGTTAAAAGCTTCCATGCACAATGACTACTTCCTACAAATATTTCTTCGGGAACGTACTCGGAAAATATTCAAACAGCCTGCCAAAAACTAACATCGTGCAAAGAGTTCGGACAAACAGACCAAAGAATCGTAGCGCAGAGACAAATAAAATGCACTCAAGTGAGAACTGCGCAAATAGATGTAAACATCAGCCATTACACGGAGGCAGCCCATTCTCCCGCGCATTGTACAAAAACGCGCCATCCCCATTTGCGTGAAACGCAGCCCATCAGAATGCAGATACAGTGAAGACAGAGGAACGGAAGGCACGTGTTCAAGAAATCCTTTCGTCTTAACAATGCAAAACCGACCAGCTCTTTCATACTGCGAAAGGGCAGCAAAAATGTTGGGTCATGTAACCGGCATCGCTCGGGCCTGGGGCCAGCAGCCTTGACAGGAAGAGCCGGCTTCGGCACCACACTGACAGCTAGCTGGCAAAACACTGGGGTCCATCACGATACCGGATCGGGCCTGGTGCGGGTGGGAGAGGAGACCACCGCTACCCGCAGTGTGCGCGGGTCGCTTTGTACCGCTCTTCCTGACAGAAGTACCTCTAGCTCACAACGTACCTGATGCGTTTCCGGGATTTGGGTAGTTTCTCTCCGTTAACAGCGTCCAGACCCCAGCAGCTCGAAAAACAGAGTGGCCCGGCCATGCGAAGGGGATCACAGTTAGCGAGCAGAGTGTGCCCCTTGAAGCACTTGCCAGTGCTCCGCGGGCGCTGCTGAGTTTTTGCCCTCAGACGCAAGCTCAGGAGGAGGAGACTGCAGAGGCTGGGTGGCTCGCAGCGCGCTCGCTCCTATTAGCTGCAGCTGGGAACGTGAGTGGCCCCCTAAAATACGCCCATCACGTTTCAAAAGGTAGGCAAAGTGTCAGCTCGCGATCTTTCGAAGAAGTGGACGCGATGAACGTTTTTTCTTCTGTGCTCTAAATTAATGAATCCCGCAGCAGACGATTATAAATAGGACGATATTTGGTATTGAGTGGTGAGCAAGGGGAAATAGGCCAATGCGGAAGGAAATGGAGAGATGCAATTACAGTGTCATGATGAACAAGGACAACAATGGAGGAGCGGGGGCGGCGAGCGCGGCAGCCTGCTCAGCTGACCAGACGCTCGTGCGTCATGGCCTTTTGCCGGCATGTGTTTACAATTATCGCGCACGCGTCTGGGCACGATAATTGGAAACACATGTTTGCCGCGCGTACCCATCCCAAAAAGGCCAGCCACGACGCACGAGCGTTTGGACTGCTTTTGAAACTCACTCACTTACTTAAAGTCTTCGCCTAGCAGCGCTTGCGCGCTACTCGAGGCTCGACCTAAAAAGACTATTCGTAGCATGTGTTGGCCATAGATATATATGCTTAGGAATATCCTGCCATCTAGTGTTCGGCTCGCACGATTACAAGTTGTTTTTCTTCAAAGAAGTCTTCAAGTCACGAGGTATGGTGACTCGTCCTCCGGTGTGCATTGCGCTTGTTGCTTGGCACCTTTGTTAGATAGTTTTTTCCGCCATCAAGTTTGGACGTCAATATTGCAGCTCTGGGACCGAAGCTTACTTCCTCACCGAGGCCTTTGCGGCGCTCGTTTTTCTCTCCATTCCAACACATTTCCCTTCTGAAAGACATCAACTGGCGTTATTGGTCATTTCATGGCACCCCCGGCCTTCCAAAACTACTTTGCCTTCATCCTACTGGGCAACTTCCACGAGGAATGGAAAACGCACCCTTCAGCTTTTGCCTCAAATGCAAAACAAAGTACTCTCCGCAAGACCAACATGAAGTGTGCAATCTAGGTTTGTCATCGGAACACGAGGAGACTTCCTGTGAGGTGTGCTTGGCGTTCCGGGCGAAGGAAACCCCTCGACAGCGAAGGGAGAGTCGTCGGGCCCACACCACCATGCAGCAATGCACTGAAGAGACACTGGATACAGGTGGATCAGTCGCCAAACCCCGAACAAGAAACAGGAGACACGAAGGCGCAGACAGGGCCACCAGATGTGTGGATACTGCTGATTAGAAGTGGGGACAGCTCATACTCTGCACACAGGGGCAATTAAGTACCTCGGCAAAAGCCACCCAAACCCCTACCAAACCGGTGTTCGGAGCCCCACTGCCCTCGGGCCATGGAGGTCTCCACCAACAGGCGCACAAGCACAAATCCACTCCGCCTGGAAAGTCTTCGACTAGCGTCCAAAAATATAAAGCACCGAAACATACCACCAGCACCGAAACATACCACATCGGCACACTGGAAGTCAGGCAAAGACTCTGAGCTGAAGCAGCGCACATTGGATCCCAAAATGCCTCGAAACCTAAAGATGGTTCTTTTTCAAAGACCTTGGCATAGATACTGCACTGAAAGCACATACTCAGAAGGCTGCAGCCTGTACAAAAAGCACTTCGACGTCTTCTACATCTGCGCCTAAAAACACAAAAAGCAGCACAGAGCCATGCCAAAAACAGTTGCAGCACATTCTTGAGCACTTGCAAGACAAACTAGACAAAAGACTGTTTGTACACCCAGGCAATGAGAAACTAGGCACCAAACCACCACCAACTGTTTCCTTTCTGCTTCATGAAAGAAAGAACACATTTGAGGAGGACATTGCTGGGCCTGAACCAACCCATCAACCAAAGAAGGACAAAGAGGCACAAGCCCCATGTTTCCCTTTTCCTCTTTCTCCTCCTCATCTTTCACCTCCTATTCCATCTTCACCTACTCTACCTTCAAGGCCAGTGCAGACACTCTCTCCAGAACACTTGCCTTCTGAGCAGCCACTTTTTTTCACCAAATCAGTCACCTACTGGTGATGATCAACCTGAGGAATACAATATCCCTTATTTCACAATCCCAAAACTGCTACTGACGCATGGGATATTTGATACTGATCCACTGAATGATACAGATCCAAACATCTATCCATCCAAATCCTCACCACCAGACGATACAACATCGTAACATGTTCTTATCAGTAGAGCTGCTGCATACCACAAAGTTACCCCTACTTGCTATCCCACAAGAGGATGATTTCCTGGTTAAAACGCTGAATTGATAGAGCAGCTCAGTCACTCCCTATGCTTAAATGTATTTTGTTTTCCTCACACAACATATTTAAGCAGCCAGTTAAATCTAGGGTAGTCGCCCCTCAAATTGAAAAGAAATATAAAGCATGCCCATTGGACCCTGACTATATAATGGGCCAAATCGCACCAGATTCATTAGTGGTACACACAGCAAAGAAAAGAGCAAATGCTCAGGGGATGCGCCTCCTACAGATAAAGAGTAGGAAATATGATGCCGCCGGTAAACGCATTGCAGCACAAGCAGCCAGCCACATGTGTATTGCGAATGCCATGGGACTACTCTCCAGATATAATGTGCCACATGGGATGAAATGCAGGCATTAATGAAACACCTCACTTATTAGTACCAACAACGTGGTACACAATTGCAGACGAAGACAGGCCTATATCTAATGCCACTATACAATGTGCCCTAGACTCCTCCGACACAAGCACCTGCGAGTTTAACATTAGTGCCCTTATCAGACGTCATGCATGGCCCAGAGTCTCTGGCTTGAAACTGGATGTACAACAACACCTGCTCAATTTAGCATTTGTATGGACCAAATCTATTTGTGCCACAGGTGGATGAAATGCTTGCAAAGTTAAAAAGAAAAACGAACAAAAAAACCACTGAAACTGCTAAAGCAATGGGGGCCCTACAAATGCATCAACACCGTGATTCCTTTCATCTGGATCAGCACAGGGGTGCAGCGGGGCGGGGGCCATCCACTGACTCTAGCACTGAACATAAACAACATGACTCCTTTAAGAGTCAATTTACCAGGGGATCTTTCTATAAAACAGATTATAGAGGTAGAGGCCATGCAACCACTACCAAAACTCCCACCCCTCCAAAACCGTGACCACCTACACCTCCCCCAACCACATATAACACCAGTCAGGCAAAGGTTAGAACATTTCTATCCACACTTTCTATGCAGGACAGCACCACAGACCAATGGATATCATCCATAATCAAAAATGGATATCCTACATCTCAGGCCACTTAACAGTTACATCTCCTCAGAACACTTTCACATGGTCACACTGCAAGAGGTGATACCACTGCTACAGCAAGAAGATTTCATGACCGCATTCGACCTCAAGGATGCATACTTCCATAATCCCATTCATCCAGCACACCTCTTATCTACATTTTCAACTCAACAGGCAACACTATCAGTTCTAGGTGCTACCCTTCAGGATCACTACAGCTCCAAGGGTTTTCCTCAAATGCCTTGCAGTAGTGACGGTTCATCTCGGAAGGGAAAGAAAACATATTTTCCCCTATCTAGATGATTGGCTTATCAAACGTTTAAGCTACCATCCGTGTACAGACACTCAGCAGGTTACCAACCTTTTGCACAAACTAGGGATTACCCTAAACGTACAAATTTCTCATCTGCATCCATTGCAAATTCAGCCTATCCTATGTGCAATTCTCAATTCGGTTACAGCCAAAGCATAGCCCAGTTGAGGGGGTACAAAGGTTCACCGAAACATTGCCTCTCTTTCAACCAAAAGCTCAACTCTCAGTAAAATTAGTAATGGTTTTTTAGGCATCTCTTCCTGCATAGCCATAGTACCCCACGTTCATCTCTATATGCGTCCCTCTTCAGCACACTCTCCAGTCTCAATGATCTCAAGCGGAGGGGCATCTCCAGGATCTAGTGTTGGTAGGGCCAGCGTCTTATCGCTCTCTGCTGTGGTGGAACAGCGACAACTTGTTGCAAGGCCAGTTCTTCAAAGCCCCAATTTCGCAAGTCATCATTACCACAGATGCATCCCTTCAGGGATGGGGAGCACATATGCAAGATCTTACAGTTCACGGTCTATGGTCAATAGCTCAGACACATCTACTCCTCATTCAGCTATAGCTTCTAGCAATTCAGCTTGCCCTCAAAGCTTTTCGCAAACACTTACACCAAAAAGCAGTATGAATAGGAACACACAATATGACTGCAATGCATTATATTAACAAGCATTGGCATAGCCAATAGGTCTCGCCTTTGGGACCTTATAAGTGTTTAGCTATGTAGCACAAAAGAGACTACAGTGGCATGGTGGGCAAAACACAGAAGATGGACTAGAATGCACCCGAATGAGAACCACGCTGAGATTAACTCAGGTACTTCACCCATCACTTTTCCCCATAATTTGCTAGTGGCACAGCCTGCCCACAGTACTAAAGCGTTAGTCTGTTCTGACGTGGCCTCCCTTCTAGGATGAACGTGGCGTGCTCTGCTCCTGAATCCTGGCCCTCGAAATGAGTGCACTAGGCTCCGATCTGTGAGTCTACAGTCTGAACTCTCGCTCACTGAAAGTACAGCTTGTAAATATTAATAAACGTGTACTTACGAGGCCGGGGGAGCTCCAGGGTGGTAAGTGCACCAGATACCGAGGGTGCTCCAGTTTCGCCGGCTGCTGGGGGTGCTCCGAAGTAGCTCATGCTCCACAGTGGGAAGTTGCTCCAGGGTGCACTGCTGCTTCAAGTGGGGGGTAGGATTCTGGGATTTGTAGTTCCTTCAGGGTGGGCTGGTGATAGGGGGAAGAGGCGTAAACTTGTACGGAGGGAGGCCGCAAAATGAAGTCCGAAGGAAAGACTCAGACGTCCAACTTACAACACTTAACTGATTAAATTAACGGACGCCACACATATTTAACCCACTAAACTAACACGTTGCCCCCGAAACAGCTACAAGAGATGGTGCCTGTGATGCCAGGCCCGACCCGCTCGCCTGACCTTTGAACTGACAGCAATGCGCTAAATGCAGCATGTGAGGCTGGGGCAGAGTCGGTGCTCTCGGGAGGATGGGGCAGAGTCAGAAGTCTGTGAGGCTGGGGCAGAGTCAGAAGTCTGTGAGGCTGGGGCAGAGTCAGATGCTCTTGGGAGGCTGGGGCAGAGTCAGTGCTCTTGGGAGGCTGGGGCAGAGTCAGTGCTCTTGGGAGGCTGGGGCAGAGTCAGTGCTCTTGTGAGGCTGGGGCAGGCACTGTGGCCTTTTATGGACCAACAGAACTTGAACAAGTACAACGCACGCCACAGGTCAGGCCGAGGGGGCAAGCAGACTGCAGGCTTGGGGGCTGCGGCCGTCTGACAGCAGCCTTTGAGACGCCGGCGGGCCTGGGGCAGGGTCACTCACATTTCACGCACCGCCTCTGAAAGGCCGGTAAAGCCGAGGTCTTGAATCAGCTCTGAATGTGGAGGGTAAATTTACAAGCTGGGTAGCAGCAGTCGGTTGACACGTACGTCTCCGAGGGACTGGCGGGCTGGGGAAGGCCAGCGTCGTCTACTCCGTTCATAGAGGACGGAACACCTCCCTCCTGGCCCCCCCCTCACCCCCCCACCGGCCTACGGATTCAAATTAACCCAACCCCTCAGAGCAGCTTTAAAGGGGGAAAAATTTATAAAGCGAATCTGAAAGAGTTTACGGTGGGGGTGAAGCGCTAGATCTGCGCCTCACCAGGGGTTTACAGGCCGGTACGGCTGCGACCAGTCTAGACCAGGCCTTGGAGGATACATTCGAGGCTGGTAGGGCTGGGGCAGAGTCGGTGCTCTCGTGAGGCTGGGGCCAGAGTCGGTGCTCTCGTGAGGCTGGGGCCAGAGTCGGTGCTCTCGTGAGGCTGGGGCCAGAGTCGCTGCTCTCGTGAGGCTGGGGCCAGAGTCGGTGCTCTCGTGAGGCTGGGGCCAGAGTCGGTGCTCTCGTGAGGCTGGGGCCAGAGTCGGTGCTCTCGTGAGGCTGGGGCCAGAGTCGGTGCTCTCGTGAGGCTGGGGCCAGAGTCGGTGCTCTCGTGAGGCTGGGGCCAGAGTCGGTGCTCTCGTGAGGCTGGGGCAGGCACTGTGGCCTTTTGTGGACCAACAGAACTGGAACAAGTACAACGCACGCCACAGGTCAGGCCGCATTCCAGTGAGAGCGGAGGGCGTGGAGAAGTTACCGTAACACTTGGTGTAGCAGCTTAGCCTTTTCTCAAAATTTGGCAACATTGTTTCATTAGACATGCCAACTCGAGACGCGTATGCCGAGCCTGTTTCGTATTTCACAGGCTGACATTACACTCACTTCGAGTTTATCGCAGTGTTCTACAAAGTCATGTTTGGGCTGGGAGAGGGGGAGCACAGGGAGAGAGGAGGAGACGTGCGGGGGAAGTCTGATGTTTCCAGTGGTCGGTTGTTTAAAAAGCGCGGCCGCGAAAGTGAAAGCATTTGTAACATGAGCCACAACAGATGGCATCCCTGCGCGCCGCTGCTGGCTCCCGAGAGCAAAACGCTCGGAGTAAACCTGAACCAGAACAGATGGCACCCTGCGCGCTCCCGAGACCCCTAGGCCATGGGAGTGAAAGTTTTGAGGAGAGGCGGGACATGCACTCGTCATTGGCCATTTGCGTGCTTTCAATTATTGAAAGCCACACGCAAAGGCCAATGGGATGTGTGGGAGGAGGCACACTCACACGGAGAAGGCTCTTGGAAGTCTGAAGTGATTCCAAGGGGAAACATCCTGAAGAACGACTCCGGAACAACGAGTTCCGGAGTCACGCAAGCCGAACAACGACTTGCACGAACAACGACTTAGCCTGAACCACGCGTGTGCGTGGTTCAGGTTAAGACGGTCTAGTGTTCCTGCAGGGCGGAGTCCAGAGGAGCGTCGGACAGGAACAGGTAAGAGGTTTTGGGGTTAGTTTTAAGGGGTGGGGGGTTTGGGTTAGTTTTAAAGGGGGTGGGGGGATTTGGGTTTGGTTTTTGGGTTTTTGGAGGGATCGTGTAAGATTTTAGGGGTGGGAGGGGATCGAGTTAGTTTTTAGGGGTTGGGGAGAATTGAGTTAGTTTTAAGGAGGTGGGGGTTCGTGTTAGTTTATAGGGGCTTGGAGGCTTCGTGTAAGTTTTAAGGGGGTGGGAGGGGATCGAGTTAGTTTTTAGAGGGTGGGGGGGTTTGGGTTAGTTTGTAGGGGCTTGGAGGGATCGTGTACGTTTTAGGGGTGGGAGGGGGATTGTGTTAGGTTTTTAGGGGGTTGGGGAGAATCGAGTTAGTGTTTAGGGGTGGGAGGGGATCATGTTAGTTTTATGGGGTGGGAGGGGATCATGTTAGTTTTATGGGGTGGGAGAGGGGGATCATGTTAGTTTTTAGGGGGAGAGGATCGAGTTAGTTTTTAGGGGGTTGGGGAGAATCGAGTAAGTTTTAAGGGGGTAGGAGGGGAATGAGTTAGTATTTAGGGGTGGGGGGAATTCGTGGTTCAGCATGTCGTGGTTCTTTACTTAGTGGTTTACATTGGGTCGTTGTTTAGAATTCGTGGTTTAGGCACTCGTGATTAAGGAGGTAGTGGTTTAATCATACAATCGTTTCCAAGAGCCCTCTCCTAGAGCAGCGCATGCGTGCTGCGATCTAGGCGAGACCTAAAAAACGGGTGGGTGGGGGGGCTCACTCCTCACAGCTATCCATCCTATCAGACCGCATCTGGCACTGGGCAATCTATCCCAAACTCAACCTTCTAGCAGAATACCTGCCTGGGGTGGGCAAGGACTTCGCAGATATGCTCAGCCGGACGCATCAGCAGGTACAAGAGTGGGAGATCAACTTACCACTACTCTACTCTTACCTCAAAAGATGTGGAACACCGGACATAGACTTGTTTGCCACTCCCCTCAAGGCCAAATGCCAAATCTTCGCCTCCAGGTTCCCCCACCCTCAATCCAGGGACAATGCCCTATGGATGAATTGGTCACAAGTATTTGCCTACGCCTTTTGTCCTCTGCAACTAATTCCATATATGGTTCAGAAGTTAACACAAACGTCTTCAGCACTAATCCTAATCACCCAACATAGGCACGGAAGGCATGGTTCACAACCCTACTGCAACTATCTTTAGTGCCACATGAGAAACTACCTTATTGGCCACCTCTACTAACTCAGGATCAAGAAAAAGTAATACATCCCAAACAGCTAAATCTAGCGATGTGGCTCCTGAAATTCTAGAGTTTGGGCATTTATAATTACAACAAAAATGTATGGACATTCTTAACCAAGCTTGGAGGCCTACAACTAGAGCATGTTGCGCTGCAAAATAGAAGCGGTTTGTATATTACTGTACAAGTAAGCAGATCCAGCCTTTAGCACCTACAGTACAAGACATTATAGGCTATCTCTTCCATCTGCAGCAAACAGGGCTTGCTTACACTTCTGTCAGATTACACTTGGCAGCACTAGCTGCCTACATTCAAAACAGGCAATATATGTCCCTGTTTAAAATGCCAGTAATCAAAGCATTCGTGGAAAGACTAAAAGAGTTATACCGCCTTCCACTCCACCAGCCCCAGCCTGGAACCTAAACATTGTCCTTACCAGGCTTATGGGACCACCATTCAAACCATTTCATTCATGTCTCTGTCCGCTTTTTAAAAAATCGTAAGGCTGATTTTATTGCGGTTTGTTAGAATCTGGTTTTAAATCTGTTAAACTTGCACATACCTTAAATCTCACTCCGCACTTGGTATCCCGCTTGGCCCCGCCCGCTCCCTGGTCCACTGTGGTGTCCGTTTGCATGGAGGGAGCGGGTAGAGAGGAGGCGGAGCTCAGTGAGGAGCTTCCGGGTAACTGTCCACATAAGCCGCATGGCAGCGCGCTGAAGGCGCGCCTAAGGCAAGCCCATCTGCGCCCGTCCGCGCCCAGCTGGGACCAGGGGCCAGAACCCCTGCCCCCCTCACTCAGGTATAACCGCTTATTCACGTTGCCAATTACTAAGGTTAAGGAACACTTGCAGCAACCAGTGTCGCCACTCGATATTTCCACTTAGTGGGGACTCTGTGCTCTCACTGCTCCTTTAGCCTATGCCCATTCTCAGAGAGATTACAGGAGGCTCTGCGCCCCCACACATTTAAAATGTTCCTACTAAACTGTAGATCGCTACCAAAACACGCACTTGAACTTAAGATGCTTCTGGAAGATGAGTGTCCTGATGTACTATTTCTAACCGAAACATGGCTCCATAATGAGTCTGAACCAGACTTGGTGCAAACCCTTCCTGCTGTCTACAATATCCAGCGGAGAGACCACGACAAGAAGAAAGGCGGAGGCATCGCTAATATACACAGAAGCTTCTTTAAATGCCGGGTGAAACCCAATATTATTGCGGACTGTGAAAGCCTTTCTTTCACCATTTCGCTAGCCGCCGTTCACTCCTTTCTGGAGTTCTCATCTACCGCTGACCGGGCGGGTGTGGGCAATTTCTTAAATCTCTTCCGGATGTAGCAGCCACATTAGTAGGCGCTTCCCCCAACATCATGCTCCTGGGGGACTTCAACCTGCCCTTTGATGACCCTAACAAGGCTGATGCCTCGGATCTCACTCAGGACCTACTAGCTATTCAACTACTCCAAAAAGTTATAGGCCCTTCACATATGAAAGGTCATACTTTGGACCCGGTCTTTACTAACAACACTGAATTGTCAGTGGGCGTTTCTACTCCCCTGCCTTGGTCGGATCATTTTATGATCCCAATCTCTCGGAGTCCCTCAATCCGCCCCCAGGTCACTAAAGTCATGAACAGGAAAGGCCGCTCCTGGTCTTAACTCCCCATAGACGCCTGGATCTCAGCTCTCGCACATCTCAAACCTAAAATCGATCATAATCCTATCTTCGCCTCGGAAAAATTCACTTGTTGGATTGAGTCCTCACTGGACACAGTTGCGCCTGTTAAATCGAGCCATAATGTGAGAGAAAATATCACCATGGTACTCCCCCAAGCTTCGATCACTTAAACAAGACTGCAAAAGATTGGAGAGGAAATGGAGAATAGATTACAACGGTTTGAGTAAACAAAAATACAGGAAAGCTATAAAACTTTACCAAACGTAAATAAAAATAGCGCAGGCAACCTACTATGAAGGTATTATCAACTCTGCAGCCAACACTCCTAGGCCTTGTCCCTATGCCATGGAAACATGCCATGGTGAAGGCTTTACTCAAAAACCGAGCTTGGACCCAGAGGACTTGGGCAACTACCGTCCCATCTCGCTGCTTCCGGCGATCGCTAAGATCCTGGAAAAGCACATGAACTCGACCCTCTCTGACTTTCTAGAAACCCATGGCCTCCTGCACCACACCCAGACCGGTTTCCGCCCTTAGCATGGAACCGAAACGGCCCTTCTCGCAGTGGTCGAGGAATCTAAGAAAATCCTTGATCAGGGAGGAGCAGTAGCCATTATCCTCCTTGACCTAAGCTCAGCGTTTGACACAGTTAATTTCGACATCCTTCTAGAGAGACTTAGGAGGATGGGTGTCTTAGGTGGTGCTCTTACCTGGGTTAAATCCTACCTAGTCGGTAGAACTTTACAGGTCTTCTCAGGGGAGTCGACGTCTAGGAGCCTACCGCTTAGCTGCGGAGTCCCGCAGGGCTCATTGCTGAGCCCCACATTATTTAATGTGTACATGAGACCACTTGCTGATATCATCTTGCCTCATGGGATTAAAATCATCACCTATGCGGACGACACGCAGCTGATAATCTCCCTTAATGGTCCTTGAAACTTTCCCTCAGACTTCGAAATCTGTCTGTAGAAAGTGGCCGCCTGGATGGAACACTCGTGCCTCACTCAACGGAGGAAAAACAGAACTAATGCTCCTGGGCAATGCCTCTAGTTTGGAGCTTAAACAAATATGGCCTACTTGCCTTGGTCCCGCCCGCCCCCCAAGACTAGGATTAAAAGCCTGGGCATTTGGTTGGATAACTCTTTCAAATTTGACCACCAAGCAGTGAAACTGGCGGGGCTTGCTTTGGCATTCTCAGACTACTCCGGAAAGTTCTTCCTCTCCTTCTGATGGGTGGAAGGAGAATCTGGATTCAGGCCCTGGTTCTATCACGCCTGGACTATGGCAATTCTCTATATTTAGGAGCACCTAAAGCAACGATAAGGAAGCTCCAAGTCGTGCAGAATGGCGCTGCTAGGCTATTGCTCGGGATCCCGAAAACTGTCGGCCAAGCCGGCCCTGAAGACCTTACACTGGTTGCCAATTCAGGACAAAGTAAAATTCAAAACCCTGTACATAGCCCATAAGACCCTGTGGGGAAATGGCCCAGCAATCAACTCTCTCATTACCTCCTACCACCCCAGAAAATGCCTCCGATCAGCCAATCTTAACCTCGCAGTCATCTCTAAAATCAGGAGGGTAAGAAGCGGAGGAAGATTTTTCTCCTATAATGTAGCTAGACTCTGGAACACCTTGCCCCTACATCTTCGTTCGGAGTCCTGCCTTCTCCCCTTAAACAAACTTCTTAAAACCTGGTCATTTCAACACCCTGCCTTATAATCTATCAAGGTATCCCCTGTTCGGCAGCTAGCGCTGGGATGCCTTAGGGTAGCTACGCGTTCTACAAATGCTGAATAATAATAATGTCAACTCAACTTTCCAACATGGAAAGTTGTCTTTCTAGTGGCAATCACTTCTCTCAGAAGGATAAGTGAATTACAGGCACTTACTCTCCAAAAACCTTTCTTTAAAATATTCTCAAACAAATTAGCTCTGCGGACTAATCCAAAATATCTACCTAAAGCGGTCTTAGCCTTTCATACAAGTTAGACCATAGAACTACCAGTGTTCTTTCCTAACCCAGACACAGTAGCAGATCGAGCCCTACATACATTAGATGTTAAAAGGGCTATCATGTTCTACATTGATGGAACAAAATCTTTTAGAAAAGCACAGCAGCTTTTGGTTGCTTTTAACAAACCTTGCCAGGGGGCACCTATATCCAAAGCAGGAATTGCTCGATGGATAGTTAGATGCATTCAAACATGTTATCAAAAAGCCGAAAGGGTACTTTCGGTACCACCACTGGCTCATTCCACACATAAACAAGGAGTCACTATGGCTTTTCTAGGAAATATCCCTATAGAAGATATTTGTAAACAGCAACATGGAATAACCCACATACATTTATGAAACACTACTGTGTTAATGTATTCTCACATCAACAAGCAAGAGTGTCTCAATTTGTACTTAAAACACTACTTCAAAGAAATACTTCAGCCATTCACTAGCCACTGCCAGGCCCTGACTGGCCGTAGTGGGCATCAGGCGTTTCCCCGGGAGGCTGGAAGGGTGGGGGCTGGTTTTACAGCAGTGCTGCAATATTGGGCCCCAGTAACAAAAGCAGCAGTGCTGGGGGCCGGTTTAGTTAAGCAGCAGTGCACCCTTGCCCAAACCCCCAGCCCCCACCCCAGGGCCTGTCCGATTTAAAATTGCCAGGGCTGCTTTGTGTTCAGTCCGGCCCTGGCCACCGCACTGCTTCGCATTCGATGCTAAGCATATGTATCAACGGCCAACAAATGCTACAAATGAAATATGTTACTTACCCTGTAAGCATCTGTTTGTAGCGTGTAGTGCCGTAGATTCATATGCACCCACCCTCCTCCCCGGAAGATTGTGGTTGCAGTAATTCTTAATATATTTAGTACTGTAATTTACACATTCACAATTATATGCATGTTTCTTATTCTGTCACTTTATTGCTCCTTTTCTAATGCTCACCCGATGAGCCTGCACGCTGGAGGAGGCATCACTATACTTCGTGACTCAAAGACTTCTTCGAAGAAAAACAACTTGTAATCGTCCAAGCCTAACACTAGATGGCAGGATAATGCTAAGCATATGAATCTTCGGCACTACACGCTACAAATGGATGCTTACAGGGTAAGTCACATTTTCCTTCCCTTATACAAGGAAGGTTAACTGTTGAAAAACAGATGACAGGCCATGCCCTAAATGTATATTATAATAAGCCAGGAAAACTCAATAGTCGATCTACATTTTCAATATTGGAAACAGCATTACTTTAGAAAATAATTCCTGTATATTGTTGTTCCTTCTCATAAAAACAAAATCATTCCTTCCCTTTCCCTGGAGAACTAAAATAGCTGATTTTATTGTATTGTGGAATTGATATAGAGCTTCATATATCTGGTGAAGTTACGAAGTGATCCGATGCACATCTGGTTCATAGACACCTTTTACAGAATGCATGTTTAGTAGGAAACAATAGTTATGTTTGCTTTATAAACCTCTTAAGGTAGCTGAAACCAAGTGATCTATAATTCCCGAATTAAAAAAAAAAAGTGTCCAACATTTGAAGAGGAAGAGGCTTTGCACTTTAGTCATTCAACAAGAAATATTAATATAGTGTGTAAGTTTTAACATGAAAAACCACCTAGACAAATACTGTTACTTGAAAGAATGGCTGGTATTACCTGCTTAGTGTCATTTCTATGGCTGAAGGAACTCATGAGGTGCAATGATGATGTATAATGAGATACACCCGGATATAGTAAGGACAATATGAATCATTCTGCACCTTTTTTACCCTTGTTAGGGCATTTCCAAAAGCATCCATCCGAATTAACCCATGAGATCTTAAATGAATGGAAGAGTGCACCATTACAAGAACAAACTCCTTGTTATCGCGTATCATTGCCCCCATTTAGAAAACCTACATGATCAGTATCTTTGCCTGAATTAGATTGAATTTGCCCAAATGTTCAATATCAAAGCAATGCGTCTTAGCTGCTTAACCATTTATAGCATAATGGTATAAAGACCTTCTCTTCAACTGAAGGGTCTTTCAGTTTGAAAACTTGTATAAAACTTGATATAGTAAGAAAAAAATGTATGTTTTTTAAAAATTGTGTGAAAAAACACACACATTGCAGAGCACTTGTAAACACATTCTGTTTGAATCCCTTAGTTATTATATGGATCAATTAAAGAATAATTAATTCCTTAGAAACTAAAGAGCACAGGAAAAAGGCATGTAATCGTATAGGATCTTAAGGATCTGTACGATACTAAAGAATCGTCATAGACTTGTTAAACTCTTGAATACACAAGTGACTATAGTCTCCTAGATCATGCACTTTTCTCCAATTGATTTAAAACTTATAGAAAGCCTTATTTCTCTTCCAGGGGATCCTCATCAAAGTCATAAGCACATGAATATTCCCGCCCATGCGCGGGACCCCGGAAACACATTACATATATGTGAAAACCATATATGTAGCTCTATATATATATATCCATATATATATATAAAAAACACACAATGTAGCCTCCCATAAACCTGCTGAGCAATGTTGCAAGGAATTCTCTTGCACATAAACATATTCCAATAACGCAGGGAGAAATAAACTTTTGAAAACTGCTTTAATACATAGCAGACAACACAATCCTGCGAGGAATAATGAAGAAAACATTGCCAGCACATAGGCTGCATTGTGGAAACATTAGTGTAGAAAGCTGAAAAGCTAACCCACATAAACACTCAGATAAACTGGCACCGTGCCTTTAAGGCAGCCATGACCCCTAGCTTCCCATCATGACCTCAGGGGTGACAGTTAGGT